>VYZX01028003.1:0-173817 GCA_013401335.1 Brachypteracias leptosomus | reverse complement strand
AAAAAATTTTCCTAAGTGATTTTTTTTTTTTCAAGTTTTGCAGTTAAGCTGCTTAGCAGCTGTAAGTGAAGATACCTGCATTATGCTTTCAAATACATGACTTTTATCTTAACAGTTCAGTGTGCCTAAATAGACTCTGTAAACTGGGAAATTTGACCACACAGCAGATTTTATAAGCAAAGCTATAATCAACAGACTTGGTTCCTGTTTCTGTCTTCCGTAGATTTTCCCTCAAGGAGGATGAATTTCATGCCAAATTTCCTGTTCCATGTTGTATTGTTTCACAACATGTTGCTTTCATTTTATCTTCAGAAAGATAAATTAACATTTGTTGGATGCTCTCATTTATTATTCTGAAATTTGAATCCATTTCCATGGGACATATATTAAAACAATTTTTGTTTTCTAGTTTGCTGCAAACACAACTGTTAAGTTAAAAACTGTGTTCATCCCGTAATATTTGGGAACTNTGGCAGTAATGAGATAACTGTGGGGGCTCCAATGCGTCTCTGCAAGCTTTGAGAAAGTGCAGGTGCAAAACAATCATGAGTTTTGACCTAAAGGATGAATATTTGAATGACCTGCTTGGGAGAAAAACCTGTNGCACGTATTTGAATAGATGAAAAGAGGGATAACAGACAGGGTAACCTTTGATATGGATCTATCTTTCCAAGTTTATAGAGTTTAAAAACCCATAATCTATGTAAAATAGCAGCCTTGGAGTGTAGTTGGCAACTTTGTGCCGCAGAAAATGAACCAGTATTAAAACTGTAAGTTCATGAAAATCTAAGTGTTCTATTCATCCTATGGCTGGTTCTTTCAGTTCAGAGTTTATGTGACACTTGATTCTGGGAACTTCAACTATCACACTATTAAGACAAACCGTAGTTATTTTAAAAGAGAAAATCAGAAATGTGTAAGTTGTGTTTTCACTGTTTGGGGTTGTGTTCATGTTAGAAAGCTAAGAAGTTTGCATCTTTCTTTACCATCTGCTTTTTATACTTTCAAAAAGATCAAGCTCTGGAAAACTCTGAGCAAATTCTATAAAGTTATATTCAACTTCCAGTGCAAGCTGAAGTTGGAGCTTAAGCTATTGTTTCTGAACGGAGCTGAGAAAGCACAGTGTATGAGACTGGTATACTGGAATGTGTTATACCCTGACTATGAGATGGCTCCTCATTGTGAGACTAGACAACAATCATCCATGCTGAAAATAGGTTTATTTACTCACAGTCTATGCCTGAAAAGACATTTTCAATCTTCATACCTATGTCTAGCCAACCCCATGTAGGCATTCCAAACAAACGGAAAACTTGCACTGCTAAATTGTTTCAGTGGAAATTTCTTCTCTTAATGGGAGGTAGGAGGAGAAACAAAGCAAACCAACCAAAAAAACTCAAGGTCTAAATGCTGGCCACTTTGTTCTCTGGAGTTTGGCTCTTTCAGGAGTACAGTTCTTAACAAAGCACTGTAAAATTATCTCGAAAAAACTCGAAAGAGACTTTTTAATAGGATAGAGATGTACAAACCTGTTATCTTTAGAAATAAATGCAATGTCCTAGTGAGCAAAATTTTGAAACTCTTTAAAAAAATTTCATTGGGTCTTCAAAGTCAGCTCAGCATATGACTTTGGTAAAATTCTAAGTACAGGATTTCTGAACAGTTATGTACTTTAGTTAACATTAGATTTATGTCTTTACAGAAGTGTTGCTTTCTGACAGCTGTGCAATTATCCAGTGTCACCACTGTGCCATGTTGTTAAAGGGTCAACAGTTACTATGTTCACAAACAATATGTCACATTTGAGCTTTGAAAATTAAATTCTTAGTGCTTTTGGAAGACTTCCATATACAGTTCTTTACTTTCATGTGTCATTCAGTGGAATATGCATTAAATAGAATGGCAACAGAAACTGAATATAATAAGTATTACCTATAAAATGGGAATAAGATTAAACAGAAATCCCAAGGCATTACATTGAAATGGTTAAGGCTACAACAATAAGAAATGTCACATGTATTACAGTAGTTACTCAAGAATATTGCAGCTGTGTAGCCAGAAGTTGCAGTGTATAGTTCCTCTTCTCCCACTCTTTCTTAAAATTTTCTTTGTCTCCAATATTTCTCTTGATTAACATTAAACTTTTATGTCAGTTTTCTTCAGTGTACTTTTTTTTCCAGATCACCTATGACCTAAGTAAGAGGCAACTAGTGCAGTACAAACTTTAGAAAATATTGTTAGTATATTTTGGTTTGGGTTATTATCAAATCATACTGTGCAAAATGTCATGTACACCTTCTAATTAGCATTCATCAACTGTATGGGTGTGTGCTAAAAGCTAGTGAAGGTTTGGGTCATATTTACTCCTGTTTGCATGAAATGCCTTATTAGCAACTGAAAATGGAACTCAGTTGTGGATGGTATTTGGGACTTTTCTCTGGGATGTATTTTTTTTCTTTTTTTTCCCTCCTTTTATTTTTCCCCTTCCTATTTTTTTTTTCTCTCTTTTGTTTTTTTTTTGTTTCTTTATTAGGTTGAATTCTTTAGCTTGTGGAGGAACTGAAACAGAGGTCAGTCAAGAAAGAATCATCTCATATTGTATGGACAGAGACAATAAATGAAATATTACAGAGTTTATGGGGAATAAGAACTCTCTGCAGGAGAGTATAGAGATCTATATGACCAATTTGAGTGTAGACCAAGAAAGAAGTAATACACACAACAAATTATGAAGAAATGTGGATGTTAAAAGCACATTATGCTTGTGGTTCATTAGTCACTCGTATGAAGCTAATATGCACCGAGATTCAGAATTAGCAGTTTCTATTGTAATTGTAGGGAAATTAACTGTATCACTGAGATAAGGTATCACTTAAGGTATCACCGAAAGACAGGGGCTCAGGGAGCCTGCTAAGTGGTTTTTTTGAAAGATGTGTACATGTACATTTCTAGGAATTTGTTCAGAAAAGAGAAGAATATAGAAATTCTGGCAAAACCTTCTTTATTAAAAGTACAAATTCTTCATGGAAAATGATGTTCTGTAAGAAAGAGTCAGGTTCATTGGATTTTCTGATCTGAAAAAATATGTAATCTAATTCCCATTTTACCATTTAGAGAAGAAAGATTGTCATATTTCACTTTGAAATGACATTTAGAAATTTTAATTAACCTGTATTAAATGAAAAAGTAAGCTTACAGTCCTGATTCAGTATACTGCAACTGAGTTTTTCCTCTCCAAGATTCTTAGTCCAACATGATGACTTTTCATCAAGAGTTTGGATGTTATACTGTGGCCTGGAAAATTTCATTTTAATTCCTGTATTAATGATACCATTACCAATTAAGCTTTAAAAACAATACCATTTCAGATTATTCTTTAGTACAGTATAAATATAACTATATAATAGTATAAGCAGATTTTTTCAAATTATTTTGTAAATACTTTATGGCTAGTAATGCTTAGGGGGTTTGGTTTGTTTTTTTTTAAAGTATTAAACATTATAGGATTTATGCTCTTCTGGAGCTACTGGACCAAGAGGTATTTATTTAAATTGCAAAGGAAAGAAATGTTCTAATAAAGTGCAAGAAGCTCAGTAACTGCTACAGAGAAATCTTATGAAATTCTATTACCTATGCAAGTCATTCCTGATGTGAACTGCACTCTTTTAATTGAAGAAGTTTCTAAATATAAACCAGGTATCTAGGGGATATAGACTGAACCCATCTGCTCTACTAAAATTGACTTTTTCATATCTCCTATCTTAATTTATTGGTATCCAAGCATATACAGCTTCTCAGATAAACAGATGCACTTTGATACTATCCAATTAATTACTGTCAGATGTATTCCACTGGAAACTTGGTCTGTATCTCTTCTTTGGTATCTAAACAAGTTTCCTGATTCCTAGCATTTTTTTCTGAACATTTAAATGAGGAACAAAGCCATTTAAAAAAATATAAGTCCATTTCCTGTAATTAAAGTCAGCAGCTGGAGCTAGGTTTATCTCAGGATTACAAAATACTCTAAAGAAGATAGTGGCTTTTTTTCCCCTCCATTGCTATTTTACTATAATAGATTTCAAAATGGTTCTGAATAGTTTTTCATATTTTTTTTTGTTGAGGGGAAGAAGAGACATTAGTTAAATAATTTCTCCAAGGATGTGAAAGGAAAAAAAACAGCCAGCTTTTGCAAGCAGGTCACTGGTTACAACCTTGCTTGTGACAATAAGAGCTGGAAACAGTTTTCTTTTGAAGCCTATACAGCAGCAAATATAAAGTGAGCAGGTAATGAATTGTAAGGGCTAAGACTGATCTGTTATGAAAGATTTGCAAAGAACTGAGATTTAGACATGATTACTTCTCCAAGCCCTTCCTTACTTATACCTTCATTATAAATAAAAAGAAAAAAAAAAGAAAAAGAATAGAAGAGGTTTATCTGTCATTGACATGCTGGTTGCCTTAGAAATATGAAGGGAAAGATGACAAATGACCTCAAAATAACCAGAGATTTGTGATATTTGGCTGTGATGAAAATTTTTTTGGTTTTTTTACTTACTTCATAGCAGTAGAACAGACCTTGAGTATTTCCTAACCTCATCCCCCGCAGGCTCTTTCTTCAGACACTCACTGGCTAGCTCACTCTGTGCCTGGTTTTCTACTGTAAGCGTCCTGAGGGCTGGCTGTTGGCAGTCTGTCTGTTTGGCAGGGGTCTGCAGTGGGGTTGCAAGCTGGAAGACAGCTGCATAGGAGGAGCTTTGTAACAGGGCCTGGTTCCTGGAGCTGTGGTCTCAAAATGGTCACGTGTATCTGCCGGTGCCTCCATGGAACACTCACCGCTTTGCAAACATATCAGCTCTCTACTGCTGGCTGTAATTGGTCATCAACTGGCAACAACTTTGGTTTTGTGTTTGGTCAGTATCTCTTTGTATGCTCTTTCCAAATCCCTTCCTAACTGTGAACTCCCACAGTTTATCCACTGTGAAATCTCCAGTTTATCCACTTTTCTGTTTGATTTTTGTTTGTTTCTCTGGAAAGCTGTGATGCTCTTTATCCTCACCATTAAGGTAAAGGATGTGCCTTGCCCTCCTAGCAAAATACTCTGGTGATTTATACCATGGATTTCAGGGTAACAGCTCTTATTTCCAAAATGTAGACACAACAGGACCATCTGTGTTTGCCATCTGCAAGGTGTTTTCTTCTAGAATCCCAGGGTTGGTTACGGGGCTTCCAGTCATTCCCACTGCCTGTTCCCCTGGGTGCACAGTAAGGAGACAACAGGTTTGTAGCTGTAACACAGAGGCATGTAAGCCTAAACTCTTCAGCACATCCAGCTGGCACTGGAATGCAGTCTGCCCATGTCTGTTTGAACACCCACCAGCATCTCTTTAAGTTGTGTCCAGTCACTCATCCCTACATTCCTTTCTACACAGCCTGCTCTTTACTGTTCATACCAAGGTGCTCACCCTGGCAAAGCAGCCACATGTTGTGGAAAGGAGCCTTCCATGTTACTTGGCAGCCATTATACACTTTGAAATGTTTCCAGTTTCAGAAGTTTTGAGAAGGTCAGGAAAGGATTGCTTCTGTTCTAGTTGTTTTATGTTGGGCTTTTTTTCCTTTGCAGAATTGCTTTATTTCTGAACATTGCAGTATTTATTGCTTACTTTCCTAACTTCCTTTAATCCCACAACTGCCATTAGATAAAATAATGAATGAGTTACTTATTCATAAAGGCAATATAAATATTTGTTCTTCACTGTATTCCAATAAAATAATGTCATGGATTATTTGCAGTAAATTATTTTAAGTTATACAATTAAAAGTAGACCAAGCCATATACGCTAAAATATCCTTGATCATTTCTCATGAAGCATCTTATTCTTTTCTTTTATCATTGTTGGTATGAGACCTGAAATCTTAATGCTCATATTTTGATTTTCAGTGTCTCCCTATTTCATTTCTATTGCAAATGCTTTCTACTGAGAAATTATAAATAGTCTTCTACATTCAGTGCACCCCTGCCCCTCTTCCCAGTCTGGCCCAATTCTGATAATATCATTTATGTGTCGTCATTAATAGTGGTCCACTTAGTGAATTATAATTATCTTATTTGAGTTTTGCATTCTAACATTTGACTGCTGAAATGTAGTTGAGGAAGAAGAAAGGCATACAGTCTCAAATCCCCCCTTTTTTTTTCCCAAATTTGTAAACGCTATTTTCTAGTCTAAGAGAAATAAAAGAAAGATGGATGCTCTTTAATTTCCAGTGTGCTGTTTATCTCGAAAGCAGATTTTCCATTTGATAGAAATGTTGTGAGACATTACTCCCAAGTGTCAACTAGTCCCTGTGTACATATAGAGTATCTAAAGAACTAGGATATTTTGCACCTATATTAATAATTTTTCCACAAAAAACCTCCTCAGAATGTATTTTAACACATGAATCCTGCCCCAATAGATGGCAGAGCTTTTCCTCACTCACAGTGATCACACAAATTCCTAGCCTGCTTTCTTTAGCATAGGGTGCATTTATGAAATAGGATGTCATAGATCCTTCAGGATACTTCATAGACAGGGGTTTTTTGTTTTTGAATGGATGGAGGCACAAACTTAAAGTGCCAGATCTTAAATAGCTTGAATAATTAAAAACTAATAGAAAATTGGTGACCGTAATCTCCCAAGTGCTGATACTTTTTCCTCTTTAAAGAAAAAGAAACTCTGTAAGTTACAAACATGTAATTTCTTTCGTATTCTGAGAATTCTGAATATATTTTCTTACGATACCACAAGTCTCCAGGGTCTTGCTCTTCACACTGCTCCATGAACCTCCATCAATACACTTCCAAAACACCGGTTCTGTCAGAAGATTGAAATGTCTGAGATGTGTCTTTCAACAGTTCATTTTAGGATTCTTTAGGACAGCAAGTCTGTAAATATGGTGCAAAATCTGAGGCATGAAATGCAAGAAGTTTCTACTTCCTCTCAGCAAATCTAGGTTTAGAATAGTGCTTCATGCTATGTGTTGCAGTTCTGAACAGAAGATATTTATAGATATTTAAACTTGCCTAGCTACGGGTGCATTTCCTTTTAGAGTGCAGTGGAGAGCCTTTGACTTTTAAAGGAGGTGCTGAATGGTGTAGCACTCTGATGACTAAAGATAAACTCAGCAACCTAAATTTAGGCATCTCATTTTAAAATCTTTGACCCAGATATCTAAAGCCAGAAGAATGCATTACAATAATTCATTTCAAATTCCCTGACTCTTGTGGCTCCCCAGATTAAGCATTTATTCATACAAATTGCTCACTGTTGCAGATAAATCACAAAATGTAGCCAATGCAATAACTCTGCACCTGAGCATTATTTAGTTCTGCTTCGCTAATGTTGGCAGTACTTTGCTTTTGTTCTATATATTACAGCACCTGCCTATTTTGGCTTTGTCTGATATACATTAGAGGGGTGAACAGGGAGAAAATCTACAAGTTTTTGCCCTTTCTTTCATTACTGATAGCTTTCTGAATAGCTGCGATTCCTCAGTTAGGTGGTCAGTTTAATTTTCCTGCCAGCTTAAAAGAAATGTACAATTACCAAGAGAGATGACTTTTCAATGCATGCTTAGGAGAGGATTACCTTGTCAGAAGTGTTATCTCTAGTGTTTCTCATCTTCTTTGACACCAGGGATAGTTAATTTCCCGTACTGCTATTTATGATGATGATGAGAAATATTTTGCCCTGTCTGTGTTGATTTCTCTCTTTTGACTTCCTTGCATTTTCTCTTTGGGGATTTTTGTCTCTTTAAAGGAGTACTTCAACTTGAACACATGAGAAATAGATTGAGGGATGTGTGTTTCCCGCAATTTTCTCTTAGTTTTGTGTAGGCTGCACAAATGAGTATGTTTTAAAACACAGTTACTTAGGCAAGTAATTTATGAGTCTTTCTTTTTTAAGCACAGGGTAATGTTAACAATGTTGGTGTTGGTTACTTAGCCAGTTTTTGGTTTGGCTTTTTTGATTTTTTGCTAGGTTTGGTTAACAGTACTTCCCTTGCCTATATTAAGGATGGATATCTTGCCATTTCAGTGCTGCCTTGTAAGTCATAGGCATTTATTCTAAGCCACTCCTCTGTAGTCAGTGTCATAAGAGAAGGCGATTCATCCCATCTGATGCTAAATATCTGAGAGACTTGTTATGTAATGTGTTCTGGAGAGGAAGGTGGTTGATGATGTTCCTGCCCAGCATTGCAGTCTGCAGGGCCTCTCTGCACTGGTGCAATTATTTTTGAGGCCACACACAATGAACAGGATGTAGAAATTATTCAGGTTAAAAAAAAAACAAACTGGAAGTATTTTGTTCATCTGTATTTTTTTAACCAGGTTCATTTCAGTGATTCATAGTGCCATTTATAACACAGCAATAAGAATATCTATTCAATAAAGGGTGTCATATTGGCACAGAAGAAAGAAATGGTTGAAGGCAGGGACATTCAAAATTTTGTTTAATGAACTGCCTCCTGAAATACATGTGTGCGCTAGGACTGTCCTGTTTTATTAGGTCAGATAAATCCACAATAGTTATTTAACCATGTGTTAAACAGTACATTAGCAATATCATTATCACTGTAGTGTACAACTCTTGATGCTTGATATTACTTAGACTATGAAGTATCTTGAGTTGAGCCTATCTATTTGAAACAAAGGAGACAGTCAGAAACTTCTATGTATATTGCCAAATCCTTCCACTGAGGTCCTCAGTACCAGTAGTGCTGTTTGTGCTAGCAGTCTTTACCAATTTTAACATCTCAGTGAACATTAAGGTTATGTGTGTATGGATAGATATGCTGTCTGATAAGATGGGCTGCTTCTTTTTGAGATGTAGTGACTATCCAAGACACACCTGTAAACCAGAAAAAGCATGCATGCAAATCATAACTTTTCCTTGGGTCTTATGTAAATATGAAGAGAGGATGTCTCATATGAACTTCACTTGAAAGTCTCAGGGTGGTGTTTCTCATTAAATAGGTTAGCTAAGAGTTAAACTATCAGAGTTTTAAAAAGGCAGAGGCAGTATATTTTAGAAGGCATATTGAAAAGAAGCCCAGCCTACTAGGATGCATTAGATATATCATATGGAAGTTAAATCTCATGAACTGCATGTTCTGTATGAAGTTGCTGATCATAGGATCCCTTATCATGTTGATGTACCATCTTGCTCCAATATGCTCTTGTGGTACATCTAGGAAATATATCTTCATGATACAGGATACTTTGGGTTAGATACTGAAGTCAGAGAAATGTGACTACCACCAGTAAGACACCATTCCATGAAGCAGCAGTGAAAGAGATGCAAAGAACTATGTTAAAACAATGCCAATAGCAATGAAAGCAACCACAATGAGTAGCTTTATAGTACCTTTTTATGTAAGTTCTTTCTGGAATATGCTTCATATGTTTTATTTATTTTTATTATTATATTTCTTTTTATTTTTGTAGGCCGTGGAAACTAACCTTGCATCAAAGGATAGTCACTGGGTCTATGTAAATGAGGTAAGAAAGTCAAAAGAGACAACATAGCTTGGTACACTGACTCATCACTGTCTTTTGTTTCATATGTTTTGACACACCAAACTAAGTATACATTTAGCGTTCTTACTTTTTGAATGGCATAAGATGCAAACTCTGTGGTGTTGTTGCTTGTCTGTCTCAGTTGAATTGGCAAAGGTTGAATACCAAAGGTCAAAATAAAGCTTCCAATATACCTTACGGCAGCTGGGAGACTTTATTTTAACCTTCATGTTGACCCTGCTTTATTAGCTGTTTAGGAAGCAGAGAATATCTCAAAAGAAACCTCAAATACATGAATCTGTATCTGCCAAAATCTCATCCTTCACTGCTACGAAATGCTGCATTCAAGTACCAGGAAAGAATGCTGAGGCTAGTTGCAGGCTTAGCTTGTTCAAATATGCATTTACATGATACACAGGTTTTCTCTAGTGCAGAATTGTGTTGGTGTTTTGGCAAAGATCCAGGATAACATAGATTTAAAATATGATATTTCTTCTCTGCAGCAAATGGTATCCTGTCCTGCTACTATGATTATTTATTTTACCTTAGTACCATGATGCTGTAGTGGGAATCAGTGCAGACTCATATTTAAAAAGCAATGGAAAGCTTGAAATGCTGTACCATATATAATAATTTACAAATCACTGATTGTTCAGGATAAATGGTACTTTCTTATATATTTCTGGTTTTAATAATGATTTGTTAAAAGACAATAAAATATCCAAGTTAAAAAGAACCATGTTCACTTTTATGTTATAAATGCACAGCTTCTAATTTAGTAACTAATTCATGTGTTAATTTCTCATTCCTTTCTTTGCACCTAGCTAATAATTTTGGATAGGCTACTTTTAATAGTAACTATAAATTGTATTGTGTAGCATTAGAAAGGCTCTGTAATTAAATAGGGGTTAGAGAAAGCAAGTGAAATCTATGCTTATAAAGACTTTAAAAATTCTTTCCAGTTCTTGTTACATTTAAGTACATCCTGATTCATCAGCTGCAGTAATAGCCCACTACAAAATACAGCAAGATGCCCAGAGAGTCAGTGTTTATATTCACATAAAGATAATACGGTGTATATTTCCCCAAACATTTACAGAGGAGTGTTTGTGAATTTGTTTTTGCTGCTGTTATTTTTCAGATTTTAAAACTCACTTCATGAAACCTGAATCTGTAACATCACAAATAAAAACCTTCAGCACTCATGCAAAAGCAAGTGCATACACACACATACACAAACACATCACACAGGGTGTCAATTCTGCTTTTATTTGGGGAAATTTTTTATTTCCCTTTTATGCCTAGAAAGTGCGTAGGGAAGCTATGATAACAAAATGGATAATGATACAAATGATAAACAAAATGATAAACAATGGAGACAGGTGTAAGGTCTTGCACCTGGGAATACATAACCCAGGAAAGCAGCTCAGACTGGGATCCACCTGGCTTGAGAACAGCCCTATGGAGAGAGACCTGGGGGTCCTGATGGACAGTGGGCTCAACATGAGTGAGCAGTGTGCTGCAGCAGCAAAGAGAGTGGCAGGGTGCTGGGCTATATCAAAAGGGGCATCACCAGCAGAGATAAAGAAGTAATTGTCCCACTTTACTCTGCACTGATCAGGCTACACCTTGAGTACTGCCTTCAGTTTTGCCCCCCCCCANTTCTATGATTCTATGAAAATGTAAATCTGAAGTATAGCATTTTAGTGAAGAATATTAGTGCACATATAAGTATCTCAACATGCAATTAAATTCAAACATACACTTACAGAAACTTTACAAATTCATTAAACTTTGGAGAAGGCAAAAAAAGAATTAAATGTCTTGATTATCCTTTATTAACAGGAAAGCATTGAGCTTTGTGTGCCTAAAGCTACTGTGAAAAGAAGATATGTTAGGCCTCCACATGGATTTATCTGTAGAAAGATGGAGGTTGCTTAGAGCTCGCTTCTTACCTAATAGCGTGTATATCCCCATGCTAGCAAGAGAACATTCTGATCATACTTTCCATGTACTTGTTTCCCATTGGTATTAGTGAGAACTGCATGGGTACTTGATGGAAAATACGTTATTCCTAGACTGAATGTTGATTGGAAAATGGGATTAACTTTTAATCCCCAACAGTCAAATCAACTCTTTTTGATGTAATTCCATGAGTAGCAATCCATATATAGTCCACTCTGTAAATGGACCAAATACTTAGCCAATCCTTTCTTTTCTTCCAGGCAGATTGAGGATTGTGTTCACCCTATGGTCTGTGTAACCTAATGATCCCATTGCAAGGAAAGAGAGCTATAGGGGCCCAAAGGGGCAGTAGTAGGAAGCAATGAGAATTATTTTTATTGAGGTTCCTTGTATGAACGGGATTGTAAACAGAGTCTTTAGGCTATTCTCACTTCTGGGAACCATTCAAGTGCTTGGTACACACTATTGAGGTCTACTGATCTTGAGCACCTTCTCACAACCTGCGCTCTCACCTCTCATTAAACTAATGAGGATCTGAACCTTGGATTTACCTTGCTATTACAGAAAGAAATATTATTCTTGTCTTACTTGAATTAAATCTACTTTATTCTCTGTGTATTGACAGTCCAGTAAACATTTGGGGGTTTTTTCAGTCATCTTTAGAAAAGATGACTAAAAAAGTCTTTAGAAAAGGCTAGTGAATTTGGAGTTGGATTCATTATATGGGGTTGGAAAGCTGAAACATTATATGGCAAGTCTTTCAGGATAAGAGACAACACAGGAATGGGTCTTAGCAGGCAATATCATGCCCTCATATATCCTCTTTGAAGCCAGTCATAAAAGCCTTACCGTTTTTAAAAAATGTATTTGTAAGTATGGCTGCTTTTCACATTTCAAACATTTTACTTTTCAAACTTGCAGAGCTGTCAAAAGCAATAGAGATTTGAGGGGAAAAAACAAAACGTATTTCTAACCACCTCCCCCTTTTAGATTTATATTTCATCATCTTCACTTATATTCATCTAGAAGTACTAAATCATTCCTTCAATTTTTTTACAGAGTGCTTCTACCTATTTGGAGATAAACATGCCAAGTAACTATTTAAAAGCAAGAATATTTGTGAATTCTGTATAAATCCTGGAAAAAGCAAACAACTCTTCAGAACAATGGTTAGCCCATGCTTAGCTTTTTCTCCAGAATAGTCCAGAATATTTTATTACCATTGACTGTGTTGGGAGTTGCCAATGACCAGCAAGTTTGACCCTAGAGAAGATCTGTTAGAACATACCTGGTGTTCTGCTTGTACCTTTCTGTTTATGCCATTAAATGTTGAAGTTACCTGTAAGCTTTGACAGATATGTGCTATTTCTTCTTGTGGCATGACTGGCAGAGTTGTAGATGCCTCTCTTTTTTTGGGTGTTTATTTCCTGTCTTTCCTGTTTTTCTTTCTTATGTTTAGTTTTCTCTTACATTTCTTTCTCTTTGGTGTCTGACATCAAACATCTCTGTCAGTTTGTCCTGACATTTTTCATTCTCCCCTCCTCATTTTTGCTTGTTCAGAGAGAATTCTGTGCATTGCCCAGGGCATATGTCTGTGGGAGAAGCACAAGAGCAATACTTGAAACTGAATTTGTATGTGGTTGTACTAGGAGCAATGCTCTAGGAGTTTGTGTCTGCTTTTTTATTAGCAGTAGTAGGTCTTCAGGTATAGATAACACTAGAAAACGTGTTTCCCTTTTTGTGGGACATTTCATGGTTTTGAAATTTTCTCCATTGCAAGGGGAGAGAAAGTTAAAGGAAATTGAGCTGCAAAACTCGAATTTGGACCAAAAGAAATTCAAATTAAACACAGTATTTTATACCATCGTATCAATATATTTCATTCTAATTCTAAGTTTCTAAACGTTAATTTTTTTTACTTGTAAATCAGTGAAGTACACAGAACAATCAACTACTCTTCATGGAAATGGAATAGGTACTGAATTTGACTGATAATTCAAGTGAGTTTTTTCACCATTATCAAATCCTCCCTTTAATTTCTTTTTCAACAAATTTTCATCACTATTTAGAAATTTAACTGAAAGTTGTAAGACATGGTAGGGCAAAGGACAAGGCTCCCGCTTGAGATAGGAGATAATTTTTCATGAAGGACAGGTAGGGATGAAGAGGGGACAACATAATGTTGTATGTCCAAGCCATATGCACTTGCTCTGAGGCTAAGGAGAGACGAGGGTCAAACTTTTTGACTAGCTGTGTGGAAATACACAAAAGACGTATACCGAGGGAGACTTTTTTTTGAAAGTGCATTTTTGGCAGAAATGTCCCAAAGACAAGTAACTGAGATAATGGAGGATTTTAATTTCCCTGGCAGTTGAAAAAGTAACGTTGGGACACTGACAAGGCTTTACAATTTCCTATGGTTGGCAATGTTATACCTACATATTAAAAAAGTTAATGCAGCCATCAGTTCAGATTTCATTACAGGTAAGGAAGAATGGGCTAAGGAAGTCACAAGATAATTGGTGTGAAAGTGATCCTGAGATGGTAGTATGCCCTTTTGAAGAAGAGAAAAAAGTGAGAAAAGGAGAATAGGGATAATGGACATCAGTAAAAAGATTGTCCAACTTCACAAGTTTAGGGAACTAGTAGTGCTTTTGGAAAGATGACGAGTAAAGGAAGGTAAAAGAGCTGTGAAGTTCTGTGAAGCTGAAGGCATAATAATGTATCATTATGATTCCAACGGCTTGTCTTAACAGATCCTGAAATCAGAGAGGAATTCTTAAAAGAAAGAAAAGTAGTGAAAAACAGGCCAAGGAAGAGTGTAAAGGTGTAACAAAATATGTGATTACAAAAATGAGGCAGAGGTGCAAAATGACTAATATCAGGGGGTCATTGTGTTAGGGATAGAAAATGATGGTCCGTGTAGGGCCACAATGGAAGCACTACAAGCTGGCCTCTGATGTGAGACCCCTATTGTGGCCCAACTACAGACCACAGGATGGAATGTGTTGGGGATAGAAAATAACAAGCTGGACTTTGCCATGAGAATGTGGCCTTGGGAGAGAGTTACACTCCAGATTTAGCCCTGAGAAGACAGGTTGTTTTGAACAACACATGTAGGAGTCTGGGAGCCACTGTTAAGCAGATCATGCACCTGCAAACATTGTCTCACACGCTGGCCACGGGTGAAATGATGTTTTGCCAGTATTTTTCCAGAATCTCCTGAGAGTATAAAGGTCGGACTCCGGGCCGAGATGTGGTAGCTGTGGGGGGCAACGGAGAGAGAGCACCATGTTATACATGGGACATCTTGGCTCGCTCCGTACGACCCCTCATCTCCTTTATCTGCAATGATCCGGATCATCCTATCTACTCTCTGCTTCGGCGATCTTTCGCTAATAATGGGGTTGGTAAGATTCTACTAACGGGGAACGCATGGCACACCTTGCTAGCTCACCGCTTATGCACAGCCCGCTACTGAGCAGGCTGCTCTTAAAGGGATACACTCTCTCTGCCTCTGGGCATAGGGCAGACTTCTCCTGAAGGGAAATACACTGTACTAACTATCGCTTTCACACGACTATTGCTGAACAATAAATCTCACTGTTTTCTCACCAAGTATCGTGCCCTGAGTGTGTTTGTGCCCAGAGTATCCTCTCGAACCTGGAACAGTCATTAAGAGCAACAATAAAAGTTTGGATATAGCAGAAGATAAAGGAAAATGTAAAAAGGAAGTTTTAATGTTTTTACTGACTTACATGATTCTGGCAGCCAACCATTAAAAATATATGGTATTAGTTCCAGCTTGTTTAGATAAATCTGAGGTAATCCACCAGATGAGATTCAATATAGGGAAGTGCTGCTTCAGGTGTGAGTCCAAAATGAGGTATATGTGGTGAGAACCTGCAGAGGCATCTTAGAATCCTTTTGGATAACAGAATATTCATCAATACTGTTGTGCTCTTGCAAAACAAGCATCTAGTCCCGAGATATGCTACTGGAAACAAGCTTTGTAAGATAAGAGAGTGTCTCCATTTAAGGCTCAGGGCAACCCCCCACGGAGCAGAATTTGTTTCACCCCTCTTCCCCCTCCCCTCTTCCCTCCCAGGGGAGGAAGAAAGGCCTCACACAAAGTTGGAAATCAAGATTACAACTTTTAACAGGGAGTAACAAAAGGGATATCAAAGGAAGGGAAATATACAGAGGTATTAAGGGAAGGTATATATACAAATATATACAACACCGATCCTCGGATGTTGCTGGATTCCTCCTGAGCCACATGGAGTTGTAGCCGCCACAGAGCCGTCCGGAGCCAGCAGCAATCCCAGGGAGGAAGGAAGTGAGTAGAGCTTCCTGTGTCCTTTTATAGAGTGTGGCAGGAAGGGGCGTGGAATAGCTGCTCCACCTGTCCCTCCCCTTCCCCAAACCTTAAACCACAACAGAGAGGCAACTATTTTGCTCTGCTTGACAGCAACTTGGCCTTGTTGGAATGGTATTGCAAGTTTTGGTCAAGACTCTTTAAAACAAAACAAGAGAATGCAGAACAATTCTGAAAATCCAGAGGAGAGCACCCAGTATGATGAAAGTTCAGTAAAATATAGCTCATGGGAAAAGGTTGAAAGAATTAAATTTGTCTCATATGAAACTCAGAAGATGGAGCAAGAGTGTAGCAGTAGAGCAGATATAATTAAAAGAAGGATATGATCACACGTTCACTCTGGAAAGATAAAGGAAAAGCAATTTAATCTTCTGCAGTAAGTGTATTGGGAAATGATTTATGATCTAAATATGACAATGAATAGGAAAACTTCCTTGGTTACTTTCTTCCATCTCATCATCTCTCTGTCTTCATACATAGTCTGCTATTGCTTATTCTTCATTTTTCGGCATCCTACTCACATTATGTAAGTCTGCTAAATATTTTCAGATCTCAATTTGGAAAGGCAAATACAACTGTATTATGAATACGACCAGTTATCTTCTGATCTGCACCTTCTGTTCTAGGTTTTTCCACATATCTTTTTTCAATATGGGTATGGCAATGACAGTTTATACAAATAGTGACTGCATATAATTCTGACCAAATCATTTATTGAATACTTTTGCTGACATTAAATTTATGGGACCTGTGACTAATACTTGATTTTCAATCAGCATGGAACTCCATTCTTCTCTGAGCAACCTAGAGTGACTACATTTTATTAGATTCTGTCAGCCTAATCCACCCTTGAGGTAGCCCCAGTGATTTGACTTAGCCCAGGATGATCCTAGTATCGTATTTCTTGATATCAATAATTTGAAAATTTGAGTATATTGTAATTGTATATAGTTTTGATAGATTCCTGTAATGAATTACTGACACTTTCAGTGATTTAAAAATAGATTTAATTATAAGGTGTAAAAAATAAATCTGAAAACTAAAGGTTAGAACCTCTACCTGACTGCAGTTTTCATTTGTTGCTTTTTCATTGAATTGAATCTCGTTGATTCAGATTAAACCTCATCAGATCAGACACAAAGGGATGTTTGTTCTTAACAAAATATCATTTCTTATTACAATGATTTTTCAGTCTTAAAATTACCACATTCTGTATCATATGGCATAACATTCTGAAATTCAAACAATATTCACTTCTAAATGCTCAGATTGAAATGGTGGAAATAGTGGAGAGAACTGGTGAAAATTTCATTACGTTAGTTCCTTACTGTCTAATTGATCAAGTACTCTGTAGGAAAGGAATGTATTGGGTGAGGAGGAAAAAAATCCTCCTCATAGGTCATGTATCAACCCATGTGGTTATTTGTCATGACAGGACACTTAAAGAAGGGCGGAGTTTTTTCTAATAAAGCAAAACTTTGTTATTTTGCAAAATAAATGTCATGCATTCTTCCATTGCCTTTTTATGTGAACTACTGTAAATTTTCCAGAATTAATCTTTGTAAAGGAGGGAGGAATTGTACTCTTGATTGTCCTAGTAGATGCAGTAGCACAGATCCCAATGTTTGTGTGTGTTCATGGGACTACACAGCAGGTGACTGTATTTCTGTATTGTACTATTCAACATATAATTTAATGCTATGCAGTGCAGCTTGACTCTAAGGTTGTTTAGGGGCTCTTTTCTTTATCACTTAAAAAAGCTTATGGTGTTATTTGTCCCATTTTAAAACAAACAAAAACATCAACCAGACAACCTATGCTGCAACGCTGTAGAGTGGATAACAGAAAGGTGAGTTTTATTCATAATGGTTTTGCAGAATCAAAGATGCTTTTTTATTAAAAGAATGTAGTAAGCCAGATAATCTTGTACTAACCTGAGCTTAATAACTAGGGCTTTTAAAAAATACATCAATAGCTTTCTTTTGCTTCTTATGTACAGGGCTAACCATAAATACATTTTAAAAACTCATGGATCAGTTTGTTATTGGTGAAAATCTGTTTTCAATAAGAAATCTGAAATAAATAGCACAAAGTTATAGAAATACTGTTTTACACAGATTCCAAGTCCTTAGGAAAGCAAAGTATTCAGTAGTTAGAAGACAGCTGTAGTTCTTGTAAGCTTTAATTGAAAAATAAAACTAAGCTGTAATTAACATCCAGAAAAGAATGCTTTTGGATATTTTCTCTTTTCAGTCTACAGAAAAGATCCTGATTTGGAAAAGTTGGAGGCAGTAAGCACAAAAAGACTACTATAGCAATTCAAGCTGTAAAGTATTTGGTTACATTCTTCCCAACTATGATAATACTTATCAGAGGAAGCCCTCATAGTTGAGAAGGGAGAAGTAAAGTAGGAAGAAAAGGTCTTGTAATTTCTGTAGAAGTGATAAAAGATTTGGAAATATAGCAAGAGTATGCATTTCATCAGTGGCAAGAAGCCTTGGACAGAAAGGTAGAGTGCTAAGGGACTTGGGGAATGCTGAGCCATGTTGAGATGTTGTTATCCACATCACTTGAATACAAGTCAAATATTTTATACAGCAGTTGATCTTATTCTTCCTTTCTGGTCAGATAACACTTCCCAAAAGATACTGGTGGTGCTGCCAGCAGGTGAATTTCTAGATCTTCAGCAGATTAATAAAACTTTTCCAAACTCAACCTAGATGATCAGGCAGAAAAAAGTACTGAAAAAAATTATTTGATGCCTTTTCCTTTCCCCTTTCAGAGTGTTCACTTGAAACACATTTCTGCTAATCCTTTTCTGGATGGTAGCACAATTCTCTTTATTTCTACTGCTTTCATAGGTTTCTCTTCACCGCTGTTTCACTGTCTCTAGGAGGCAGTTTGTTATATGAGGTACATATTTCCTACTTTCCCTGTCTATCCTGCAGCTCCATTGCTTCTACCAATAGTTTTCTTTCCTTTCACCACATTAGACATGTTCAGTATATTCATAGTTATTTGTCCTCTTGGTTTGAGAACCAAATGACTTCTCAACTATCTCTGGACACTTCTGTCTTATTTTCCTCTATAAAATATTTTTCAAAGGTTGAGAAAAATGAGAAGAAAATAAAATAATAATGATTAGATAAAAACTATCTCAGCAAACTACTTTTTCCCCGAAGGTAGCATGTAAGAAGGTGTTAGATAATGCATGATGAATAGTGTTTTCCTAGCGCAGGGCTCGTAGAGTAATCTCGTGGAAACATGACTTCGGAAGAAGGAATGCAGTGCTTGTTTTTCACTTTTCTTAGGGATTTCTAGAAAAAAATTAAAAGATTTTCCAATGTTATAAGCAGTTTGACTGATCAACAGACTCATAAGCCTGTGCAAATTGTTGCGCCTTCATTTTTAATTGGGGCTGTCTGAAAGACTGGAATTCTGCTCAGTCTTTCTCTACATATGGAAGTATCAAAAGATTTTGTTTATTTGTTACTTTTTAAACCATCAGTCTGTGTAATAATGCTTGTGTTTACTCTGATAACAAGTAGTTAAAAAATCTTTTATGTTTCCCCATACCTTATTTTTTTCTTGAAAAAAAAGCGGGTTTTAATGATAGTTTACAGATGCAAGTAAGGCATACATTCGAAGATCTTCTCAAATTATAAAAAAATGCACAGACTAAAAGCAATTGAATAGAAATACAAGGAACACACTGTGGAAAAATTCTTAGGATTTAGCAAATTACACATTTCAGTACAAAACTTCATAATTTACAATTACAATTTTTTTCCAGGTACACTGTATTTACTACTTGCCTGAAGAAATCTTGCTTCTCTCCTTTTGGCTGCTATCTTTGATACTGCAGAATTTTTATTTATTTTTACAAAAATATATCATTTTCATATATATGCTTGAAAGGTGTACATATAAATGAAACTGTATTGCATGTGTACCTGCATCCTGCTCAAAGAAATGTGTAGGGTTCAGAACTGGCCTAATAATAATGGTGTTGAATTACATAGAAACAGCCTTAGGCAGCTGGGAGCAAGGACAGATGAGCTTTGATGAGTTGTTTTATCAGTGAAGACCATCTTAAAATCAATGATGATGGGTTTTTTTGTTTGGCCAGCTTTTGATAACTATTGGTTTCTGTGTTTTTCTTTTTCCTGAGATAATTACTTTTTAGTATGGAATAATATTTTGTTAAATCACAGGATCTTTTAAAGTATAGGCACTTGCTACAAAGAAAGAAAGAAAGACTTCTGGTGGACACCCAGTGCAGAGTCCTGATATCTAGAAATAGAGATAATAAATTATAAATCATCCCTGTAGAGATTGGTAGGAGCATCAGGTAAAAGTAAGAGAACTGAGGTAGTGTTGGGCATGAGGGAAGACAATGAGGATGGGAGTTGGACAGGTTGTCATTTTTTGTGCTGCTAGCTCTCTTCTTCCTCAAATCAACACCAAACTCAGCAACATCCCCTCAGCATAACTTCATCTTTCATTCTTCATCTGTTTGCTCTTCTCTGTCTCAAATCAGCCAAGGGGGAACACACCGCTGAGAGAGAGAGCTCAGCAAGCTGCCCCCAACAGGAACTCTCTTCCAACTGATCAGGTCCTTGTTGCTTCTCCCAAACTGATCGGTTCCTGGTTGATACGGCTCTAGCCTCACCCACCACCCCAACCACAATCACCTGGGGTAAGGCAGGGCCTCACGCAGGTGGGCCAGGTTCTGTCTCTGAGGCCTGAAACCACTGGAGGAACAAAACATGTTGCTGCGTTGTGACTCATCCATAGGTCAACTCCAACTCAGGGCCCACAGCCCAGGCCCCAGGACTTCAGTCATGCAGACTTGTATTAAAATGTTTTCTGTGCTATGAAAAATGGATTGTGCCCTTGCCGTAAAGGATTAACCTTTTTATATATGTACATGTGTGTGTCTTTTCATGTGGAATGCAGAGAAGCCAGCATAATGTTAAAGTTGAATAAATCTATCCATAGGGGAAACTGTCACGAATGTTTTTAAAAACAACTAACCAAAGGATGTTTTCTGGATTTTCTACAAGTGAACAAGTGTCTCTTTATAGTTGTACATAGTGTTTTGAGAGGAATTAGAATAACCCAAGAAACGCTATCGATCCTAACGCAAAAGTTCTGCATAAATCTTTGGCTTGTCTCCATACACATCCTTATTGCCACTCAGTCTAATCCTTCAACTTTCTCAGGCATGTGCTTTCTGGAAATCTGTTTTGGTTCTTTAAATTATTAATGTCATTAAAATTTATAATTTCTGTCATTACCTCTAGGAAAACAGAGATTGTAATGTGAAACATAACTGTCTCATTTTGCAATTTGTGTTATGATAGTTGAGCACAGATTTAAATACTCCCCTGAGCAATATGGCTAGGTATTACACAGTAACTGAAGTTCTTTGTGTGCAGGTAAATAAATAGATAAATCAATTCCCCAAATGACCAATATTTGTGTGCAAATAAATAGACAAATGAACACCGCAATTTCTTTAAGAGTAAACTTTGCCATTAACATGCCACATGAACAGAAAATACAGTGTTTAAAAGAATACCCTTTCAATGTTAAGTTGGGTGGTAAGAACTACTACTAGCCTGGATGATTACTCAGTCTTACACTTATGTCTGCCTACCAAAATATTTAAGTGCTTCCTGAAATATTGAGAATAGCCAAATTCTTTCCCTTAGTAAAGGAAAAATCCAGGATAAGAGGACTTAGATAAGAGAACATTTTTTATCCCTGGGTAAAGTGCTCTCCCTCCATCCTCACTCAAGAAATTCAATATTTATGGGCCAGAGTCCAAACTGCTGTTAATGTTGCCGAATAGAGAGTTAGGCTTTTTAGCTTTCCTTAAAGCATATCCCTGAAACAAGCAGAAGCCACCATCTATATTAAGTGAAGATTTACCCTGTGTTGCAGTAGCAACATCATGGGATCTTGAAACACAAAAAGTAGGCATATGATGTGGAATTTTGCAAGAAGTGCTTGCCTGGCCAAATCAGCTGATAGCTCTACTTAGAGTACAGCATTCACGCATGGTGTGAATGGTAATTACTGTGTGCTGTCTAGGGCTGTGTAATGATCCAAGAACTAGGCTGGAAATTTGGGATAGATTTGTTTGAAAAAACAACCCTCTAGGATCAAATTAAAGTATTTGCTTAGTTGTCAGTTTCACAGTGTAAAGAAAGTTTTTCATATCATGTACAGCAAATAAAATATGTTACTTTTAAACAAATAAGTAGATGAACAGATTAACTATAAGAGCAGTGTGAAATCTTTTTTCCCATGTGACTTCCAGGCTTAGAACTGTTTTTTGCTGTTATTCTGATGGGTGTAAAAGTAAGCGCCAACTCCACATATCTTTGCTTTTCCTTTTTTAGCTTGTTTTTCTTTTCCTTTTTTTAAAAATGTAGTTATCACAGTCAGAATGCAGGTGACCTTTTTGTGTGTCGCATTTAAGATTTCACATTCTGCTAGGCCAGGACCATGAGCATTCTGGAAAGGAGTCTGCAGGGCGTGCATGAGCCAGGCAAGAGAGAGGGGTGCAGTCCCCTAGCCAGGGAAGCTGCATCTGGGCTGCTGTGGTGTAGGATGGTGGTGACCTGCTCTCCTCTGCAGTTCAGGCACTCAGCCTGCTTTCCTGCTCCTGGACCTGCCTGAGGTGCCCCATGATGCTGCCTATGGTGCCCCATGATGCTGCCTGTGGCTGTACCACCCTGTGAATTGGCATGGAAAGGCCCATAGTTACCTTTAGCTTTTAGAACACCTGTTCAAAACTACAGACGTAGACCTTTTGTTCCCAGCTCTTCCAACAACTTTCTTTTCTATGCTTTTACATTTCTAAAAAGGAACCCAATTTCTAAAAGGAATGGATCATTTGCTGGTATGAATGTCCATTAGCTGAAAAAAATACAGGAGTTTTGTTGCCCTTGGCATTATGTACTGAACTGAGGCATGGAAGGATTTAGGTACCACCAGCTGTCCACACAGAAAAAGGTGGCACTTTCAGAGTCAGATTTAGCCCAATTTAGGTTCTGAATTTCCATCCAGAGGCTTCTATTTTTCTTCTTCAGCTGTACAATAACTAGGGTTTTATGTTCAGGACTCACTTGACACCTATAGCTAAGTGGGAAGAACCTGGGTTAATGCGTCTAAAATAATTGATCTCCTCCACTACCTTACCTCTGGGAATCCCATGGAACAGGTCTGGTCTGCTACAAATAGGCTTACATGTCTCAGCTCAAGCATTTTGACACAGGTTATGAGACATCTTTAAAAGGCCATACATCATTTAGGGAGTGTGTAGTGTGAGGTGAATTGAAGGTTTGGATGATTTGTGACCTTTTTTTATTTTCCTTCTGTTTCCAGCCACTCAGTCTGAGTTTGTCTGCCAAGGAATGCGGCTTAGAAGGTTAAGAGTTAAAGCTATCCCATTAAATTTCCTCTCCCTCAGACCACGACTTAAACATACTGTGTGACTTTCCTCAGCCCCACAGAAAAGAAAGCCAAGGCAGCAGTCTGGAGGGATCTGTAGAACTTACAGGTCTCCTTTGATGTCTCCCTACAAAGCTACAAATGCCACCCAGCATTTTCTATTAAATCTTTGGCTTCTATAAGAATATATTTATTTTCTGATTTTCTGTTTTCATGCCACACCAGTTGGTCTGTGATTAATGCACTGAATTTCACCTTCTGCAAAGTTAAAAATTCATATCCCTAAGAAATGATAGGAAATCAGCAAATAAGATTTACATTGAGCCAAAGCTACAGTACTAGCCAACCATAACAAGTAATTATAATAACCCCATGGTCATTTCATTCACAGTTTGACAGAGAAAATAGCAAGAAAACAAAATGGTTTTTTGCTTGAATGTTAAAAGTACAGGGTCAGGTTCACTTTTGCTGATGACACATCACAAGGTGTGGGCCCTGTAGACCAAGTACAGCAACATGAATTATTTGCAGCTCCCTACCCTGCAAAGGGCTGAAAGCAGCCTGGTGCAGGCTGGCCAATGGGTTGGCCCAGCCGTGCAGCCAACGTATGCTGGAGATGGGCTGATGTGACTTGCAGATGCTGCTGGTGGCAGTGGTAAGAAGCTGAGATGTCAAGCTGCTCCCTACAGAGGAGGTGCCTGGAGGAATCAGTGCTACTGTCTGTCCTTTCTCACAGTGAACTGCTGGCAGGAAGTAATCATCATAAGCAGTACTGCTGTTATGATTTCAGAATCAGCTAAGCGCATGATTTTCAAATTATTTATCCTGGGGTAAAAAAAAAAGAGGGTTTGGTTTTGTTACTTTTTTAAAATACAAAATATGTAAAGCATGCATCTGAGTTGGCTTAAGTTGCAATATAAGGGCAGTAGATGCAGACCGTGTCCCAGGATGGATTAAGAGACTGGGACATGAGAAGGTCTGCAAAACCTTTAGACAGTATGAAGCCTGGAAAGAAGAGCAGCCTGTCCTTGAGATCTCCTTATATCTTATCCCAAATTATTCTGTGTGCAGAAACTTGTATTCCTAAATGTGTCAATCCCTTCCATGAATTTTCTCCTAGTTTTTATTTTCTAATACAGGCGACCTCAAAAGACTTCCTTGAGTCAGGATTAGTCTGAAGAAATTATCTCATGGGAAAAGTACTTTCTTGTAATGTTCTTGCATGTAAGGTCCATATTTCCTAAAGGTGGTTAAGTTTTCCATTTATTGTTTTGTTCTGAGGAAGCAACGAAGTTCTATTCTGTTAAACCAAAACTTTTTCTGTGTATAATGGCTCTTGGTTTTTACTTAGAAACCTACTCAGCCCATGTTGGTGCTTTTCTATGAGGGACTGCCTCTGCAGTATGTTAGTATTGCCAAGATAGATGGCTGTGTTAAGCTGTTTTCTTTTGTTTCAGATGATGTACCATTGTTGTTATTAAACACAAAATAAGAATGTTTGGTCTAGACTAAGCATATGCATCTGTAACTTGGTTTTTCTAATATCTTTTAAAAAACATGTATCGATTAATGAAGGAATATATAAAATGTCTTGACAAGTACATGTTTTTAAAAGACTGTGTCTCTATTCACAGGAAATCACAGATAATGAAATATTAGAGTTGGTACATAGTGCTCTGGGGAGGATGACAGTTATCCGGCAAATTTTCCCTCTGTCAAGGGATAACAATCAGAGATGCATGAGGAACAATCACCGAATATCATCACTGCTGTGTGATCCACAAGAAGGCTATCTTCAGATGCTGCAGGTCAGTAGATGTGCCCAGCAGAAAAGTCAATCTTAGGAATTTGACATGAGATAGTTTTTTGTCACTCAGATGAAGAATAAAATGAGTACAGATAAATCTGAGCATGTAACCTTTGGTCAACTTTTGCTGACTTACTTAATTTTATTTCCCAGGACTGAGAGCTTTAGATGTGATGTTATGTACATGAACTACCAGCAAGTGGTTGTACCAGCTCAAAGCTCATTTCTATTTGAAAAAAAAAACAAACCGAAACAAAAAGTTGTGCTAAAATAGTCTTGCAGTGTTACTGCTTGCTTATCATATTTATGCCTAGGAGATATCTGTTGTGAAAGAGTTAATCTGGGAGGATAACAGAACTCTGATAGATATTGGGCTGTGCATCATGTTATATTTAGTTAAATGAACTGAATCCAGCTGATGCATTCAATCTGTCCCGTTTCAATAGTCTCAGAAGTCTCTAGCAGATGATAATTGTCTGAGCGTGTGAAATATGTGCTACTAGTTCAAGTTTCAGACTTTGGTAGCAGATTTGACTCTAGTGTAGGCAACATCTCAAGAATTCTTGGCAATATATTGCAGATACCAGAATTTTTCTTGAAGTAATTTATATATGATTTTAGATGTTATTTCCAAGGATAGTGCAGTAATTTAGAAACACGTGTCTTGGACTTTCCATAGGATGCCATGTGTTTCAGGTTTAGTTTAGACACAGTTAAGAATCTCATCTGAATCACTATTGAAGCTCTTGAATAAAACTGAGAACTTTAGTGAGACTGAGAATATAAGCTTGATTAGAACCTTTTTATTGCTAATTTAGTCTTAGCCTGAGATGGATTGAGTGAGGACACAGTGGTTGAGCCTGTGAGTTAGCAAGCATGGGTATTGTGTGCTAGAGTCTAGAAAGGGCTTGGTTAGGCTGTGGGGAGGGGGATGTTTGCAGTCTGGGCTGATGCAACCTGGTCAGGAATATGGTATGGGTTGAGGGGCCTTCAGAAGGAACCCATGTGCTGGCTTTGAAGATCTTCTAAGCAATAAACTGTGAGGTTTATGGAAAACCAGGAGAGGCAGGGACTTCTCAGGCAGAGAAGTGGCTAGGTCAAGATTTTCCAAGGGATATGGATGGGGATGTTTGTTTTTCTCAATAGCACTCTACTAAAAAGTTGTAGCTGCAGAGACTGAAATCCTCTGAGGGAGGAATGTAGACGTTTCCTCCTTGAAGAGAACCTCTGCTGACTCAGGTTCTGTCGTAACGGTGGCAAAGTTTGGGAACTACCAGCCACATATACTGTAGTTTTGAGCACTGGTCTATGCCTATCTTGGCTTAGAAAGAAAAGACACTTGATCTTTGTTAGTAACTAAGGTATGCTGTAATGAGAACAAAGGCCACTCATTTCAGAAGATCAAAGCAGTTTCCAGTATGTTGAAAAAATTACCTATCCTTCAACAACAAATCACTCATTGAGGAACAATCTTACATTACAGCAGGATTTTGAATATTGCTGTCTATGCTGGTATATACATAACCTAATTCAGAAACTCATTTGAAGGGCTCTGACGAACCTCTCTGAGCAAGTTCTTATTTGCTAAAACAGTAGCTTGCTTGCTAGCATTAACAGCCTTGTGCCCTATTAATAATTTCACTAACAAGGACCCTTTAGGAAGGACCCTCGTCCTACTGATTCCCAAGTGTGGGTTTTGAGAAGCAAAACATTCTCAGAATGTCTCTTCCGGAAATCTTATACCACTTTAGAAACTTCTTTAAGAGAATGGAATGGCAATGTTGCCTATCAGTTCCTTTTCCACAAACTTAGAAACATGAAAGAGATATAAAAAAGTGCGGAGGTATAAAGTTCACCTTTTGGAAGCCGATTCCATAACTGTCATGTCCAGCCACACTGGAATGAAATACCTTGAAAGATGAAGGGCACATGTGAGAATTCTCAAATTAGCTGCCCCCAGTATATCTTGAGTTACCTTTAAGTTTCTACAGATTGAATATAGGATGCTGTTAGCATGTGCAGTTATACCTGAAGCATTTTGTAGCTGCATTCTTTTTTTTCATAGGCTTTGCCAAAACATGTTGCATAACACCTTGTGGGCATACAGCTTATATTAATTTCCAGGTATGACTGGCATGTTCTTAATGGTTCTGTAATTCAGGTACTTCCAATCTTCTGTTTCCATTTTCTTGCTTAAAAAATAGTTTTGACCTTTTGCTGTACAGAAGTACATCACTAAATTACCCTTGGTGCCAGAGGCTGCAGTAGCTCCCAGCCCCATATTAGGCTGCATGAATCCACTGGAGGCAGTAACTACCTGTCAGCACTGAGTCCTTGTGTTGCTTTGAAGTAGTTTGATTAACACCACAGCTTGGAAATCCCTGTCTCATTTTCCCTTGGGCAATCTCATATTAATAATTCTTTGTTGTCAAGGTAACTTACCAGCTATTGTTGGTTAATTATTTATTTAATGACTTTGAAGAAGAATAAGCTAATCCCTGTCAGCCTCTAGCTGTAAGATTTTTATAGGCGAGAATTTAGCATTTTTAACAAGCTAGTAAAGAAAGAAACATTTATGTCATGGATTATTAACTTTCTTCTGGCTAAATTAATGAAAATCTTTCTGGAAAGATTTTCTCAGAGTTTTTAGTACCATACCCTGAAAAGTTGTTTTTCAGTGGGTGATCATCTCAGTTTGGCATTCTGACAAGGCTTTTAAAGATCAGGCTGTTCTGCAAGCTCATCCAAAAACTCATCTTTTCTGAATTCTTTGTGGAAAGCGAGTCTTATTCCATCAACCAACTTGTTAAAATTTTTCTCATGCCCTTATTTCTTGCACATGTAATATACGCAGCTGGGCTTCTGCTTTAACTGGAGAAAAAGATTTCCAAAGTTTCCTGTCTTAGACATTTCATTTGACTTCTGAGGACTACATTAACCTCTTTCTTATTCTTCATATATGATTTTCTGTGTCTGTCTCTCTCTTTTTTGTAAGTGGAAAAGAAATAGGTTGGAACTTACTGTCTTCCATTGGTGATGAATATCCTGTGGTTCAGGCCATGAGCATTGTCAGTATTGCCTAATCTGGAGAGAGAATACTGAGTCACTTCAGGATTTATAGCTAATTCTAGTTAGTTCTAGATAGACCTAGTATATACCCCCATGTGGCATTTGAATGGTGTTTGGCTAGATTACTGCTATTAAAATGTTTAGATTATTTCAGACCTAGTCTTACGGAGTAAATTTGAAGCAGTTGGGTCCAAATTAAATATTAATTTACATGTCTGCAAACTTGTATTTTAATGAAGGGGTTTTTTTCTTTCATCAGATTTTTCATGATGTGTTCATAAACTCAAAATCTTTTTTTTTCTGTTTATATTTTTGAAGAAAGATTTCTCTTTACAAATGTATTTCCCATTACAATTTGTTTCTTCCCATATTTACCATGTATACAGTTAATAAGTGCAATCTATGTGAGGTTCTATTTATATTAAAACATATAACAGGGACACAGTGTATCTGGAATCATTTAGAATGGTCCAATATATATAGTAAGATTAAAAAGGCAAAAAGAAAACCCCAGCAAACTGTGTCACAAAATTAATGAGTTTATTCCTCACAGGATTCAGAGTCCAACTTCTCTACTGAAGAACTATTCCAGGCATTGCTCTGACATATGAAGAGAAGACACTGAGAGTTGTGAGAGGGCATTCACTGCAACAGCTATACTTCTCCAGGTGTAAAAATGTCATTCTTCAAAGACTTGACCATTGGATAACTTTGTGGGCATCACTTAGCAGTTGCTCCTACAGAGCTTTTTATTTATGATCTGTCTTCTCTTCAGGAATGACTGCAATTTAACTACTGTAGGTGGAGTTATTTTTTGGAGATATGTTTGTCTGCCTAAATTTAAGGGCCTTATCCTGCAGTTTTGTTTAACTAACTAGCCTTACTTCCATTTGACACTGATGTTATTATACATCTGTTAAATGCTACTGGAGGCAGTAAATATTGATTAAGCCCTATTAAATCATTCACTTTCTTCTGCAAAGGATTGATGAGCCACATGTTTCTTTTCCTTTCATTACAAGCCTATGTCTCTTTAGTAAAATCTAATTTGGACTTTTTGGCTAGATGTTCAGTTACAGTGAAACTGCTTGAGTATCATATGAATGAAAGGTATTTTTGAACTGACTTTGCTGCCCATTTCACAACATAATCTCTCCCTGAAGCCCAATAGCATATGTTTTATACAAGTTGTGTTAGTAGAAAATTGGTTACAAAAACCCAAACAACTGTGGGTGTCCTCTGGCTATGTGGGATTTTGTGAGCACTCAAGGCTATAACCCCAGGTATGTTGTGGGGGGTGAACTTTACCTATCTGCTCAGACTAGCCATTTGACTGCTGGAGTTCTCTATTTGCATAATTATTTAATTGAATTTATGTTCTGCGCTCTCTCAGGGAGCGGACAATAGTGGCTAGAAAAAAGGGTCAGTACCTCGATTTTTTATTTTTATTGCCTCTGAAACCTAATTTGGACGCATATTTATTTACAAATGAGGTAGGGTAAAATGACAATCTTATACTCTGTTTTGCTATTCCAATATTACCTTTTGTTCTCCTGCCTGACACTTAGTTGTGTTCAGTTTTCTTTATTAAATTTCTCCTGCTAGACTTGACCTGGACAGTTAGTGTTAGTTGTGCCAAATTCTTGAGATGCTTAGTGAATGAAACCAATGCCTGCAGCTAACAAGTTTGAGCATTACAGGATAATACAGGCCTTGTATTATTGTTAACATGTTGTTATAAAACATACTGAGTAAGAAAACACTCATAATTATGATAAATATCCACAACAAATAGCTGAAGGATAGTGAGCATTCAGGGAAGAGAAGCTGTAGTGGTGTGAGATGTGTAACTCAGTAAAAAGGAAAAAAAAAAAAGAAAAGAAAAACTGTTTATCAATAAAAAGAGATCCTGAGAGTGTAGTCTTCCCAAGAAATCTTTGGAAGCCCCATTTTTTGAGATACTTAAACATAGAATGGGTAAGGCACTAGATACATTTGTTAGATTCCTTACTGTCAGAAGGCTTGAATAAATACAAAATTGAGGTCTGTTTTTCTGTGTTTTTAGGAAAATTTTATTCAGGCTTTCATTTGCCTCAGTGATAATAAATAGCTCTTTGGAAGTTTGAAGCTGACATTTGAGTCTTTAATGAACGTTTGGTTTTAGACTGGATTTTTTATGAATGACAAACTGCTGGCTTTGATTTTGTTCTCCATGAGCAGCGAAGCATGCATTTAAAACAGGCATTCACACAAAGTCTCACAATAGGCTCTGCAAACTAATTTAAGGAAATAAAATAGGTCAAATTTTCAGTCTCTTCACTCTAACAATATCCTTGAAAGCATGCTGTTACACAGTAAGTAAACCATCAATCTTCAGTGCTCCTAGTAAGATGCATCCTGTCATGAGAGACACAAGTGCGTAGCCACATTTGGCAGTACTTGAACTTTGAAAGTTGAAACACAGTTTCAGGGCATGCTGGTGTGTGCATACGCAAGCACAATGATATCACTCCCCAAGCCGGAAGCGTTTCTGTTGCTGACAGGCTGTGCTCAGCCTGAGCTCCTCTTCCATCTGCTTCATCTTTGGACCCAACTGCTGCATCCACTCACAGGGTGATTTTGGCAGCAGCAGGGTACAGATGCTCAGCTTGGGAATGAGTTTTTGAGGCAGTGGCATCTGGGTGTCAACTTGTCTCCCCAGCTAGTCTCTTTGGTGGTCTTGCCTGGCTAGAATTCTGTCTCTGCTAGTAACTCAGAAGTTGGGGTCAGTCTTTGTGGCTTGCTGGCCTTCCAAGAAGAGCACTTGTGTATGATTAGTGCCTATGAAAGAGCTAAAAACTGTCTTCACATATAACTTTAAAAGTCACATCACTCTACAAAATTTCATGAAATTCACATAAAAACCTCTATAAAGTGACATTTAATAAGGTGACAGGGAGAGATTTCCATTCTCATTGAAAATTTCTGCTCTGCTCTACTAGTGTATGGTGGATTTTTTCTTCATTACAAAATAAAGGCACATAAAGTCTGGAATAATTTTTCAGAAGACATACCAGAACATGTCTAAAATTACTTATGTAAGGGGCATACTCTTTAATATATTGGTGAAACAGTCACCATCATTTTTATAGCAGATACGTTACAGTAGTCACAATACCTCCAGTTCTTACAGCTCTCAGCAATGAAGCAAAAGAGGAATTGAAAATTACTAAATTGTGTAAAATTGTTCTAATCTAGGAATTTTTTGTTATATGGAGGGGAATCCCTGCAGGCAGATATATGTCCTTCCTCCTCTGTTCTTCCTGTGACTATATAAATAGAGGAAATAAAAACTGCTCCAGAACTTGCAAAAACCAAAGCAGCCAAGTATACTGCCTCACTTTTTCTTCTCTCTGGCTTTGCTACCAATTCTGAATGCTACCTGAAGAATAATTTTTCAATTTACTATTTCCTCATGCCCCTGACAGCACTGGTGGAAACAGAGTAGAGCTGATTCCTTGAATATCTCACAAATTCCCTTTCAGTGGTCATGTCAGAGTGAGTTTGATAATTAGCTGAAAATTGAAATATGTGCAGTTGCACTTAACAAGCGTATACAGGCTTTGCCTGCGGAACTCTTTTTCTTTTAACAGCACCACTATTTGGGAGGTCACAGCAAACTCTTGCTGCAAATACAATCTACTACATATGTAGAGATTTTGCTGTATTAAAATGAATAAAATAGAAAAAAGCCCTGGATTTACTGTGAGATCAGGCCAGAGTTTCCATGTCTTGTTTTAAGTAAGTTTTTTCTACAAGAAAATACATACACAGTCATGAATTCAAGTAGAAAGTGTATATTATTTTGAGAAAAGAGTGAGCATTACTTTGAGAAGAGAAGCATATTTGTGTTTAAGTGTTCTTATTTTTCTATCTCAGAAAGGAATAAGGAAAAAAGAAGGTAAAAATACACCTCACAGTAATTTAATAATACATCTTACCGTAGGTGTTGAAGGAATCAGCTGTTCAGCTACACTTACACAACAGTACACAGGCATCAGATTAGACCTGGTTCAATAATTCTGTTTTTTAGCATAAAGCTATTTCCCATTTGGTATTAGGCAAAGACATTCAATCTTTACTACTGTGGATGTTCAAGAGCTAAGTTTTGCTCTGCACACTGTGAAGGATCAAAAGGACATTATATTTTAAGTTACAAGGATATTTTTGGTTGTTCTTGATCATTTTTTGCAGTTCAAAGATGTGACTCTTGACCTAGAGGACTACCAGACCAATACTATCATGTGAACATCTTGTCTTCTCTTGTTTTAAATAAACATGCTGTTCTACACACTGAATTCTGATCACATTGCAAAACTAGATGTTTTGAGGTATGCTGTCAAATTTTAGAGGGTTCTGCACTTAATAGGGTGTGTTTTGTGTTAATTTATGCCTTAACTAGCAGATAGAACAAAGAAATACTAAAAAAAAGGAAATGTTTTTCTTAATATTACAAATCCAGCCTTAATTGTGGAGGTTTTTCTGCCCTTATTTTCCTAACTTGCATATTTTCTATTCTAAAAAAGAAGTGTTGATAGGGTGAATAAAATTCATCATACTCTTCCATAGTATATTGACTTGTCGGTGAGTAGGGTATAAAATGTAGTATTGTATGCCTGTAATTTCTGCTGAAGAAGCTACCAAGAGTATGATTATATGGAACAAGGAATTTTGCTGATTAAAAAGTACCATATACACATTTTTGGACAGGGCTTTTAATAGAACTGGAGTGGCAAAATACCAATGGATGAGTCTGTGCAACAGAACATGCAGAATATTCCTTCCATAACAAAAAGTAACTTGCTGTGTTCTTTCCCAATATTTTCTTCTGCCTTGGTACATATCTCCAGATTTATGACAGAAAGATGTAAGTAGTGGGAAACTCCTTCTGTGCAGGCCCTTTCTTGTCACTCAGTTTATATAAATCTCTAAAAGAAAATAGTGAAACAGTGAGATACAAAATCAGTTATAGGTCTAACAGAACTAGGATTAGGTTGGTAGACACAAAATTGTTTTGTTTTGCTCTACACATAAGGTAGTTTGAGTTGGTGCATGGTCATGTAGGCTAAGATCCTGAAAAGCAGTTCTCTCAAGCTTTCAATCCATTATACATGCAGAACTGTGGCAGCTTCTCTAAAAGAAAAAAAAGTAGAAAGAGAAAGAAAGCAGTGTACCCAAGTACATCTTATATTTTGCCGTAGAGCTCTCTGCTAGCAAACTAAGCAAACTGTTTTTGGGAACATGGCTTAGGTTTTCCAGAACTGAAAAAAAAACAGTGTCAAATGGAGGAAATGCAAAGCATTTCTGATTTGTGGTGGTTCCAAAGCAACAGACAATGAGTTGTCAGTTAAAAGTGAAGGTGTAAAATCAAATTCAATGGGGAGCAAAGAGGATCATGATGGCACATAAGAAATGGCATTTTTCCTTTTGCGTGTAAGATCTTCTAAGCAAGTCAGTTTTGTTGTTTGGGGTGATTTATTTTGTGGGTTTGGGGTTTTGTTTTGATTTGTTTTTGTGGAGACTAGTTTAACACAGACGAGGAAAAGTGCCCTTTTAAATAATAAGGATTCATTGCGTTATTTAAAAGTTGTTTGGAAAATATCTTCAGAATAGGGAGGCAAATGCAATTGAGCAGAAGAGACTTTGCTGCTATTCTTACTAACTCTTTAACTGCTTACTTTCCTTACAGTGAGAGGAAATCTGGAAATTAGCTGCTTTGGAAACTCTGTTAGAAAGAAAAGGATTAACTGTATAAAACAGCAAATATAGGGAATATGGACTGCTTGTTCAGGAAGGCTGGAAAGAAGAGAAGGGAAAGAAAACGGCAATGCCAGATAGGAATGATTCTCAGTGATAGTTTTGTTTTATTTTTTGCATTAAGGTCCCTTTTTATGTTTAGTCACTTAAGTGGGTATCCTCAAACCTCTTTTTTGTGCATTTTCTTTCTATCTTGATTATTTCAAAATTAATTTTTTTTTGTTATCTTCTGTTCAGATTTATTTATAGTAGAAGATTTTTCAAAGTGCCTTGGTTCTCAGTTTGTGTCAAACTCCACATTATGAAACATGAAATACTTTGTTTCTGAAGATTAGGATCTTAAGATATCAGAAGTTTACTTCTGATTTACAACATTAATATATGTTTCAGCTTTCACAGCTGAGTGGCATTTTTATACAAAGTATGCAGCTGGATTAACTTCCACATGTAGCTCTTTCCTGGTCCCTAGACACCATTTTCTATGTTGAATTACAGAAATCCATAAGGTATATGGCAAATTCATAGATCAGCATGAGTAAAGCTTTCAGCCAGGAAAATATCTTTTTAATAATAATTTTTTAAAAACTGCATCTGGCAACTGATGCTAACTGAGGATTTGAATTTAGTAAAGAGTAAATTAATACGCCTGAATCTGTGCATAGATTTGAAGGAGAGTGCATGTAAACTCTGGGAACAGGTGAAGAGTATTTTTTTTTAATTACTTAGACAACTTCCACTGCCAAAGTTTCACCATTTGCAGTGTATATGGCTGTGTGTCAAAGATCTGATCATGTATTGCTGGCCGTGTCTTGGTTTGAAAAATGAAATACCTAAGCATCAATAGTGTATGGTGTTCTTACTAGAGCCTTTGTTGTCAATTATTATTTTCTTTATCTCTGATGTAAATTAAAGAATAAGGAAGCAAAAATCAATAGGTTCAGAGAAAGTAGAATAATAACCAGTTTTCTGTATGTGTGGTGGAGAGAGATGATAAGACCAATGTAATTTCTCCTCCCTCTATTCTAAAAAGTTGCATTCGTATTATATTTTGCTGTGCCAGAAATTACCAAGGAGAATGCTCAAATGAACAAAAAGGACAAGAACTTAGTTCCATTCTCTCTTTTTCTCCTTGCTGGAAGGACTGACAAAATCCTTGTCTTTCATTGATAGATAGCTGTACTCCTTCTGTAGCTTGAGTTTATATTTAAACTATGATATCTTACATCTTTACAGCACTGCATTGCAGTGATGTGGGTAATGCACAGGCAGTGCCTGTGTGCCAGAGTCCCTTGGCCAGAAAGGCCCAGGTGCCAAGCAGGAAAGAAAGTAGGAATGAGCACTGGTATTTGAATCGCCTTGACTGTTGAACACATCAAACATAACCAGCTTTTAATTTTTACTTATGTCTTCCTTTGTTTTGTTTGTTTGCTGGTTTTTACAGTTTCTTCAAAAGGATGCTCAAATAAAGAGGCTCATTCTTATTATTGTTTGCAGGTTTCCAACCTGTACCTCTATGACAGTGTGCTCATGCTGGCCAATGCTTTCCACAGAAAACTGGAGGACAGGAAATGGCACAGCATGGCAAGTCTGAACTGCATGAGGAAATCCACCAAGCCTTGGAATGGAGGACGATCCATGCTGGAGACTATTAAGAAGGTGAGAACAGACAAATCGCAATTGTGTGAGCAATTGAAAGGGTTGCATTGTTTCTTCTTGAGATTAGCTTTTAAAGAGGTTTTTTGACCTCTATTTAACTTTTCTTTGATTTATTACATGCAAATTATTTACAAATACAAGAAATGATCTACAGCTGTTAAACAAGTGAATGATTTATTACAAACAAATTACATACACTGCAGTGGTGCTCCAGTGGTGTCTGTTCTGCTTCTGTTGTTCTCACAGCTACTTTCTGTGGAGGCAGTGTGATTAGGAATAGTCATGCAAATTGATGTGTTGCATGCATCATAATAATTTCCCCTAGAGAAGACCTTAAGGAGCTTAAGGGGACAATGAATGATAAGGTTTAAAATTTCCATTTACTATAGCTCAACTAGCTTTGTAAGTTAGCTGAGCATTGGTAAATATCTATTTGCGTACTGTAGCCCAAAGCAAAAGGGATCTGATTTATCTAAGTTATCACTAACAGTTACATGATCTTGCAGCATGTTGAATTACTCAAATATCAACAGTACTGTGACTTTGCAGATGCATTGTAACTTCTTGTATGAATATTATTTGATCACAAATAGCAGTGGAAAAAATATTAATTTTTTACTATACTAACTTTAGCAATTATTTGGAAAAAAACCCTCACCTACTTCCCTATATATATATTGATGAAATAGTTTTCCTCTAGTAAAATGCTCATGTTTTATTATGCTTTGACCAGTCCTAATGACACCATCCTTTGTTGCTAAATTAATTAAAACTTCAGTGTCATTTCAAGCTTCCTTGCTACAAACCCAAAATCAAACCCCATGATACTTCCACAGAGAGGTTTTAATAATACTTAAAATTTTATCTTTTCTTCACGACTCTCTTGGGAGCATAGCAGGCATACTCTCTTTTGGACTTGGAGTGCATACCTTTGTATTCAACCCCAGAACTGAACCAGCTGCTCTCAGTTACACTAAAAGGGCTGTTGTCTTGTGGTCCATCAAGGTCCTTCTCCTTTTCTTTGGGGTCTGTTTCTGTGAACAGTGAAGAGCTGATGGCTTTTTTCCACAATATACAGTAGATATGTTAATGCTAAAGTAATTTTCTCAAAAAAAAAAAAAAAGTCTTTTGTCTGGCACTATGTTTGAGCTATTGAGGAACATCTAATTGCCACATTATTTAAGTTCACAGTAAATGTTTTCAAAGCAGATTTGGCATACCTTTAATGAAGACAAATTCGTTCTATACTAAAATTTCTGAAAATTATTTCCTTAGGGTCATATAACTGGGCTTACTGGTGTTATGGAGTTCAGAGAAGATGGTGCCAACCCCTACGTTCAGTTTGAAATACTGGGTACTAGCTACAGCGAAACATTTGGCAAAGATGTGCGGAGGGTAAAGATATGCTGTTTCTTTCTTTCTTTTTTTTCTTCTAAATAATATACATTCTCCTTCATAGGAGAAAATGTTCTTTAAGAATGAATTAGTTCTACACTGCAGAATTTATTTACTATAAGAGAAATATTTTCTAATATCTTACTTAAATCTTGAAAGCTAATTTTATATTGGTAGGCAAGAATTCTGCAGGTTGTTTCCACGTGTGCAGTAGTGATGCAGTGCCAGAACAATACTGTGAGCATAATAGTGAGGACTGCACAATTCTGCTTGTATATTTTATTGTTAAGATATGATTGATATAATTGGCACTTGTCTTACTAAGAAAGGTAACTGAGAATATAAATTACGTAAAGACACAAAGATGTTTCAAAGTATAGCTGCTGCAACAATTTGAGATAAATAAAAACTCAAGATAATTTCCAAAACGTGTGGTGCTGCATCATGTAAAGTAAAGGATAACCTATTAATGGTAGCTGGTGGAACAAGGACTGATGGGATTAGAAGGCAGTTAGAGTGATTCCATGGTGTTACTAACATAAATTGTCAAGGGCTGAGAAGGCTACCTTGAACATGTTCATGCAGAGGAGATGTTCCGAAAATACCTGGAACTCTCAATTGAACAGTGAGGTTCCAATTGGTACCCAAGCTGCAAAATGTTCCTAAACTGGTCAGGTGGTTGAAATACAGATGTTACTACCGTACGGCCAATGGGTCCTACATTAAGCAGAGCTGAACAAAGAGGATTCCATGAAGAACTAAAATTTATTACATTTTCTATTTTCTATGTTTTTAATCTTTTTTCTGTCCTTCATTTTAATTCACCTGAATTACATAAGTCTAAATGGAAAAACAAGCAAAGAGTTTGTGTTTTCGTTAACATCTTAAACAGGTAAACCTGAGATTCTTTGAGTCTAATTTGGCATGGGGATTCTGGATGGGGATCCAAAGGCTTTTGCAATATATATTAGAAGTTCAATACAAGAAAGAGAAGTATTTGAAATGAATAAATGTCCAGGAGATGTAATTGAAAAACTTCTGTTGCCAAAAAATGTCTCTGAAGACTTCATATTGGCTAGGAACTATCCTGTATTCTGATGACCAGAAAAGGATATTTTTCAGCCCACTTTCATTTCCAGAAGATTTCTACTGCAAACAAGAAAGTATAAGCTCCTAACACTACTTGAATGATGAAAACTCATCCTAATTTTGGAAACAGTGTTGCCTATTTAATAAAATGGAGTTGACTTAGGAGGTCTAGGAAGAAAATCCAGTTCATAAACAGAAGTATGCACCTCACTTAATTCACAGGTATGCAAAACAGAACTATCCAGTGCCATGTAAAATGCTGTGGATTATCATACTGTGTTTCCAGCTGCCACTACGGAAAAGCATGGGTGTCCTCTCAGTGTTGTGTTAGTGGATGGATGCCAGGGGCTGTTTGTGTTTGGTTCAATTTTGTTACAGAATTACAAAGCAACTTCGAGTAAGTCACATACTCGCTTTATGCTTCAATTTACCTTGCAGTAATATTGTCATGATTACCACTCAGAACAGGTTTGAGGTCTTAAAAGGAAATTATGATGTGAGAGTATATATTTTTTCCTAATGTATATTCAAATATGTTAACACATACACAAAAGCTCTCACTTCAGTATGTGTGGCACACTGACCAAATTGAGTTATAATCCAGATGTGTGAAGTGGATATGGCTAAAATATCCCTCAAAAGGGACCCAAAGGCAAAGAAATAGGCAAAATGACTAAATGTGAAAATTACTAAAATCGCTAAACTGCTATACCACTGGTCACTTTTGGTGCTGCTTCAGGATTAGGTGGTTAATACAGGAAGGCTTAACTCTTTGGATGTTAAATGCAGAACATTATACAGTTCCCCAGATGAAAGGTAGTATAATTCTAAATGGGTAAAAAGCTACTCGTTGTGGAATACAACTCTGAGCTAAAATGAAGTTCTGAAAATGATTCTTTTAGCCTAATATATAGAGAGAGTAAAAAGCAATATACTAGAGAAGTCTACAGAAGAACTTGAAAGAGCTGATATTTCCTTGAGCAACATTACCATGGAACTACTGGTATTCAATTATTTAGACAGTCTGACTTTTTATTATTGCAGCAAAAATATGTTACAGCTCAGAAGTACTTTTAAAAGCTCAGAAAGTTATGCTTGTCTCATTTATATTACTTGAGTGAGAGATCAATTCTGATTTATTGTCAGTCTTTTCCGTATCAGCCTTTCCTCAGATTTAGCTATGGAGGAATACATTTTTGGTGAAAATCAGAGAATTCTTTCTGCATGATTTTCTTTTCCTCTATATGGAGAGCATCTGTATTCATGCATCCCTGCCCTGACCCTACAAAAAACCTTTGCACTTAGGATCTGTGACAGGGTAGGGCAAAAGAGTGTAACGTTCAGTGTTGAGCCTTAGAGGGAATCCAATAAAAAGCTAGTGAATACTCAACATCCCTTAGAAAGTTTCTCAGGGATCATTTCCACTACAATGTATCCTGGGAAGATGTGTAAGATAGGAGCCTAACTTTGGCAGGACTTTTCAGGGCCTTTCTGTAGAGGTATCTTGACTCTCCCCAGTTGCCCTGAGATCTGGTCTTTCTGCAGACAGTTGTTTCTTCCAGTAGCTATGGTTGAGTTATGAGTGCAAATAAATGTATTTGCTCACTTAGTATACCATCTCCTTTATTCCACAAGTCTAACACCATATTTTTGTGGTAAAGGCTGATAGTGGCTTCTGTGTATCATTTGTGTGTGTTTTCTTTTCTTTTTGTTAGGGCGTACTTTAGTGAAAGGGAAACTTCAGAAAATGCTCTAATTTCTTTGGTTTAAGCATAAAAGAAGAGAGTATGTCCCTTAAGGTATACCACCTGGCTTTATAAAAGGTTCAGGTGATTGCTTTCTAGTCACTGTGTGCATGTGGAACTTGAGAAAGCATGGTGTATTCATGCTTTAAAAAGAGATCAGTGTGGTGATATATCAGGGAATTTGAAAGTTTAAGAATAATATTGTTGGAGAAATTGGAAAGGTTTACATGCCTAGTGCTTGATGATTACTAGTATGATTTATGTTCCAAACCAAAAAGAAAAAAGTAAGAAACTTTAATAGCTTCTGCCACACCAAGGTTTTAAATTGAATAAAATTTGAGCGAAAGAAAGAATGAATGCAACACAGAGGATATATAACTTGGAAAACCAAGAAAAAGTATAAATTGTTCAGGTGAAACATATGGAGCAGAAGGAATGAGACTAATAGCCCACTATGTTCAAAACCCTTTGACACTTCTGAATAAAACCCCCTTTTTTCTCAATCTCCCATGGTAAGGGTGTATGCATCAAATTCGGCAGCACCCTTAGTTGCTGTAAGTTGCTCACCACTGAATGATCTTCCTCTGAATTTAGAGCTACCAACATGCTAATTATTTTTCTCTTTTAAATTAATATTTATTAGTCCTTTATGAATTATTTTTTTACCTATATGGATGTGTAAACCTCTCTTGTATGTTTACATTTTTGTATCTTCTACTTTAAGCTTCCTGAGCCTTTCATTCATTCCCACCACTGGCAGTGGCTGGTTTTGTTACATCTTTTTGCTTCGTTGACTACCTGTCCCCACCTGTAACATGGAGTTGGGCACTTGCCCAACTTGTTCGAAGTTGGCTTGCCTACTTTGTTCAAAATTTGAAGTCTGATAGTAAAAAAGGGCTCTAGCAAAAACATTTAGCTGTTAACATTAAGAAATTGAATGATTCCTGGTATTAAAAAACTGTGTATTTATGATCATGTGAGAGACTATCTCTTCAGAGCTCACTTAGAATTATTAATGGAGAACTTATGTCCAGCTTACATAGTACAAGGACATGAAGCAGGAAAGGAGGTCAGGACCATATTAATTTCCTTTTATTGATCACCTATATTATTAGTTCTTATTAACGAAAGCCTTTCTGTAAATTTCAGGGCATCTGAGCTGGTTCATATTTCTTACGTTTCTGAACTTGGGTGGATTCCACAAAATATAATAGTTTAATGACCCAGCTGTGAGAACAAAAATAAGCAAGTCAGGACTCCAGGGTGGTATTCCTAGCAATTCATTAACTCACAGGGAGCTCTTGAGCTGTAAACCTATTTGTTCTTGTTTGACCGTTTCTGCAGAGAATACTGTAACAAGTAACTGCCCTTGTAGGGACGTGATCAGGCTTAGTTAACCTGTTTATCTTCGTCTTCATCCTTGTCAGGAAGGTCTTCCATAAGCGTGAAATGGTGTTGTTATTTGGTTTATTTTATGACAGGGATCATATTTTTTATAAAGCAATCTGCAATTCTTTCCCAAGCTGACTGTAATGAAGGCAGAATTAATGGTTTATACACATACTGTATTTCATAAGAAACATTCTGTTCAAAATGATAATGTTTATCATTGGTTATGCATTTCTGTCAGTTGGTATGTTTTAATTTTTTAAAATTAGATTTTCTTGAAATATCATTTGCTTCATAAACAGTCATACCTATTTCCTCCAGCATTTTTTAAGCAGATTGCAGAAGTCAGTGTAAGTAGTTTTGTGATATGTTTCACAGTTGTCAAAACCCCATTTTTGAAGTCTGATACAGTGCTTTAATTGATAGTGTTACTTTTAGACAGAAACTCATCATTATCACCATGAGAAATCCTATGCTTTTTATTCATTGCAAAAAGGAACTGTATTTTTAGGGGTCTGCAGTATTAAGTTCTTTCATCTGCGAGAATATTGCCAAGTCACATCATACGCTGCTAAAAGATATCTAATGACGAGAATTATCTTAGGTGGCTACTACTGTAATTGAGTCAGTTTTATCCACATGGAAAAATACATTACTAAATTGCCTGAGTTTAGCCATAAAACAGATGCCTACCTCCTGTTTGAATGCTTCATAAACATGCACTTGGGTATAGTTATTCAGTTTAATCTGTGTTGCCAAGGTAGCTTTCAGCTGAAATGTAAGACTGAAGTCTTGGCTACTTGTGATCACTAAAGATCCACTGTTACTTTGCAAAGGGAATGGCTAACAGTCCTCTCTGGGTAAAGTACAGTTTCCACATATTTACATTTGGTTTAACTTTCTCTTTCTGCTTGTATTGATTGCCATAGTAGAATAATTTAGAAAAAGGGTATTGTGATCCACCCTATAAATGCATACCGAAGAATTTTACTCAAAATAACAAACCTCCTTCATTTTTATTTGGATTTTTTTGAAATTGAAATATTTTATGTTCCATATGTTTTCATTGTAAACTTATAGCTGAAATATTACACTAACTGATAAGTAGGTGAGCAAGTTTAAAAATGCATTTTTTATTGCAAGTGTGGATACATAGCTCTTTCTAAGTTTGTTGGGTTTTTTTTAAACATTGTAATGGAACTCATGCTTTTGCATAAACTGTTAATTCTATTTGCAAACACAAAATGCTGTATCTGTTTGCAAATTATACCAATGTCAACACCAAGCAAAAGGGATGTCTTGCAAATTTTGGTTAGAATTCCCCCAAGCATAAGTTCATGCTGTTCTTCTTTGGAAGACTGTTCAGCTGTTTATATGACATTTTCACAGTATAAAGCTTGTGGCTATATTTTAAAAAGCAGCCATATCTTAGTTATGAATGGGACCAGGATACCCAGAGCAATTGGGATGCTGCTAAAGTTTCCACAGCCCACATGCACTGCTGCCTGTATGTTTAGAAATTGTTTAATTCATAAATCACATATTATGTCATGCTTATCAGATTATATTGAGTCTTGAGTATAACATTCTCCTTTTTTTAACACATATGCAATATTGCATAAAATTTGGATGTTAGGAGTGTTAAAACGAGCATCTTTACAGTTATATCTTTAATTATGGAGTTTTCATCAAAGCTTCTATTATTTATTGATGGATCCTAGGAGCATATTCAGAATGGGAATTTCTGTAGCTCAGCTTATGAAGAATTCTGTGCTCAAGTGTGCACACAGCAGGAAGAAAAAAATATTTCCATAGGGAATTGGATCCAGATTTTCTGAGCTAAACACCAAGGAAAATAGAAAGTATTTGAAAAAAGCGTCACAAATTCTTTTTACCTTTTTGGATATCCAAAGACAGATTATTTACTATTCTCTCTTGCACAGCATCAATCTTGAACAAAGGCAATAAGCTCAGAAAAGAGGGAGTCTTTCTTTTTTTTTATTTCCTGCCCTAAGAAATATCTTTGAATCATTATTGTTTAAAAAACACACTAAAAGCAGAAGAACTTTCTGCTGAGTGTCAGAATACGTTGAACTTGATGATTCTAGAGGTCTTTTCCAACCTTAATGATTCTATGAATAGCTTTTTTAGCATGTTGTCTAACAACATCACTTGGAAAGATATTAATGATAATGCAAAATATAAGCTCAATTATTTTAACTAACAAATCAAATAGATATCATCTTGGCTTTCATAAGTACATAAACTAAGAAGTTCTAACATCTCTTAATTTGTGGCATGATTTCAGTGTTGAGAACAGTTGCAAGGACTGTATGTTGAGGGAGATGTTGCACAGTTTCCTTTCTGTAGTGTTTGAAATGCATTGAATTCTTCTAATTATTGTTGTTGTTTTATATCATTTGATAAACTGCAAATACATGTAGGTGCCAAACATAGTTTAAGAAGTAATTTATTTCAGCAGTAATTTTAAAATCCAAGGTAACTGTTGTCTTCGTCTGTATATTGCTCTGATAAATTCAGTATGTCAAGAAGTAGATGTCTAAATACAGAAACGTAGTCTAGAAAAAGTAGTTTAAATAAACAAAGTGGTCTTAGACAAGTAAAAGAGTTTGCAATTGCTTACATGGAGAAAAAAAAAAGCTAATATCCAATAACTATGAACATGGGTGATATTTAATAGTATGAGAACACTTCAGTTTGAGTAGTTTTAGCACCATCTATAATTTTCTTAAAGCTTTATGTGCAATTTATTCTGCTATAAGATTAATAATACAGTCAGACAGAAGTTAGTAGACGCTTTGCAAGATTGCTGTCTGAGCTGTATGAAACCTAAACTGAATCTTTCTCATTCTCCCTACTCTCATTCAAAATGCCATTCAATGCTAGTCTACAAGGCCACTGTAGCTATTTACACTACCATAGCACCTGGAGGCTCTCATTTTGTTATACCGAGAGTTGCCCAGGTAGTTAGCTGTATTATTATTGTGCAATACATAAACCATGTGGTCGTGTGTTCATAAAACCTGCTACTGTAGTATTGCCATCTTAACAGAAAGAATGCTATCACAACCTAAGTTTTGAGAGCAGTCAGTATTGGGACTTCTCCAGGGTGTTTGCAAACACAGGGATGAATAGTTTTGAGGATCAGGTATGCTTTTCAGGCTAGGTATAATAAACACTGCTGCTCGTGGTTCAAACTTGAGGAGGGAGCAGCTCACTTCTGGAGTTGAATCTGAAGTTCTGTCTGCTTGTTTTCTTTTCTCCCTCATAAGTTTTAAAACAAATAACTGGGAGTGAAGTATTTCTTGGTAGATTTTCTGAACTTGATCAGTGATGTTACAAGGTAATTTCACTAGAAATTTTAAAGGGAAATATTTGTTGTAACTCCATGTTTTTATTAGGGCAAGTGAGGACAAAAGAGAGCACAAAATACTTACTTTATGAACATGAGAGAAGTGCACTGAGGTTTTGTTATTTTTTTTCATTAACTCTGGTTTCTGAGTGTTCAGAGGAGGACTTTTCCTCGATAGACTGACTGAAAGGACATTCGACATCTAGAGGTTTTTTCATTTGAACACAAATAGGAACACAGTAACCAGTGAAGCAGAAAATACAGATTTGCTGGCTGAGCTGGCTTAAAATGAAAGAGTGAATCTGAATCTAGAGTATCACGGAATCACGGAATGTTAGGGTTTGGAAGGGACCTTGAAAGATCATCTAGTCCAGTCCCCCCACCAGAGCAGGATCACCTAGACCAAGTTGCACAGGAACACGTTCGGGTGGTCTTTAAATGTCTCCAGAGAAGGAGACTGCACAAGCTCCCTGGGCAGCCTGGTCCAGTGCTCTGTCACCCTCACTGTGAAGAAGTTTCTTCTCACATTTAGGTGGAACCTCCTATGTTCCAGCTTACACCCCTTGCCCCTTGTCCTATCATTGGATGCCACCAAGAAGAGCCTGGGTCCATCCTCCTGACACTCATCCTTTATGTATTTATAAACATTAATAAGGTAACCCCTCAGTCTTCTCTTCTCCAAGCTAGAGATCCAGCTCCCTCAGCCTTTCCTCATAAGGGAGATGTTCCACTCCCTTAATCATCTTAGTGGCTCTGCACTGGACTCTCTCAAGCAGTTCCCTGTCCTTCTTGAACTGAGGGGCCCAGAACTGGACACAGTACTCAAGATGTGGTCTCACTAGGGCAGAGTAGAGGGGAAGGAGAACCTCTCTCGACTTACTAACCACACCCCTTNCTAATGACCCTCTTATCCTTGATATGCCTAGAGACAGTGCCAAGGACAAGTTGTTCCATCACCTTTCCAGGGATGGAGGTGAGGCTGACCAACCTATAGTTACCTGGGTCCTCCTTCTTGCCCTTTTTGAAGATTGGAGTGACATTTGCTTTCCTCCAATCCCCAGGCACTTCTCCTGTTCTTCATGATTTACTAAAGATGATGGAGAGTGGCCTAGCAATGACTTCCGCCATCTCCCTTAGCACTTGTGTGTACATCCCATCAGGAACCCGTGGATTTATGTACATCCAGATCACTTAATTGGTCCCTAACCCAGTCCTCGTCAACCAGGGCAAACTCCTCCTTTGTCCTGACTTCCTCTGGGGCCTCAGGGGTCTGGGGCTCCTCAGGACAGCCTCCAGCAGTACAGACAGAGTCAAAGAGGGCATTCAGTAACTCCGCCTTCTCTGTGTCCTCTGTCACCAGGGCACCCACCTCATTCAACAGTGGGCCTAGCAGAGTCTGCTACTGTAGTGTAGCTCTCATTACAGGACATTTCAGTAGCTTTCTTCATTAAAAATGTCCAATCTTCTCTGGATCTCAAGATGAATCTTTTATGTCAGGGGCTTGCCCTCTGAATTTATTTTTCTTACGCTTACGCATCCCCCAGTTTCATTCCCAGCTATATGGTCCTCTTGAATATTGTGTTCTGCACCCTGGAAGTTTCTCTCTGTTGAGGATGGTCATTTGCTTCCACAGAAGCCACAATTTCCCCTATTTCTGTGAGCAATTCAGTTTGATCCTGTGTGTAGCCTAGTTCTGAAAGATCAGTACTTTTCTCTATGCTGCCTAACAACAACTTTTTAATAGAACACAACATATAGTCATACAGTGAACTGAGAGATTAAATAGATGTCATCCATTCCACAAATCAATATGACGGAGCAAAAGCAAATCAATATTGGTTTCTTCTCTGTTTCTATTTTGAATCTCGATGGAGAGTTTGGGCAAAGACAGATTAATTGTTCTGAGATCTATGTTATTTTAACTAGTTTGATTTAATAAAAAAGTAAGGAAAAAAAAAGTAAAGAAATCTCAAAATAAGAAAGGGAGAAGTTTTCATCTATGTTTTCACTATTTATATAATGTATTTTTTAATATTTTGCTTATGGGTGGTATTACAAGACTTCTGTGGTTCTACTATGTCAGCCACGACTTACCACCATGATAACACTTTATTCGAGATTACTCCTCTTGAATGTTTTTAATTATGCATATAGCATGATCTTTCACTGTTTCTTCCATTCCCAAGATGCAGTGCAAACCAGTCATTTATTGTAGCCAGTAGAGAAGAACAAATGGAAAATATGGATTGGATTGCCTTTTATTAAGACGTTTGGCTTTTGATGAGAGTCAAATTTCATAAAGAAAAGAATCCAGATTAGACTAGAGTGGCATTTTTCATAAAATTTTGAGGCATTAAGTAGTTTTGGGTTTAGAATAATTATTGTAATTACATTAGTTTTTCGGTAAAATTTATTATGATTTTTCAGGTTCATAAGAGAGAGCTTACTGCAGTGCTAGAACTCTGTTTTAACAAGCACACTGCTAGCAAAACATCTCTGTAGCAATGTCCTTTTTGCCTCAAAGTGGTATGTTACTGAACCAGCCATGGAGGCAGAGACACTGAACATCCCAGCAAATCATGCAGTTTTCCCAGTGCTGACTTGATGTTATCATTCAGGTGAATTTGCTGAGTTTAACGTAGTTCGATATTGGACAGTCTGAGGAGAATATGAGAGTAATTATTAACTGACAGCTGACTCATCTGTGAAATGTCAGAGCCACCATCACTAAAACCTGTATCTGCCACAGAGGGATTCTGCTTTGGAAAATAAATAACCTTCATCTTAAGGGAAGCTTTCTAGTTGGAAAGGGTCAATATTGGTGAAGAGAATGAGATTGGACATTCCTCTCTCTGTTTCTTTGGCATATGGGAAGCACATTAAGTTGAAGTCTACTGGCACTGCCTAGTGTAAAGCATCAATCTTTTGTTTCTTATTTGCTTTAATTGCAAGGTTGTGATGTTGTCTAATTGCTTTCTGTCTTGTTCAAGAAACAACACACTGCCTGCAAGATTTGCATGGTCCAGTCCAGAAAGACAGTATGTGGATTAATGCTGCTCCAGATCAATAAGCAAAGGAAGTTATTGTTTTCTTTCCTCCTCTTTCTCCATTAGAAATTAACAGATCTTAAACCAAAGCCATTTGTGTATTTGTGCACACCTGTGATCCTGCCCACTGTCACAGCTTGAAATCCTGCAGTGTCTCCTATGCTTCCTATTATCAAAAATAAGCATTAGCAACAGCTTGCAGGATAGAAATCGGGATGTCTCTTAGTTTAATCTGTTTTAGTTCTAGAATTTCTTTAGTTTCCATAGGAATCTCAAAATGCCTGATGATAAATTAAACGGGGCATAGACCCAGGCAGCATAACAATGCTTTGTAGGGAACTGCACCAAGAATTCAGGCAGCTAAATTGAGTAATCCCAGAAACCTGGGGACATAATGATTAATGAGGAATGGACCTTCAGCTGGCCTGTAATTTAGGCAAGCTAACAAAGTCTGTAGAATTAAACACTGGTTTGATTGACAGTGTCTCTACTGGTATCCACATCAGGACAAGTTCTGTTGCCTTCCTAATGTATATTTATTCTGAAGTATGCCTGTCCTTGGATATCTTGGACTTTTTATGTCTCAATGTGCTCAATTGCAAATCTAGATGTTCTCCTTTTGTTTGCTGCTGTAAACCATTTACATAAAAGTACTGAATCTTTAAATTGTGGGGAATGTTCTAAAATATGCAAACCCATATACATGCATACAAGTATATGTAGATTTCATTGTATTTTAATTTTCTCTGTGGCATACAAGAATCTGCTTTTCTTGTCAGTCACTTAAAAACCCACAACTCAACAAAAAACATTTTTTCTGGGGGTGTTTTGAGGGCTTTATATGGACACATTTAAAGATGGAAAAAGCATAGCAGTGAGATTCATTATTTTACTTTAGTGTGCTGACTCATGTTGTCAAAAATGTGTTGTGAGAAACAAAACATGCCTAGTGAAAATACAAGGATGTGAGAAAAACAGAAAGAATTTATGGATAATAATCATCAGTAAACCTGACAGACAATATCAGTACTTCCTTTAGCTGATTACAAGCTGGAAATACTATTATGCTTTCCAGACTGTACATTAGCACTCTACATTAATATTACTGTGAGGAAGACTCTTTCATTATTTTCTCTACATAACATTTTGAAGATAGTCATGCAGTCTCCCTTCTGGTGCTCTGGGCTAGCCCCAGCTGCCTAGTTGGAGCGCCCCAGCTCCTAGTCGGAGCTCAGCTCTCTCACTTCCTCTCAGCAAATGATCTGAACTCTGGCACCCGTCAAAGTAACAAACCTGGGTGACTCCTGGTCTGTTCACCACACAGTGAGAGCAGGCTCATGTCTGCTCACAGGATAGATAGACATGCTGGAAAATATTATAAAGGTGGTGACATCTAGGATGCTTCAGTTCCCTCTATGATGGGAAATTGGAAGTTACTCTATCACTTGTCAGCTGATGAGTATTTGCTAGATATTTCTGGACAATGTCAAAAAATTGCTAATAGGTTTTCTGGTAATAGTTCTGAAAGAGGTAGAGAGGGCAAATTTGGATATAAAGAAAATACAAGCTATTTTAGTGCATGAAGGAATTATTTAAATCAGATGTATTTTTTGTTTTAAATAATAAAGGCTTTTGATAGACTAAGAGATAGTTTGCATTCTAGGTCATTTTTTTCTCTCCATTTTTCAGAAAGTTAAAAAATGTTTTTGCTATCAGTTTCAACATTTTGTTTTTCTGTTTCATGCATTAATTCAGTATGTACATACCCTCTAAGGCATGGCATTATCTTTTCTGCCCTATCCCTCTCCTATCCTAGTCTATGTTTCCTTTACATGTATATTGGCCATTATCTTTTTCTTAACTTACTTGCTTTTTTACAGTGCAAATTAGCCTTGTGCTTAGCTAATTTCTCCTTGAAGTTTATTTTCAGCTATGTGGTTTCTCTGTATTTGAAGCAGATTCTTAACTATGTTAGTTACTGCATTAAGTGAATTGACTTCTATTGAGTGTCTCCGTTTAAGGCTCAGGGCGATCACCATGAAGCAGAATTTGTTTCACCCCTCTTCCCCCCCCCCCTTCCCTCCCAGAGGAGGAAGAAAGGCCTCACACAAAGTTGGAAATCAAGATTACAACTTTTAACAGGGAATAACAAAAGAGATATTAAAGGAAGGGAAATATACAGAAGTATCAAGAGAAGATATATATACAAATATATACAACACCAATCCTCGGGCATTGCTGGATTCCTCCCGAGCCATGTGGAGTTGTAGCCAGCCACACAGAGGTACAGCCCCAGCAGCAAGCCCAGGGAGGAAGGGAGCAAGCAGAACTGCCTATGGCCTGTTATAGAGGGGGGCAGGAAGGGGAAATGGAATAGCTGCTCCACCTGTCCCTCCCCTTCCCCAAACCTTAAACCACAACATTGAGAAAATATAAGCTGCTAGTATTCATCCCCCTGAAAACTCTCTTGATTTTCTCCCCTTCTCTGACTGTTGAGTACTTTGAAATTATTTAGCTGGCATGTCTTAAACTGTTGACATTATGAGACAGGTGTTACATTTCACCACAGAAATGACTGAATACATGTGCAAAAAGATTAAGGGCTCTTTAGGATGAAAATCACTATGCTACAATGATTATTCTGACTGATGAAATTCTAAACTGCATGTAGTTCTTTTTTCTTCTAAACAAGAAAAAAAAAAGCATTAAAACATGTAGACATGCTATAAACTTCAGATGTGGTTTTTTGTGGTTTTTGTTGTTTTTTTTTTAAATAAAATAGCAGACATCTACCTCAATAAGGTTTTAAACAATCTTTCAACTTCAGGACTTTGTAACATTATGCCTTCAGGAACCTATTCTTATTATAATTATGATCCAGAGGAAATATTCTTGAACAGTAAGACTTTTCTGTGGTAATAGCATAGTAGATGTTATCCTGAATTGATGATTGTTTAAAAGCTTTCTGCCATTATAGTGTATAATGGTCCAACATCTTTGTAACAAGACACTAAGTTTGAGTTGAATCAAGAACTGTAATAAAGGAGAAATATGTTCTTAGGAAACACATTGAAAATTGGTAGGTTGAAGATGAAAAGACTGAAATTATTAAGAGTTTTTCTTTCATTGCACAAGAGTAGCTGCCATTTATGCTGTTGAAAGTTTTGTGGTTAAAATTAAAGGATCTGAATTCTCTTGTAGCTGTTCTTCTGTCATCTGTTACTTTAATGCCAGTGAAAGGGTATCATGGGGTCGCTTTCATAACCAGTAAATGCATAGGGTTTTGTTAATGTCCAGGGTAGTTTGAGGAATATTATCAACATTGCAGTCATAATAATTATTCTATATTCTATAATTTATATTGGAGCCCAGAACAGCAGCACTTCCAAATTTGTGAAGATAAGGTCATATGAGTTATGTGGTTAGTTACTGCTGTATGTGACTACTGTGGATTTAAGTACTGTCAGCATTTGTAGTCTCCTCTCTGATCTAGAAAAGAGTCAAGGCAGCTGAAGTTATGTTCCATGCTATCAAGCTATCTTTGAAAGATGACATCCATGTCCTTCTTTTATTTTACTGGTTTATACTTTAAAGTTCCCTTTTGGACAAGAAACTAGGGTCAAACATATGGAAATCAAGTTTTTTGACATGTTTTTCAGTAAGTGTTGAAAAACCTGACAGAACGCTCTCATCTTATTTAATCTATAGACTAATTTTAAAAGTGATTTGGATAATTCTGTTAATCTGTTTAGTATCCTATTTGATATCAGAAGCGTCTCTTTGGGGGTTTTCATGTATTTCTGACTAAAATGAGGAAAATCTCACAAACCAAATCTGTTAAGTCCCAAACCTCTTCCAGCTTTTCTTACTTTGGGTTTATTTTTTGTGTGTGCTTGTTTTTTCACTACTTTTAGAGAGGAATAAAAGTACATGAGTCTCCTCTCTGGTTTTTCAACGTGAGGATAGCTTACAATTGAATAACTTATTTATAGACATGGAATATCTATGAATTCATTTTTCAGGCCAAAATTAGATGTCTTATAGACATGCTATAATTTTAATAGAGGCTACTGGCCTAAGAGTTTATCATTAATCCTCGTAGTACAGGAATCCAAAGTGTAGTAGTCTTAGTGATGACTAATAGCTCCAAAATCTAGTAATGAAACTGGCTTTCAGACTTGGTCTTGTTCCATCATGAGGAAAAAACAGTGTTTTGGATTTCAGTTGCTTCGCATTTACCTTGCTCGGGATTCTTGTTTTTCATCTAAGACTAGGGTTCAAACCTAGAACAAAACAATCTGAAACAAAAGAGTGGCAGTGCCTAATATCTATCTATCTTTCACTGTAAGTAGTGAAAACAAAATGAGTTTGCCAAGACTTCTTATCCCTCAGACTTGATATATATCTCTAAATCCATGTTTTAGAATGCAACAAGCAAAAAGCAGGTGGTGTTTATATCCTGTTTAAAACCTTTTTATGTATTTTGAGCTGGAGTCATTTTTTTATGTGCTGTATCTGCCCTGAATATCTTGCTTTGTAGAACGCATATAAAGATCAGGTCATAATATGCCTTGTGATATGTGATTTATATGTAACTGTTCAAAAAGTAAACTTATTTAACTACAGGAACACAATAGAACATGTATTTAAATAAGTAGTAAGTAGCCTGATACATTAACTTGGGGAGCTGTGTTAAGGAAGATACAGAAGTGACTGTAAAGGGGAGGACAAAGTTGGGAATAACTTGAAGTTGGAAAGCAAAGAACAAGTGAAAAATAATTGTATTTTCATATCAAAATGTGGCCATTGTTTGTAACCATTATGACAGTTAATTGAAGCAGTGGCTAAAAAACACAAATAAACATGGAGAAGAAAAAAAAAGAAGAAGATACCAGCCATAGCTTTAATAATTACTGGAATATTGCTTTGATAGATCTAAAATTAATGTTTCTCTCATTTGTTTAGGTTGTAATTGAATATTTGTCCTGCGTCTGTTAAGATATTAGGTGACATTATTGACTGTCCTTCCACAAGAAAACTGATAGCAACCATCGCCTGCAAGGGGAGGTTAGACTCCTTTAAACTAGATGATTAACCTTGTCATATTTCTGCTGGTATAGTGGATAATGCTGTCAGATGTTTTTCAAGCTTTTTATATGCTCGATGAATTTTAAATAATTGAGAAGAGAAGGAGATCAATCTAGAATGGAAAGAAGATCACTAACTTGTTTTTATATTCTTGTGTGAGCCTCCAGTATGTCTTGAGCAATATACGCATCTGAGTAAATATTACATTTAAGACCATATTTGTAAAAATTCCTTTTCCTTTCATTTATAAGTCTTTAGAAAACCTATAGGTCTGTAAATTTAAACATACTTTTATTTTGTGCTATGATTCCAAAGTGTAGTTTTCCTATAAATGCAATGACATGTTGACCATTTCATTACATTAAAGCAATTTAAGGCTCCTACTATACTTTAGGAAGTGTAAAGAAGCTGGTTTATCATTCCCTTGTATTCATGGTAAGTTGAGAATGACCAAATGAAGCCAATAAATAGTTGGCAAAAACTTTTCACAGAGATTCCTCTATGATAGTTCGGTGATCTAGCTATGGCATGGATGTCCACAATATTGTACTATAGAAAGCAATAATTAAGAGAAAGTGTACTGGAGTCTATGCTGCTGAAATGTTCCTGTTAACACAGAAAATCACAAGGAGCATTTAGCAAAGATACCAGTGATAAGAGTCAGCTGGAACCTCTGTTGATATATAGTTGTCTAAGTGCAGTCAAGTCAAAGGATCTTGGTGAGATTTTCCCAATTAAGGATCTTGCTTGGAATATTTTTCTGGCTTGAGAGTTCACCTAGTTTGACTGGCTTGAGAGCAGCCCTGAAGAAAAGGACTTGGGGGTACTGGTGGACGAGAAGCTCAACATGAGTCATCAGTGTACACTTGCAGCCCAGAAAGCCAATGGTATCCTGGGCTGTATCAAGAGAAGCGTTGTCAGCAGGTTGAGGGAGGTGATTCTCCCCCTCTACTCCACTCTTATAAGACCCCACCTGGAGTACTGCATCCAATTCTGGAGGCCCTATTACAAGAAAGATATGGATGTACTGGAACGTGTCCAAAGGGCCACGAGGATGATCAGAGGTCTGGAACATCTCTCCTACGAAGACAGACTGAAAGAGTTGGGGTTATTCAGTCTGAAGAAGAGAAGGCTCCTAGGAGACCTTATTGTGACCTTCCAGTATTGTAAGGGGGCCTACAAGAAAGCTGGCAAGGGACCTTTCAGGTTGTTGGGTAGTGGTAGGACTAGTGGGAATGGATCAAAACTAGAGGTGGGTAGATTCAGATTAGATGTTAGGAAGAAGTTCTTCCCCATGAGGGTGATGCGACACTGGCACAGGTTGCCCAAAGAGGTGGTGGAAGCCCCATCCCTGGAAATTTTTAAGGCCAGGCTGCACGGGGCTCTGAGCAACCTGATCTAGTAGGAAGTGTCCCTGCCCACGGCAGGGGGTTTCGAACTAGATGATCTTTAAGGTCCCTTCCAACCCTGACAATTCTATGACAATTCTATATCTAACCTAGGTTTAAATTAGCTAATTTAGGTATTGCTAGTTTTATTTCCACAGCACCATCGAATTCATATATAGACTGCAAAACTCATTTAAAAATCTTGCAAGTATAGTCAAGTGAAAGCAGTAAAAGCAATGCAAGTTACTGTAAATGGGCCTGCTATATTAACTGCTTATGTTCAATTTTATGTTACTTTGTCATTATGCTAATAAATGGTGGTTAAGTAGGAGAATATTGGTGTTTTACTAAAATATTTCATTCTCTTAACCACATTATGTTTCCTCTGAAAAACTTGTCATTGTTTCTTAACAAGTGATCTCTCATACCGGATCCATTCTGTCTTGAAATGTTTATTTACATAAAAAATTCAGACACTTCTTCTCTTTCTAAGGGATGCTTTCTGGCTAGTATGCTGATCAACCTGTCAGGTACATTAGCAGCAAGTGATGCTTCTCGTAACTGCTATCAAGGAAAATAAGCTGCATACCCCTGCTTGCCTGCCATCTCTTCTGCACTGTGCCATTTTTTTGTACTCAGTATATAGTGTGCAACTAAGATTTAACCTGAAGAGTAGATGGCTTTTGTACCAGCTGGATTTTACACATCTTTTCATTCTCCTCGTTTAGTCTTGTGTATTAAAACATCTTCTAACATATGGATTGCTGTGGCCAGATCTTTAGTGAGGTGAAAGTTGGTAAACCAGATAGCATTATTGTTTAAGTTCAGTAAGGAGTTAGACTCCATGGATTTTGCAACAAAGTTAGCTACTATTAGGGTCTTCTGCTTCTTCATTTCCCTCTCTTAATTATTGTATACTTTACCTCAAAGAAGTGGATAAGCTGAACTATGAACAATTTTTTTTTTTTTGCATGCCATTACTTAAGACTTTCTTTTTCTCCCAGCAAATGTATTTGTTACTGTTTTGCCAATTATCCTGCACAACACCAGGAACACAGACACCACCAGCAGGATACAGATGGAGACTTTATTGTCTATTTCTACGAAATGAAAAGCTGATGCTGCACGGCCAGAAACAGAGGTGATGAATCCGCTAACCGTGGGTGATATAATGAAAGGGAAAATAAACTGCATTACAAACTCAATAATGGAAGGGAAAAGAAACCAGGCAGCAAATTCGATGATGGGTGGAGAAATCAACCACACTCCAAATACCACCAGGACCATGCACAGGCCTCCCCAGCAAATGCCAGAGAGATGCATCAACATAATATGATAAACACCAAAAAGATACATGACCAAGCTGCGACCTATTCCAAAGGAGTAGACAATCAGATCCATTACCTTTGTCTCTTCCAATATCTCTTCCAGTATCTCCCTCTGTCCCGCTGTCACTGGGGAACCCTGGTTGCAGCGAGCATTCGGGAGCCTTCTCGATGATGGGGGAAGATCCTGCGTGGCGTCTTCACCCACAGAATGGCTTCTGACTTCTCTGCAAGCGGGACCAGCTTTTATAGTACTGAATAAACAACTCAGGTTGCATAGGCAAACTCAAAAAACTTCAAAAGTGGGGCTTCTGCTATTTTTCCTCCTCCTTGGGTTCCATCCAAGATTGGCTGGACCTGGGAAAGAACCTTTACCTGTTTTGGGTTCAGCTCATCCTTTTATCAGACTAGCTGTGTCCGTTCTCACAGACAATCAGCTAGTTTCCGAGCAGAGAAAAATCCTCTGCTGGTTTCAGTTGTACTGTCTGGTTGTGAGATTCATCCATATGTCAGCTTTAATTCAGGGACTGCCCATGCCCTAGCACTTCAGATCACAGAATCACAGAATCACAGAATGTCAGGGATTGGAAGGGACCTCAAAAGATCATCTAGTCCAATCCCCCTGCCGGAGCAGATACCTCTTACATTTTCCAACAAATATTTCCCTAAATAGCTCTATGCAGAAAGAAAAACAGGAAGGTAATTTTTTATCAACTTGATTGCTTTAAGCAAAATTATAAGGGCATTTTAATTTATCCAGGTGTGAGTAAGTTTTACTTCAGTATTGTCAGTCACTTCTGTAGCCATAAAGGCTAGAGATTTCCTCTTTAAAATTAGAGATATGATACTATTGAGTGCTGATCACCCTAACAGTGAAGTTTCCCTGAATTCTCACCACCAGAAGCACAGTGGCCTGCATCCTTGGTTGCACAGGTGGAATGTTGCTGACAGTAAAAAGAACAGCTGTGATAGTTCAGAGAACCTAATTAATCATGTAGATTGAATTAAAGCTTTTTAACATAGTATTTAGAGAAGTCACACCAATAAAAATCAGCTGTAGTGATATCTGGTTGGCAGTTTTTATTGGAATGATTTTCTGGTGAATAAATTTGCATGGAAAAGTATTTATTTTGGTAAAAACTTATTAAATTCAAATTTAGAATTTTTTAAGTGGCCTGAAGGCTTTAATTTTCACAAGATAATTAAAAACCCCCACAGTATGGAACTGTTTTAGTATCTTTTGTCTTGTATCATGTGTCAGGTTCTCATATATATATATATATATGTTCCTTTACATGGTGATCCTGAGGGACTGCAATGCATTGTAGGAATTTATCCAGTGGGATATATAATATGCTTTAGCAACTGGTCCACAGGAGGAAATTGAGAACTAGGGCTGCAGTGAATAGAAAACAGGGAAATGTGTTTTAATACTGGAACAGGTGATTTGCAAAGGATTTTTCCAAGGATTTCAGTTTGTCAAAATATTTTACTTGAAAATGTCTAAACAAAATGTTTTGACACTGTCCAACTTAGATTTCTCTCTGTGGAAAAGCTCAGCTCTACATTGTGTTTCAGGAGGAAATCAAACTGCCTGGTTTGTCCAATGATAGCAGTTTTATTTTTTTCTCAAGTCTAATTGTCGTGCCTCCTTCAAATAAATTATTGTGATGTTTCAGATGAGAGGAATTCTTGGGCTGTTTCTGGAAAGGCAAGCATTCTCCTAGAGGGAGAATGATAGATACTTAAATAGTGGAATGGATTCTGAAAGGATTCTACAGCACAGATGTTTTGGGAAGCAGGCAGAAAGAAAAGATTTCAAAGTGGATCTTGTTAAGCAATCCTGCTGGGTTTCTTTCCCATTCGAGTGGTCCTGTGCAGCACCAGGAGTGTTCTGATGCAGGAGCATTTTATTAGTGAACTGCTATAACAAAGGAAGGCTATATTAAAGTGTGCATTTGGGATTTTGGTTATTATAAATTACGTTCTTTGAAATCTCATTTAGAACCAAAAACTAAAATGATGTTGGAAGGCTCAGAGGATTAATTTTTCCTGAACAATAGACTTCCACTGATCACTCTGTAAAGTAATTATGCCAAATTTAATTATAATACAAGTTGTGCGATAGTCATAGTGTGTCCAAAAGAGTTTGAAAAGGTGCCTCACAAGCATATGGACTAGCTCTGGGAGTACAGTGGCAAATTACACATGTTGTAATTGAGTACAACTTAATATCAGGCTTTCTTAATTAAAGGTTTGGGGTTGTGTGGGGTGGATTCTGGCTGGCACATTTCACTTTTCAATATCATCAGCATAATGGAACAAACGAACTCTTCCCTCCCCATTTTATAGATTCTGCCAAAAGCCCTTATGACTTCCAGTAGCATTAATGTATTTCAGTCTATTCCAGCATCACTGTAGTGGTACAACCAGAAGTAATCAAATTGTTATAGGGATGGAAAAATAGCTGTCCCTTCTTCTAATACTTCAGCTGCAGAAACTGCACAGTCATATGTTACTGATCTTTCGTATAATCCATTCATGCAAACCTCAGGTTTCTATTTCACTGTTTCAGTCTTCTCTCCTTCGTTTTCCATACATCTTCCTGATGGATTTGGACTAGTTATGGAAATACCATTGATTCTTTAACTATAAAATCAAACACTGATCCTGTTTACAGTTCCACCCCTGTGGTGAGCTGAAGTCTAAGCACTTGCTAAACTGAGGGAGCCACCAGGATTGTAGCCTTAACAGAGCTAGGCCAAATTTAGAGTCATATTAAGATGCTTGGACAGAACCTTTCCTTGGGCAAAACAGAAGTTGCGTGCAGTGCTTGGAGAAACAGTTCGACAGCTGGAGTGATATGGTGCAGTAAGCCTGAGCTGAGGTTTCATGCTCAATCTTAGGGCAAGTATCTTGGGAGAAAGCTAACAAGATCCAGAGTATGGGCATCAGGAGTAGTGAAGCAGGAATGGTGACAGTGAGAGGTAGATGCCTTTGGTTTATATTGCATCATAAGATGTTTACTAGAAAGCAACAAAAATTGTTTAGGACCACAGTGTGTCACACTTAGCAAAATGAGTGCAGGTCTGAGTTTCACGGGTTTGTGTTCAGAGCAGGCTTCAATTTGACTTCACATCTCAATGAAAAAGTTAAAAATAGAAAATCTGTGAAGAGCAGGAAAGCTAATCTAATCTAATATGCCATATTTTTTTCCCCTTCTTTTCCCTTATTTCTTTCATGTGCAACCACTTTGTTACATAGGAAATCTGGTGAAAATATGAGTCTGATGTTAGTCTTCCCACATCTAGCACAGAGGATATTAACATACTGAGTTGCAAGTGCTTCCACACAGCATAGTTGTAGTTACGCAGGGGATGGTGCTAGCACATGCTCTGCACTTCACTTACAACATTCCTCCTTGTCCCAAAATGCCTCTGTTAAAAATTGTTGTTCAATAGAACTAGTGAAACTTTTTCAACAAAAAAGTAGAGAAAGGTGTTTTCTCTGTTTTCCTCCAGTGTAGAGCGTTGTGTTTTCCAGGTCACCTTTACAGCAGTATTATATTTTCAGGGAAAGTGTAGAAAAAAGGTATTTAAAAAAAAAATAAATCAACCCCCCTATGTGCATTTTGATTATTTTGCTTAACAATGTGATGTAAATATTCACGTGGAACATGTTAATAGCCAACCTTCTGTAGTAATTTACACCATCATTGAAATGTTTATCAGATGCTAAGCTGTATCTGCTATTGATGGGAAGAGTGTCAGTTTGTTTTATTGAAAAATATTGAATTTGAAATCTTGCATGAGCTGTAATGTCAGCAGTTTTCACAGCATCCACTAGGTGACATTTAACATGTCTCTGAAGAAAGCCGTTTTGATGTGGCGAGTTGTTATGAGGATAAAAATGACATGCTGGTGACTGCCATTGATGCAGTTGCTGGAATCTTTTAGATTCCTTAAGCAAAAGTTTGTGATGTATTCATATGAGGTACATTATAGAAATAAGCCTTTGTTCTCTTTGAATTTCTATGTATGCATGCAGCCTCTGTAATGTTGGCAGCCTAATGCAGACTGAGGTCCTGTGAAAGTCATTGACATCAGATTCAGTCATACTAACAGCAAATTCCTTCTTGTTGAGAGGTTCACTATTCTTTCCCCTAACTGATAATAGTACCACTTCAAGACCAGGAGACTTGATATAAGTAGATAAAAGTATCCCAAAAGAAGAGCAAGTAACTAGATTTAAAAACTATGGAAACTAGTTAAGAATATCGTGGATTTTTTTTTTTTTTCCATTTCTGTAAGTTTCTTTAAATTGTAGCTCTTCATAGTGGCTGTGACATTTAGTACTGAAATGCAGTTTAAACTTAGCCACATTCTTAAGAGGGATAACAGCACAGGCTTCTTTATGCACACATATATATCTGTCTACATGTATTATGTATATCATATATATATGTATTTAATGCCAGCTGTGTGTTGCCTTTTTCATGAAGAAATGCCATTTTTATTACAACCTTAGGTAAATGTAGGGAGGAATATATTTTTAAAGGAGAACATTTTAGCAAATTCGCTTATGATCATAAATGATTAAGACTATGTTACTTGGCAGGGTAAAGGCAAAGTCCTTCACTGGAGGAGCTGTCTCTAATTAGGATCTGCCTTTTGAAGGACCACATGAATGGGCATCTTGTCACTCTTGGGATGCAGGGCCTGTGATCTGAGTATCCAATCCATCCAGCTAGCCAGGCTTTAATATGTTTTGGATGATAAACAGTCAAATCTTTTTCCCTTCCTGGACTCTAAAAGTGAGTGAGTGCTTTTGCTGGTACCAGACTGACAGCCCTCAGTGTAGGAGCCCTTCTGCCTCCAAGCAATGAACAGACATAGCTTTCACAGTCTGAGTTGCCAATTCTGGAAGAACTGCACCTCAGAGTTTCTTCGCCATCCTTGACTGTATCAATTTTGTATGCCCATCTGAGCACAGGTTGTTGACTGACGGTGACCTTGTGAGTGTTAATTAGCAGCATTTTAGTAGCATGACCTGGGCTGATGTGATGATGATATTTGTCAACTGCTCATTCATCCCTCCCTGTAGTTGCTGCAGTTTAAAATCTGTCATGGAGCTAGTTATTAATTTGTTTAATGCAGGCCCTCCTAGTTCAGTAATGGGCAAGGTTTCCCTCAATTATTACGAGCTACTGAGTTGATGGACAGCCAGCAGATTATAGGGCCTTTCAATCATCAGTGCTTGTCCTAAGCCTGCTCTAAAGCAGCTGGGAATATTGTACCATGGAGATGTGGACAACGACCCATAATTATTAACACACTGTTAGTTTTGTTTCCTTAAATTAATTTGATTTGTGAACAAAATCTGTAGCCTCCTGACATTCTGGGACCTGCAAGGCAATTCTGTGAATTATGAAAAAATCCATGTTAGCTGGAACATTTGTAGAGGCCTGATGCACTTTATGCAGACAGAAGAACAGTCTACGAAAACACTGAAAGTTCAGAAGTTCAGCAATTGCTGCAAATTCCCCTTAGCTTTATAAAGAGTTGCAGGCTACCAAATACCAACAAATGATTTATTATACTCTGAGCCTAGTGAGAGGAGGGAGATTATTGCTAGCTCATAGCTTTCTACTTCATGTATGTCACCTCTTATGCAAGGAAAGGGTTTTTAGGAAAATTTCCCAACTAATACAATGGAGGGTGTTATCATTTTTTCTACTGAATAAAGTTTCTTTTTCCAAGAAACAAATAATTCTGCATCTTACTGTGTATATAATAGGTAAGCATTTATTTTCCATTTTCTAAGTGTATCTGAATATATTCAATTTTTATTGGCAAGTGACATTTGCTTTTCAGTTTCCTTGTTCAGCTATGCATTTTAATGCTGAAACAGTGGTGAAGATTTTTAAGGCAACTATTCTAAGAATTTTTCAAAATAAAGTTTTAATACTGTATCAGAAAGTTAGTTCTACAAAGCCAGTTTTCCATGGGCTGATTTTTGGGCAATCTCTATTATTTGGATAGGGTTGGGTTTTTGTGTGAGTTGTATTTTTTTACCTTCTGAAAAATACATGGAAGAACTGGAAGAGATACAGAGAAGGAAAAGGGTTGATTGGAGATATCAGAATGCTTCGGTATGAATAGACTATAAAGACCATAATTCTTTAGCTCAGGAAGAAGACAGAAGAGGGGAGTGTGGGTAGGTGTTTATGAAACAAAGAGCTGAAAAGAGGAAATGGGAACAATTATTTATTTTTTCTCATAACAGAAACCTAGATGATAGGTAGCCAGCTTACGACTAATAAAAGAAAGTACATTTTCAGAGACTGTATGCTTACATTTTGGAATTCATTGCCACAAAATGTGTGGAAGAGAGAAATTTAAATGGACTCAGAAGACCTTAGGAAAATGAATTCCTGATGGGTCCACTGAGGAAATAGTCTTTATATTGCATTAAGGATATATTTTTCACACTTAGAATTTCATGAGAAGGAATACCGATTTTTTCTTTAAGTGTATAAATGGCTGGATAACAATCACCATAACAATGAAAAGAATATCAGGTTAAAGCAATAAAGAAAGGATTTAATGAATGTAACGTGTGTGGTTTTTCCCTCCTCAGATATATTTGTGGTAATTCTTTGCCATATATCTACATCCATATTTCTTTGAGGGTGTTGCCCATTTTAGCCTTGATACTGTGTACAAATACTCTGCTGTTTATTATTGAAAGACTAACCGCCTTGCATTGACCGAGAGTCATTTGCACTGTAGGAATAAATCTTGTAGTGTTTTAAGCTAGAGTGATCTGCAAATGAAATCTAACTGGAGGGTCATGCCAAGAGACCTGTTGCCTTTCCCCCGGCCCAGACTCTATGATTTAACTGTGGCACTCTATAGGTCCAAAGAGTTCGTCTTGTCCCACTGACAAGTTTGGATCATGCATAAATCGTATCTTGTCTTCTAATTTGATCAGGTTTAACCTATCCAAAAGCTTTTCTCAACCCTGTTGGAACATCAAAGCATCAAGGGCAATATTAAATGAGCTTTGTAGTAATTATGTAAATTTCCTAAATTATTGAATCCTTCCAAACATGATGTAGGGCTTTCATAAAGCTTCTTGAGATAAGTGTTTACTTTTAAAGCTGTAGTAAGGTATCTGAAAGGCAAGCCTTTAAGCATTACATGTAGTACAAGCTATCTTTGTTACCTGCTTTCATTTCTTAGCTTTGACCACTTTGCTGAAATTACCACATCCTTTCTAGTGATGGAGTTTTGCTGGTACATGTTAGTTTGTGGAGCTAGGGAAAAGTATTTATTACTGTAATCTTTCTTATATTCCCACTGTCTGTCACTGTGTAAAATTGCTCAGAAGTTCTGAACTTCCAGTATTTTTTTTTAAAACTAAAAAGTCTCCTCAGTGTTGGTTTGAAGTGGGGAGAAACATAGGAGGGCAAAAACTTTGTAAACAAAAGTATTTTCCATGTTTACAATGGTTTCTTTATGAAAAATAATCAAAGATTAGCTAAGTATATTATTATATAACTTGTGAATACTTAGCAACTGGCATATAGTTTATATAGTGATAATATCTAAGGATATAATGTTTGTATATTTTTGGCTAATTGACTTTGTGAACAAACTGATTTTATTTGCCTTGCAAAACCTGTTCTATGTATGTAACAAAGCCAAAGGGATAAATATATTTTTGAAAGCTGTCTCAATATAGATTGTTGTTAATTAAAACCATTAAATATATATGATTACACAGAAGAAAATTTGTATTTTCCTCAATACTATCTACAGTGTTTCTGTTTCTTGGAGAGTAATTATCCATTACTAAACATCAAGTTATGTTTTTTTTACTCAGTTGTTTTGTTTGTTGTTAAGGAGAAAAAACGTCTGCAAATTGTTGAAGCCATTTTGTGTCACATTCTATGAGAAGCAAGAAAAACAGTGAAGTCATGTTGTAAAGATCAAAATAAGGGAAAGTTCAGTAAAAAACAAATTATCAAATTATTATTAAAACCTAAATTTATTACAGGGATTTTCAGTGTTCCATAGATATGGGTCTAGATTCCAGTGTCAATAACAAGAGCTGGTCAAAATTCACTTAAAAACCTCATGTGGAAAATTTTGGCATTTAGTGTTGTTACCTAACTTCTCTTGACAGCAGTTCTGATAAAATATTGGTTTTTAAAATGTTCATTTTAAAGTACTGTGGTAGGTTTACCTTGGCTGGGCGTTAGATGCCCACCAAGCCCCTGTCACTCCCCCATTGCCCTCCTATGTCCGTCAGCGGGGCAAGCAGGGAAAGAATAAGATGAAAAGATCCTGTGGGTTATGGCAAAAGCAGTTTAATGAAAGCAGAGAGCAAGGCCACATGTGCGAAGCAAAGCAAGCAGAGATATTATTCTCTACTTCCCATCCACAGGTGGTGTTGGGCCTGTCCCGGGAAGCAGGGCTCCAGAATGTGTAGCAGTTGCTTGAAGGACAAGTGTCTTCCCAACAGGTGCACCCCCGTCTTCCTCCTGCCCTCTCCCTTTATAGTTGAGCTGACGTCATATGGCATGGAATATCTCGTTGGTCCATTCGTGTCAGCTGTCCAGGTTGTATCCCCTCCCAGACATTGCCCCCCCCTCTCCCCATCCTACTGGGGGGAATGTTGGAAAGAGCCTTGGTGCTGTGCAAGCACTGCTAGTCGCAACGTGAGTGTGTTATCAACACCCTTCTAGCTCCCAGTACTGCATCATGAGGGCTGCTATGGGGAAAATCAGCTCAGCCAGACCCACTACAAGTGCCAACACTTAAGACTATGACCTTTTTTTAAAAAAATTGTTTTATAAATTACCTTTATAAATCCATACGTTTTGAATTAAAATGAGAATAAGCTTTTCCTCTAGAACACTATCCTTATTGTTATATCAAGGCTTTTATCAAAATATAATGAGGTAATTGAATAATAGCAATGGTAGGAAAATGAAATAACAAATGTATACAAGTTTCATGGAAAATGTAAGTAGACATTGAATCTCAAAGCTTTGTAAATTAAAATTTTAGTAAGGATTTTATTTTTAAAATAATTTTCTACAAAAAATACTCTTGAAGTTTTGGAGCTTTTCAAAAGTATCTAGAGTTTCAAAGAGCATTTCTCAATACAGCATTGAGAGCTAGCTCAACAGGTGATGCTGAAGGGTGGGCTGAACTTCACTTTCATTTTGAGATGACTCAGTGCCCATCAACCAGAATCAGAAAGTGAATTTGTGATGACCAAGCTTCAGAAGGTCTGTAGCTAATGAAATCACACCATAGTCTCTTTCTCATATGACCACAGAACGGGACAGGCTATGAAAAATTCAGTTGTTAGAACTGCAGATACACGTACGGCTTTCTTGAATGTGTAGTGAGAAGTCAAAAGCATTCTGCTCAGATAATATACAAGAAGTCCAGTAGTGAATTACAAAAAATGAGCAGATGTTTTGGCATAGCCAGTTGTAGCGTGCTGGTTAATTTGCAAGTGCACAGCTCTTGTGCAAAACAACTGGAAAAGATACCAGGTCCTAGCAGTTGTCCTGCTGCACAATCCTCTGTTGCCCTCCCTCTCTGATAAAATTCTCAGAACATCACTACAGGGAGGTATTTGATTACTACGCTGCACAGAGCAGGACAAGAACCTACATAAAATCAATTTGTATTTGTTGTTAGATCCAAATTTTCAAATTTTTTTGTTTACAAAAGTCACTATTGCATAGATAACAAGGGTAGTTCTGCTCTCAAAAGCTAGCAATTTCCCACCAAAAAGCATTTAGAAGCTTTGAAAAGAATCTGTTGTCTGTGTGAAATGGATTTGTTTCCATTTTATCTTCAAATAGTGAGTAATGGCAGGGAGAATTGGTTCAGTTTTGGCTACTCCTGAACTACCTGACTTTCAGCATTTGACAGAATCAGTCAGAGAACCCTTGGAGTCCAGCACCTGCCATCTCTCACTGGGCAGCAATTTTGTTCGTTTTCAAAACTGCAGAAGAAAGATGAGGAACTCGTTTGTCTTCCCAGTAGCAAGGAACTCATGCTGTTTTTTTCAGCCACTCACTTGTGATGTCTGTTGTGGACTTTGTATTTGGATTGGTCTAACTTTTATGATTACTTATCAGTTTTAATTTTATGCTTAGAGGACTAGTTGTTCTTATCAACTGGTAATTTTCAATGCTCCTGGGAAGTGCCTGATTCAGCAGTATCTTAGGTACTCACAGTTAGTTTATTCAACCCTTAGAGGAATTGTGATGCTGCACATACATCTTTTGCTATAGCAACACAGCCATCTGATTCAACAACACCACTGCTATGTTATGGCATGCTGTTCACATCTTAAAGCCTTGAAAAATGGTAAAACTGAAGATGGACAGGTATGGAGGTTATCTGCCTTGCTTTGCAATAGAAAAGCCTGTGAGATCTTAGCTGAAAATAGCTCCAATTAATTTTTTAAGTTGTTTTAGCTGCATTTTGCTTTTGAATTAGGGAAATGAAATCCAAAAATTTAGGGACAGAGTAAAGTGTCTGCACTTTATAGAGAAGCCATCAGAGGATAATATTCTTGTTCATATTATTTTTATCACTCTTATGATTGCTTCATTTAATACTACATCTTTTCCAATGCCTGTGTTGCTGCACTAATAACATCAGCATGTTGCAGTCACTGATTCTTCACAAACTAGTATTAATTGAAGCATTTTATTCTACCAGAGCTGAAGATGGTCTGTTTATACTTTTATATAATGAATATTAACAGATTACATTTATCTTGTCATGTCCTGTCAGCTCCTTTTTCTGCTTTATGTGGATTTGCTGCCCTGTCCAGGCTTTGCTCAGGCTCTGCACAGTAGAACATAGCTGTTTGTGTTGTGTAAAAGATCAGAGGTGCTCACCAGCTATCATAAAGATATCATAAAGAGATATCATAGTATGGAAAGATAGCAATCTGCTATTGCTACCGTTGCTCCTTCATTGACTTGCTGGCAAAATAATGTCTCATTTTGCCAATTAATGGAGCAGTATCTTATTTCAACAGAAAGAAAATATTAATGTGATGTATATTCAATATAAATTATAAAGTATATGGTGGTGATCCATTCCCAAGGAGTATGGAAATCTTATACTGTGTCAATAAAAGCTGTAGAGTTACAGAAAACTACTACTTCAATTCTGCATGAAACTCCTCAGAGTACTGGAGAAAGCTACTGTATTCACAAATGTATGCACAAGAATATCTTAGCTTCCTTAATATTAGTAGTATAAGGCATAATGTGTCTAATCTTAATTTATGTTACAGAGCTCTACTATATGTAAAATAGTTGGCTTTTCATAATATGACCATTGTATTTAATTCAACTGATCTTTGGCTAATGAAATACATAAAGGAAACCACCTCCTCTTGAATCAAAATATTTTAAATTCTCTGCAGTGTAGAACCATAAAAATTGGAGCAAGATACTGCTGGTTTATGCCAGTTAAGGTCAAAATTGTTAATTGCAGTGAATAGCAGAATTTGTGGCCCAGAGCTGAATAAATAGGCTTCTAGAGAATAGTAATGATGAAATACCTATACCAAAGCCTCTGTTTCTTGTCTTCTATCCTTCTAAACCAGCCCCACAGTTCTGGGCTAGTTGTAGTTTTTACCCTCTAGGTTTTCCCTATTATGTAGAAATTATTGTAAATTACATGGAGAGAGAGCCTCTATATCCTAGACTCTAATTACGCTCTAAATGATAGTGATTTAATACTGTAATTGATCTTACATGGCAAAAACATGTTTCTGATACTAATTTTCATTTTGTTTTAATATAATTTTTGTCTCTTTTCATTGAGTTTGAGCCCTTTGAATTATTTTGAAATTTTCATTCTAATTTATATGAATTTTCTTCTTGTTAATATGCAGCTTCTTGATGAAGTATATTTTGTTGGCACAATTGGAGATTTGGGTTCTTAAATAATAAATAAGATTTCTATGGGACTAACTATGTGATAGTGACTCAGTTAATGCTACTCTTCCCTCTTAATTGTGAGTTGGTTCCCTTACATGGTTTGAAGGGCATTTTGTTACTCCAAGGGCAGTCTTCATGTGACCTCTTAATCCTAGACATTTGCCATTTATCCCTCTGGCTTCTCAGAAGAGCAGTGGTGTATACCTGTTTCCTTAGATGTGTCAGTTCAGGTCAATTGCTCTTCCTACTAAAATCCCTCTTTCAGTATTCGTGAACTTTATTTTCTATTCTAGGTCTATGCTCAATTAACTTTATATAAATGTAACTCTCAGGATTCAAAGGTATTATGTAGGTTTGCTAAGTTAAAGAACAATTGTAAGTGATTGTAGGCCGAGACCTTAAATTGCTCCTGTGGACTTTTTACACAGTTTCTCCCTGGCTGAGTTCTAGGAATGGCTTCATTTCAGCAGTGGGGAATGGGTTTTTCTATTTGAGATGAAAATACCCAAGGTTTTCAAGTATGCAGGAATAATGCCATTCATCATAAAGACTATAAACCAGTACCTTTGACCTTTGCGAATGATAACATGTCCTCATAACTAGCCTTAAACATGGTGATTAATCCACTCACCTGAGATGTGTCAAGCTGATGAGATCACAGGCTAAACCTTGCACTCTGGGATTTGAAAGAAGTTTTTTCACATATGAGAATAGTATCCTAATAACCTTTGGCTGGGATCCAGCAACCATGTGAAACACCATTTCAGATCTGATGTCTCTGGTGAGTTCAGGAATCATCAGGTTTTCAGGCTGTTTTTGATTTCCTTTGTATACGCACTTCCTCATAGCCTGGATGTGCCGAACCTTTCCCGTGAAAAATTGTTTTGTTTAGAAATACTGTGAAAATCTCTACCCTTCTATCTATTTCTCATTTCACAGTCTACATTGAGACTGAAGAAATATTTCTAGAAAATGGTTTGTATTTCATGTGAAGGGGTCTCTGTAGATAATGTCAGCAGCAGTAGTTCCGTTGTCTTATGTCTAATTTTGTTTCTAATTTTCCCATTTTTTAGTCATCATTATCTTAGATACTCACAGTTGCATCTTTTACTCCTCTCGTACAAACTCCCAGTAGCAGTTTTCCTGTTGTCCCTTGATTTTCTTCCAGCATGTCTATTCTTTTTCAGACAGATGCTAAATACAATATTAAGACTGTATATTCTTCTCAGGTGTGTTATGACTTCTCTCTGTGCAGCCTGGGCCATGAGACATGTGGAGTCCAAAACCACGCTGGTACTTTTGCAGCCATGTATTACAAGCTCATAATCCATTTGCAGCTTGCTTTCACCCTGCACATTTTTTTAATATTAATTTCTGTGTTTGTTTCTTCAACTGAAGTATCTCTATTTCTCATTTTTCCTTTTCATAAGTGTTCACTTCTAGTTATGCAAGATGCCTGTTATTATTTAATGTCTGGGTTATTATCACTCATTTATTTTTCCCACTATTCTAGTCTTCCTGTGATTCTCTAGAGATGTTTTTATCACTTATATAGCACCATAAATTTGCAAAACATTAAAATTAAAGTAAACTGCATTCTTCTCCCTGAAAATGTCACATTATTTTATGGCCCAGTAAAGCATGAACAGTCACATCTATGTGTTTAACTGTCCTGCACAGATTGCCAGAGTCCTGTTGGATAAACAACAGTGGTAGCCCTTCCTTTAGCCCTCTGTTTTTTCTAACTTTATATTGGCTAGTGATTGCCTTTAAAGAGCTTACTGTCTCAGGACATGGACAATGCTGCTTGCTGAAGTATTGGGAATGGGAAAGAGCAGATTTCCATGATCTTCCTGCCCTTCTCTGAACTCTTACCATACGGATGCAACCCTTGTGTCACCTCTTAGTGGCAAACTGAACATTTTGAGCATTGAACAGGATTTGATAAAATTCGCTCTTGAAAGACTGAGGATTTCTGTACCATTTCAAACTTGGTTCACAATTCTCTGCGTCATAGTTTTAGTATGTTTTGGAGTTCTCAGTGGCTCTATGGCTATAGGTTCATAGATATTCCAATCTCATAGCAGATGTTTGGAAGCAAGCTATGTCTTTAATGCAAACAAATGCAGGATAGCAGAATAGAATAAGCAACATTTCATAGATGACTTGCAGGTATTTCACTGCAGACAAGGTTGAGTTATGCTGGACCACAGAATATAGCTTAAATCAGTTCAGCTGGTGATCTTGTCCAATATCTTATACTTAATAATGACTATAAGCTTATGCTTTAGAGTAGAAATGTTAGAATATATTCCTAATAGTTATGTAGCTGCTACAGAAATGAATTATAGCAGTGTTTGGGTTTGTTTTCACGTAAGAGAATTGATACCTTTGTATTTTCCTAATTCTCTTTTAGGTAACTATGGATTACACAAATACACAGTCTGAAACATTTTAAATTTTTTTCTTAATTATGATCCCATATTTCAAATGGAAAGATTTCGGTGCCTTCAAGGCAACTCCGATCATGAAAATGGAAATGATGTTTCAGTGAATCCTGTCAGTTCCTAAGAATGACACATAATCCAAAGTGTGAATCCTACAAATACCTTGTGAATGATATTGAATGACAGCAAATTCTCTAGATTACCAATATACAGCATTTAAAACAGAATCATGGACTTAAATGTAAATATTTGTTTTACTTACTGTTTAAATATAATTCCTTTTATGCCTTAGAACTGCAACAGAGGAGTGTCCAATTTGCTTCATTTATTTAATGGGCCAGTGCCTTCTTTTATATTTGTCTCCTGTAAATATTCATTTTCTTACATTTTGAGTCGGGGGGGTGGGGGGGAGGGGGAGGATGATCAGGTTAGCTTCAAATCTGCTTTTATGTTAAATGTTTCAGTAAGTGTTTAGCCATATTGCAAGACTGGCAAAGACAGTGGGACCCCAACATGCAAAATATTTGCATATGATACAAGGACTTCAAGTTTAAAAAACAAGTTGTCATCGAAGTGAAATCCAGTTGAGTTCAACTTTAATCTAAAAGAATTATCAGATTGTGAATGGCATAAATTATTTTATTTAACTCCATGCACAGAACAGCTTTCATTTTCACAGAAAACGTGCTCTGGGTTGATACAGGTGTCTCTGTCTCATGGCATGAGAACTGCCTGCCTTGCACTCTCTTCAGTTTCCTGTCTGATAGAATTTTTTCAGGTTTCAAGGCAGGAGTTTCCAAATTTAATTTCTTTGAGTAGTGTAACCTTAGCTCCAAAAGAGTCGCCAGATAAAAGTTTTCAGGTTTTGATAAGATAGAAGACGCATGCTCTGGACTGATTATTGCCTTTAAAAACGTTACTATACATCTGCTGAAAATTATGTTGTTTTATTTCTTATGGGAATCACATTTTTCCTGAAATGTAGATCATGTTTAGGATGGCATCATACTTAAAATTATGTTTGATAGCAGTAGCATGTGTTACCTGGAGTAACTACTGCATAGTGTAGATGATCTTATTTACTGTTGTGATAGAAACATTAAATATTTATTTTTCATGATAATGTCAGATTTCAACTGTATTTACTAGTAGTTTGGGATAATTTTAATCTCAATTTGTTTGGGCCCGAGATAGACAATTGCCATAGTCCAGTGGTATGAACATTCACAGCAGAGTGAAGAAAATTAAATTCGAGTTCCTGATTCAAGGAATGTAATAGAGTAGCATGAACATGCAGACAAACAGACATGTAGCAAATACCTGAGTTTATCATCAGTTTAATCTCCTAAAGGCAGCGGAACGCAGGTTCTCAATCTAATTGATCAAGTTCACAGAAAGTAGTAAATCTTGCAAATCATTGTTTAATGCATGCGGCCTTGATTTATTTGAGCAGAAGCATTGTCTGCCTCATTGTGTTGATGAGGGTCTTGACACTTCTGTGGAGTTGTTTCTAATACTGGTGTGAGTTTACCATGACATCTCAATATGATTTCCCCCAGAGAATTAATCGCTCTGGCAAGTGTTGGGCACCCAGCAGCTGTAACATTAACAAAGTCATGAAACTCCCTTGTAGAATTTTATATCTAATTTATTGATGGGAACTCAGGAACCCTAAAGTTACATTGACACCAAGTTTTCTCCAGAGGTCGTGACAGTTATCGGTACTTTTCAGGACAAAGTCCTGAACAGGCATATTTTGGGTGACATCCTTCATCATTTGACATTCCTAGGTTTGGAGATGTACATTTCTTGTGGAGGTTGAAATCAACGTTAAAATCTTGACTTTCTCTCTCCAAAGTTTTCCTTGCTTGAAAAGCAGTAAATGTTGATAAAAATCAGATGCATGTCTTGAGTCAGAATTTTCCAACAAATTATCTTTCTGTCTGAGTGTCACATTTTTTTCCTCTGGTTTGTCTTTATTGGCTAATTGAGCTTCTGATATATGGCTAGAACTACAGGTTTCCAAGCAATATGGTTATTTTAGAAAGAGAAGCTGGGAAGAAGGTTTAAGTTGAAAAGCTTCAATATAAAAGTAGCTGTTTTCAAAAGTTGAACTCCTATAGCTGAATAACTTGAGAATCAAAAAACCCCACCCAGACTGGTTCCAGAGACCACAGATTTTTGAAATACATCCAAGTGCTGATTCTGCAAGCAGTTGTTTGTCATAATCGGATCTAAAACCCTTTTATCTCCTATCAGCTGATGGCTGTGCTGTAACCTTTGGCTTCAGACTTCTGGTAGGAACATGGTACATATTTCTATAAAGAATGAAACTCTATTGGCCTTATCAAATAACAGCAGTACTTATTGTGTTTAACAGTGCTGGAAATTAGTTTTTCAGACACTGATCTTAACAGGTCAGCTGTCACAAATTGATAGATGTATCTGAAAATACATTGGTTCTATAAACAAAATTCTGTCTGCAAGAAGTGGAAGTTAAATTGTCACACTTCTGAGCAAACTAAATATTCTGAAGCACAAGGATACACAGGAAAAATTCCTTCTGGAAATGGTTTTCCTTGTGTTCCATTTCTCAACTTTAGCATTCTCCTTTTGAATTAAGGGAATAAATTTATGGTTTTGCACTGGCATGTCTCCAGTTCCTTGTTGGAATTCTTAGAGTTAATGCAGAATGTGAAATGTAGGATATTTGAAAAGTCTAAGCCCTTGATATGAAATCAGATAGAGTTTTTGAAGGGAAAAGGAGTGGGAGAAGGAATTGAAATGTCAGTCCACCAGTGGTGAAGTAATAAACGAATGTGTTACATTTCCCATTTTTTAATAAATATTTAATCATCATCTGTAGATTGTGCAAGTCATTTTGGTCAAAACCTTCCATGTATCTTTATGATATATTTACTGCATAGGACAGCTAAACAAGATTTATATAGTGAAGTTTTTTACAGAAACAGAATATATACCACACACACCTATACTGGTCTTTGAAGTCTATTGAATCACATTGATTTTTGGCAGATGACAAATTTATCAATTTGGTTCAGCAATAGCAAAAGCTAAGAAACATCCGGACATACTTCAGAGCAGGCATCTAAATTCAAATTGAAAAGTTACCATGGCTATAGGAATCTACCTGCATTGCTGCAGACACTTTTATATGCAGAAGCTCATCTGTCACTCCAAACTGGCATTGCAGGGGGTGAGTTTCCAATCTGAGATACTTTAGCTTTCAGGAGTGTCATTAGAAAGCTGAATGTTATTCAGTCATTCTCCTCCCCCATCCTCCAGGTCACCTGGATAAAAGGAGGTGTAGCGCAATTCTTTCCTCTGCTGTGCTTCAGCTTTGAAGATGTAGTGACATAAAAAAATTTTCATCAGTTATGATAGTTATGATGGCTGAATATTCACTGAATGTCCCATTCTTTCCTAGTTCCCTGTTTATCAGTTTAATGCAACAAAACAAAAATAAAGCTATACAGATCTCTGCCATCACATTTTATTTGTTAGTTTGATTGTTGAAGCTTTAGGATAAAACTGAAGTCACAGAAATAAATCATGTAGGACAACTAGCCATAGGCATTTTCAGTGAAATAAGTTCTTTCTAGGAAGGTTTTGACTTGTTACATGAAAATTAGCTTCCAGCAGGAAGAAGCCACATTTCACAGATCTTGGACTATGTTTAATTTCTACAGGGCATGCCTTCAGCTAACAACACTGCTTCCATGTATGTGAGCATAGTATTGGTGTTTGAGAGCAGAGCAGAAAAAAAAAAAACCAAACCCAGTTTCCACTTGATACTATTCATGACTCTTGTGAACAAAACGACACCACGGATTCTGCTTGAAGGCAAGAGGAGTGTCTGACTGCTGCTGCTACTGAAGAGCATGTTTACTTTGAATAATCCAAAGGCCACTTAAGATTGACTTTTCTATTGAACCTATTTTATTGAATTTTACTGCATTTCTCTTCAGAAAATGCAGTAAAATTGACTTTTAAAGCAATACGTTTATTTGAAAAATAAAATATTTAGATGTAATGTTCCAGGGAGATATTGAAAACATGCATTCAGGTTCATCTAGCAGATGCATGAAGTACTAGTAGATATGAAATATTTGATGACCAGGAGCCTAGGAATATGAAGCCTGACAGCCCAAGAGAGGCTGTCGTTTTGCTGATGAGGTAGAAGTAGGCCAAGAGGAAAGAAAATAGGGCTTAAGATAGGACCTGGAGAAAGAGACAAGAGGAGAGAGTTTGACACCATAGAATCTATAACAAGAATTTATGACTGTCCGTGAGTGAGAACCTTGTGCAGCAAGAAAAAAGGTTGGTCTTTGATAAGCAGTAGGGAATGATTTGAGTAGTAGGAAGGGAGCTGAGAAGAGAAGGAAAGATGGGATAGTGAGACCACAGATAATCCTGAGGACTGTCAGGCAATATAAACTTACTGCAGAGAAATGTCATATCAGAGTGATCTAAGTGAAATAATGTGACAAATACTGCAGATAATAGAGTGGTTATATTACAGGCATTGATGAAAACATTCAGGCAAAGTACTTGTTTATGTCTGTCTTCTGAATCTCACTAATCTGATTCTCTAATCTCTAATCCTCTCTATATCAGTTCTGGATTCAGTCAAGCTGCTGTAAAATGTTTATATAAATACTGAAAGATTTCTGCCTAAGTCCTTCAGACTCACTGTACTTTCTGTTCTAGTTGGCAACGTGGGACTCTGAGAAAGGACTAAACGGTAGCCTGCAAGAACGACGTCTGGGCAATGACTTACAAGGACTGACACTCAAAGTGGTGACTGTCTTGGTATGATCCTATTTGAGTTCAGGAAACAAAATGCTCAAAATGAAAAGGATCTGACTATTTTAGACACTTCCTGCAGTATTTTTCTCTATCATTCTCAGTTCTATATTTTTTGATGATCAATTACATAAACAAGGAAGAGACATCATGGCCTTTTATTATATTATGTGAATCTATGCACCATCAGAGATACAGAGAATTTGTTTGTTTGCTTATGTTGGTGTTCTGCATTGTAATTTCTACTGGGCATGGAACCAGCAAAGTGCTTGAGTGCACAGGGGTGTGTTCCAGATACCATACTTTAACTCGGATATGCAGTTTCCAGCATTTCATGGATTTTAAGATCAGATGGGCCAATTATGATTATCTAATCTTGGCTCTTGTACACTGCAGGCTGGAAAATTTAGTCAAGTGTTTCCTTCATCAAGCTCATAAATTCCTGTTGAGATAAACTGTATCTTTCAGAAAGCCATTTTCCTTACAAAAAGTCATTGCACTTTATAGACTAACAAACTACTATCTGGAGTGGTAGCAGAGCTCCTGTCATCTATGTGCTAAATCAGGAGCAAATTAGGGCTTGCATGCATTCCTGCCTAAATCATTGTAGTTTGCAGATTGCAGAATCTTTTTGGGTTTTATTTCCCTTTTTCTGAATCATGGTACAAATAGGAAGTACAGCATATCTGATCATAAGGCACTCCTCACAGCCCCCAGTTTTCTTTCCTCTGTCTGGTGGCAGGCAAAGTTATGCTGCAGCTTACATGGGAGGTAAGCATATCCCTTCCACAAGAATGTCAATACCAGGTTGTGAAGGCAGCCAACTGCAGTGGTTGTGCTGCTGGCATCCCTGGTGTTTCCCCACATGAGAACAGGATGCCCATGCCTGACAAAACATAGAACAAAATGCTGCCTTTCCCTGGTCCCAAAACACACTTTAATTTAAAATACTCCAGGAACCATGAAGGTTATTATTTTAATATTCAAAATTTTTAGCTCTTGTTTCAGTATGACTCCTGAATAAAAGATTAATCATTGTCTGTAAAATATGTCTTTCTAAATCTGATACAGTCTGAGATAGCTGGACGGTAGTAATGTTTCTATTTTAGACTCAAGTGCTTAACTTAGTACCTATATTCTAGACAGCTAGTTAGGACACTAAGGTAGATGTCTGTGCCCTCTTTGTAATCAGTGAGAAAAGGTACTTCAGACAGGAGTTCATCCTGTGGGCACCAGAAAGCTACTAGAGGGGACTGAATTGTCTTCTGGAGTTTCTGCCTCTTCTCAAGAACTATGGAAAACCCAAGGCCACAGATAAGACTAAAGTGCTGAGGCAGTGGTGTCTGGTTGGGATGTCTCATAGTATCCCAGATGGCATATAGTTTTTGCCTCAGAAGGTTAAGAGTGTCTCAAAATTTGTGCCAAGTTGTCCAGAATTAACTCAGGAAACATTCTTTTGCTAAAAGAAGCAAACTAAAAAACTTGTTTCGAGTATCAGTTAAAATATTGTTTTGTTCTCAGGAAGAACCTTTTGTGATGGTGGCAGAAAACATACTTGGGCAACCAAAACGATATAAAGGATTTTCCATTGATGTCTTGGATGCACTTGCCAAGAATCTGGGCTTCAAGTATGAGATATATCAAGCTCCTGATGGCAAATACGGACAGCAGCTCCAAAACAGCTCCTGGAATGGCATGATTGGAGAACTCATTAACAAGGTATACAGAGAAGAAGCTGCATTAAAAAAAAAAAAAAAGATGATTCTTCAGAGTAGGGTGTCAAAACTTTGTAAGGCAATTGTTTATATTCTCCTCTTCCTTCATTTGAAACTACGATGAATTAGGATGAAAGCACTAGTGCAGAATACTCCTGAGAAATGGGTTGTTTGAGTGTGGTGTAAACTGTTCAATTTAAGACGCTCTGTACAGTATAGGAACTAGAGAGTCTGTTGTTCTATTTACTCCCAACTGTTCTCAACATATATCAGTATAAATCTACGTGTTTAGACAACTGTAAAAATCAGAGGAGAGGGCATGCATGTGTATGTGAAGGAATAACTTTAGAAAATAGAGAAAAAACACTATATTCTCCTTAAAAGATTAATTACTATTTTAAAATTTTTGTCTTTATGTCTTTGCCACTTGTTTGTATGTGGGTCATTTTGTGGCAATATGTTTGACAATGATCAACAATTTGACTCCAAAACAGGAAAAGTGTCCCTAGTAATATATATAAGGAGGGGTTTTAAAGGACCAGAATTAACACAGGAAACATCCTTTTGCTAAGAGAAGCAAACTAAAAAACTTGTTTCAAGCATCAGTTAAAATATTGTTTCATTCTCAGGAAGAACGTGATGGTGGCAGAAAACATACTTGGGCAACCAAAACGATATAAAGGATTTTCCATTGATGATCTCAAGATTATTCATTCATTTAAAACAGAGATGACCAAATTTCTTTTCTTAATTACAGTGTTGCAAATCAGGAGTAAGTTAATTGAACTCCATTGAAGTAAATGGGGAAAGTTCGTAGTTTAGAATCTCCCAGAGAATGAAATTAGAGTGTATTCATGTTCTCACTATCTGACATGGGACAAATGTTAATCGAGGAGAATCGAAAGAATGAATATTCCATGTTGCTGCCCTTTGTAAAAAAGGCGTTATTACTGAAAGTTAGTTTTCTCATTATCTAGTAAGTAGGTGGGTCAATATTTGCTGAGTAGATGTTTAGGAAGAAATAGAAGCAACTAAAGCAATAGCAAATGTGTGTGTGATAATGGGATATTTTTACTTATTTTGCATTGACATAATCTGTTTGAATTTCATGGATTTCAAAATGTGGTAAGAATTTCTTTGGAAATTGCTTTCTTTGAAACAACAAAGTATCTATTATGGTGGGTTTTTAAATGATATTTCTGCTACTAGCTTTTCCATTTTTATGGAATCCAAAGGATTTCAAAGCAGATCTCCCTCACCTAACATTTGCTTTACTTTTCCAAGAAAATGTAGAGAAAGGAAATGAAAAGTACATTCAATTTTTTGAAGAGAACTGTTTTTGTTAAGATGGAAAAATATTCAAAATCTAATTGCAGCTTTTCAAAAGTTTTGGGAATCTTATTTATTAGCTCTTGTTTTATCTTTCTTTGTGTTTGCATACTCTTTAAGGATCCTCTACATGTAAAACCTACTTGCTGTAAGTGTTGAGATCAAAGCATTTTCAGGATCTATGTTGCCTTTGATGCATTCTTCCAGTTACTAGTTTTTGCAAATACTTTATTTATTGTAAAAATCAAACCAAATCTTCCCCCCATTAGCTCTTTGCACCTTGCTATCAAACACACAAGCTAAATAAACAATGTTCCTTCCTTATTGCTTGTAGTGCACCAGGTTAATATGGTTTGGAGCTTTAGGCATCTCTTGGTAAACAAGTGAGGGATAAAGGATAAATAAGTTGCACTCATTCCAGTGAGGAGTTACGGTGATGCTTTTTGTTCTAGAGTACGTTGACAGGTTGTTTCACTACTCTGCTTTGGACTAGTGCAATTAACTAATGTTCAAATAATGAAACTGATTCTTGTTTTATATTTAGACAGTTTATTTAAATTTGTCTAAATGTGTTAAGTTATAGAAAGAAATGCATGGAGACACTTGGTTAACAAGTTTCTGCCTGAGGCTCACACTGGCCAAATTTACGGTGAAAGGAAGAGATCTGATCTATTGCGTTTGTCTTGCAGAGAGCAGACCTTGCCATCTCAGCCATCACTATAACACCAGAACGAGAGAGTGTTGTGGACTTCAGCAAGCGGTACATGGACTATTCTGTGGGGATCTTAATCAAAAAGCCTGAAGAGAAAATCAACATCTTCTCTCTTTTTGCTCCTTTTGACTTCGCGGTGTGGGCTTGCATTGCTGCAGCCATCCCAATAGTTGGTGTCTTGATATTTGTCTTGAACCGGATCCAGGCAGTCCGGGCCCAGAACACTTCCCAGACGAGCCCTTCAGCTTCCTCCACCCTCCACAGTGCCATCTGGGTTGTGTACGGCGCCTTTGTTCAGCAAGGTACTTACTCTCTTAGAAACGCCGCTGACGGATGTTCAGAAATGTTCTGCCTTGAGTAAAGCAGGTCAGGACATGTTAGTCTTGGCCAGAATGGTCTAAAGATGAAATAAAAGGCTTATACAAGGAGGTAATTGGTTTTATTAGACCAGCTGATGAAAAATAGGAAGAGGTAGGTAAATTTGGGAGGGGCTATGTTCAGCTTTTCTGTCTGTCAGTAAGTCCAGAAAAAGCACATAGGCATAGGAATAATTCTATTGAACTCAGTAGAATTTCTACCATTAACCAAGTTACTTTTGTAAATAATTGCAAAATCTGCCCACATAATTTTGTCCCATATCTATAATGTTACTACTATTCTTGGAAAGCAGGTTTCATTGAATGCTAACATATGAATATGCTGTTAACTTTTTTCTATATTTTGTTCATTGCAATTGCAAGCTTATAAAGCTTCAGGTGGAAGACCCTTACTATTGCTATGAAACTTGGTCTCTCATCTCATTAAGGTGATTGTTTGAAATGTTGTAGAGTAACAAGTAATGACACTAATGCTTCAGTCTTTGCAGATTTAAATACAGTACAGATAGCACACAAACCATTAGACAGTTTTGAGTTTTGTTTTTTTTCCAAATCTAAAATGGCCATTGAAAACCAGTTCATTATATCCTGGACACTGTAATGATTTAATTCCTGCATATTAGTTGTGCTTTACCATTAAAATTTTTTTACTTAGAATATTTTTCATGTTCTGTAGATTTGATCCTCAAAAATTCACAAGGGAAATATTTCGAAATATGATTTTCTAGAACAGTATCCAGGGCAGGAGGTAGACTGGAGAAAATGTTTGTAAATTATCAATCTTACCAGAAGCTGTGCTTTTCTCACAGTGAAAGGGTGGTCTGGAGAGGAAGCAGAAATGCAGAGGGGTAGCTCCAACAAGCTGCTGAGAGACACTCTGTTTATTTGTAGGGGGCGAATCTACTGTCAATTCTGTGGCTATGCGCATTGTAATGGGAAGCTGGTGGCTCTTCACCCTTATCGTGTGCTCTTCCTACACAGCGAATTTAGCAGCGTTTCTCACAGTATCAAGGATGGATAATCCCATAAGGTAAGAGCCTCTTCTTAACATGAAGCCCAAAACCTGGATTTCACAGAAAGGTATTATCCATTTGAGCACTCATTCTTGCAAGGAGATAACTCTCTAATAAAATACTCTGCTTATTTGCAGTAACTGCTTTTCTCCTCTCTCCTCCTCTTCACCTTCACTCCAACAACCTCCAAGCAGTTTTGACAGGTGCATGGAGGAGACAATGTCACTTCAAGTGTGTATTTTTCGAGAAGAGAGGTCTTTCATGTTTATATGTATTTCACTTAACTAGAGCTCTCACTGCTTCAGCTGTCTTTATTTCTTTGTTGAGCATCAGAGGGAATTGCTACCTCTAGGGAACTATATAACATTTTACTTTTCCCTTCAGTGTGTAATTTTATGCTCTCAATATTTTGATATACACTGTCTATACTATTATTTGCATGTAAGGTAATATAGGCAGTCTTTTAAAATATAAATGTCCAAAACATAAATGGCCAGATTCAGTGGCATTATTTGCAGAAAAAGCTTTTTCTCAAGGAGGAAAAGATAACTAAACCTGACTGCAGGGTAACAGATATAATATAGCAGTTGTTTTATTAAATTTATATATAATTCTCTACAGTTGTGTTGACAATATTGTGATGATAAATTACAGCTTCTGTAACAAACCCAATATATCTTGCACCTTTTGACTTCTTTCCCCTGCTGTTTGCATACTAATCCATATCCAATGAAAATATTTCAATAAACCAGGCCTTTGAGCAGCTCCAGAGAGCTGCTGGTTGTTTGGTGGCAATTCGCATGTGTTTATGTTTAATTTGTTTTTCTTCAGAAAATCTAAAGGCTGAAGAACATTTTCGTTTTTTCTCTCAAAACATGGACAAAATTCCCACCTTCACACTGGCACAGAGTGCTGGAAGGGCTATTGATCTTCTGCAGTCAGTGCTGACAGTATTGGAGCCTGATATCTCATGTTTGGCCTGATGGCAATGGAGTGGAGAGGTGTCCAAAGGATGGCCAGTGTGACAGAGACCCTCCTCCTAGAAAATGCTGAGCCAAGGAATTTAGGCACTAGAGAGTGACACAGTTACTCTGCTGGTTTCATTTGGCATTGCACTGGGAAAACTGGGACTATAAAGTGTGTGCTCAGCTCCTGAAACAGAGGCATTGGCACTTAGGCGGGGCTGGTACTTAGAAAAGCTACTTTTGCCTTCTCTGTGGTATCTGCGCAGAAGGGCATAAATAAGTGAATTTCTCATAAACACGAGCTTAACAATATTTATGATTTTTAAGTTGTCATTGCATCCTTGCAGGTAATGTAACATTTTGTATGGATATAGTGCTACAATAATGATAAAACTAGCCCAAAACCATAACAGGCTTTGTTTTAAAATTAATTTTCTGTTAGTTTGGACAAAATAAGTGGGTTATTACAGTAACAGAAATAAGAACTGCAAGCAATTTCTGCAAATAACATGAGAAAATAAATAGAATAAAACTACCACAGAGTATCTGTGAGGCCTGGCTTTAGTGGGAATAAGGTTAATCTCAATGAATAAATTGCTCTTGAAACCCGAGACAGAAATAGTTACCTGGAAAGCTTGAATAAAAATTTCTGAGAGCTTCTAAAAAATTTCTGAAAGTTCTAGTTCCTTCATGGCAGAAGAAATTGTCTGTTTGGTCTGCTGAGCACCTCACAAAACTCAGCGAAGTTCAGAGGACAAAGGTTGGGGTGAAATGCAGTGAGGAATCTACAAATGTTTTAAGACCAGAACTATGAATTATTAGAGAAGGACTTTGAGGCTGAGCTATTACAACATTTACAAGGGATTTTGACTCCTCTTCTTATTAAAATGAAAGGATATTGCTAAGAATCTTGAGGAAGAGAGAAGTTATTTGGGTAATGATTCTGCTTGGCATTGTTTCAGGCTTTTATAGCCCAGATGCCCTTCTACTGTTAAAGATGGCAGCTGGAGAAATAAAATTAGATGCCTTTCTATACCTAGTGGTAGCTGCCACTTTCTGGGTTCCTGATATCACATCCCCTTGTACGAGGTGAGGATACAGAAGGAAGAAAGCACTCTACTGTGGTCTGAAAACACCAGCAGAGTAATTGAGGTACCAAATCATAAATGTCTAAAAGAATTCAAATTGCTGTAAGATTCACTGCCTGTGCTCCAGTTACTCGACTGTAAGGATGGGGGTCTCTATTACGTGTTTTCAGCCACAATATTGATTATTCATACCCCCTGGGGTGGCTAAAGTGGTCCCAGATGGCTTAGTCACCCAAATAATTCCTAAGGTGATCTAAAATGGTAGCTGTCAGAAAGCTTTTCAATTTGATCACTGGTTGGCATAACTGAGACAGTTAAGAGACTTTCTTGTGTTGGCTTGCCTATGGCTATTTTACAAAGTTTGCAGAATCCCCCTGAGATCCTGCTACTCTGGGAGAGAGAGAGAGGAAGAGAGATCTGGACTAACCCCCTGAAAACTGCTAATGCCTTAGGAGACAGGAGATGGGGTAAAGAAGTAAGTTCTCCAGAAACTCTGTTGAGCCTTCATCCATTTCTAAGCTATGATGAAGATATTTTCATGTCCCCACTCTTTAGGAGAAACAAAATGTTGTATCAGATTTAGAACAAATATTTTTGTGAGAAAGTAAATGATTGCCTTACACAAATGCATCGATGCCTGGTGTCTTAGCTCCCAGCACTTCTTAGCTTCAGCATTGTATGATGCCCAGTGGCTATTTTTGCCTTTCTAAATCTGCCTCCCAGTTTACCGGCATTATATCTTTCTTGGGCCCAGAAAGGAATACTTATATGAAAGCCATTTCTCCCACCCAAAGAGGCACAATGAGTTATAGCTGAAAATGTGCTCACCAGCTGAGAACTACCAATTCCATCTGTGTAAACTTCTGTTGTTAAGAAAGCAACCCCACATCCTCTCAGTAAATGTGTGCTGTTATCTCTCCCTCCTTAGAGAAGACCTCTGTTGTTCAGTGCTGCTGCTGTGTCCTGGTTCAGCCAGGATAGGGTTAATTTTCACCAGGAGTTGCTATTCGGTACCATGCTGACCTCATGTCCGGTACTCAAGGCGCGGGCAGAGCAGTTCCGGCTTTGTCTCACCCGGGCTGCCTCGCTCTGTGTCTGTAGCTATATCCACGCGGTCTGTACCTTTAGACCTCTTGTTTTGTACATTGTTATCCCTGTTGCTGTTACTGTTGTTGTGATTGTTGCTTTTGCATCGCTGTATTAAATTCTCCTTATCTCAACCCGCAGGGTTTGTATTTTGCTCCCTCTCCCGTTCCCGTCCGGGGGCTGAGGGGACAGTGGCCCCGTGGTGCCCGGCCCGGCAGGGTTTAAACCACCACATGCTGCTAAATTGCCAGCAGGAGAGAAAATAGTAGTATGATGCTGCAGTAGCTGTAACATAGTTAAGATTTTCATTACAAAACTGTTTTTCTTCCCAAGTCCCCTCCAAAATGCCTAATAAAAATTGTTTCAGCATCAAATTTAGCATGTGTGGTCTGTGACTAGCAGAATAGGAATGTTTGATTGAATAGCTAGGTGTCAGTCAGCCCAGTGATCATTACCTCCACAATTTCATTGCAAAACAAGTGTGTCATAGAAATAATAGATGATATTTATTAGAAGGGGCTTGGTGAGATATTCACTGAAGCTGAACTGTTGGAAGGCAGATTTTTAGAATTAGCACGTCAGATGAAAGCCTGCTGATGAAGGAATAATTTTTTATAAAAACTGATATTGGCAAATCTCACAAAGCTTTTTCACCCTGCCATGAGTTTCAGGGACTGCCTGGAAGGTGAAATACCTATAGTAGGAGGCATCGTAGAAAGCAGCTTTGTTATGCTGCCTGTATTTCTGTATTTCCTGGCAGAGAATTCATACATTCTGAACAGGTTCCCAAGTGCTGTGCTGTCCAGGTACTCAGATTCTACGTGAAAAATATACCTGTCTTGGAAAGCACAAAAATCCTTCTTGGATTTTCCCAAGCCCTCAAGGGCTTTATCACAAGCATGATAACAGGGAGAGGCGCTGGCTTTCTGGTCTGGCACAGCTGTGCATGTTGCCTTGCTCCTTGCACGTCCTTTGTGCTCATCACTTGTCCTGGTGTGTGACAAGGTAGTGGCAGGGGTCAGAATGTGGAGTTTGAGACCTCTGCCCCTTCACAAGATAGAGGATAGCAGAAAATAGTGTGTACCTTCCTCAGCTGTCCTCCATTTTCCACTTGCTAGTGGCTGGTACTTCTGCACCCCTTTGCTCTTTTAATACCACTTCTCATCTTCTCTCTGCCTCGGCCTTACAACAAGAGAACAAAGGCAATGTTACCTCAGAATTTTTGCATTCATGAAGGTAGGGCAGTGAACCATCAAGCAGATTTTCTGACCATATATGAGCAGAGGAGCGAGATGTTACCCAGGTCCAAAAGAGAAGGCTTTTTTTGAAAATGTGTTGATGGCAAATGCTTTGGAGCTGAGGCTAGGATCCATGTTCTAACTTTTAAAATAACCAATTCCTAACTTTTGTTTTAATATAGAAATTTAAGTAATGTTTAGCACCTGTGCTAATCCTTAACAAACTTGTTTAAACCCAAATGATTTGCATTTGTTATTCTAATACTTGCCTTCATAACTGTATGCATCTGAGAAAGCTTCTAATGGGTCAGTCTGCCAAGTAAGGGCTGAATTATTACATGCAAGTTTGTTCTTTCTTTTGTCTTATTACATTTTCAAACAGCCCTTGAATCCGCTGTCTGACCTTCCATTTGTAATTATGAGTTTAATTAGCAGTGACTTAACTTCCAGCTTCATTTCTTGTTAACAAGCAGACTACATGCAGTTCAGTAGCTGCACAGATACTCTGAAACTCAGGTTTAGGAGAGTTTGTCTGACAAGAGGTTAAGACTCATGCAGGAAAAGTAGGACATAAAGTGGGCTATTTACAAATTCAAAAGTGTTTAAGATATTATCAGATTGATCCTTAAAATTTGCAAATGCAATGGATGTTATGCATCTGTATATATGCATTCATGGCCTGCATATAAATGCATTTTAATCTCCAAATTTAATGTGTTTTTGTGACAGATGAAGATTTACTGCAGCTTAGTTGGGATGATAGTCTGGCACTTGGAAGACCTGAGTGCAAATTCTTTTTCTACCACAAACTTTCTTTGTTCTTGTCAAGCTTATTCTCCTCTCTGTCTCAGTTCCCTTTCTTTATAACAGAGTAACATTTTTTTCATACCTAATATAATATATTGTTAGTTTAGCTGCTTCAAAGATCATTGCCAGAAATGACAATATTATAATAGCTCTGCAGGTATCATGGATAGATTTTCCGGATTGCTTGCATACAAACCAGGAAAAATCTCAAAATATTTTAAAAGAAAATGAGGGAAGTATTTTGAAGATGCCAGCTAGAGGGAGATGAACAAAGGTTTCATCTGCTGTCATTAAGTGGATTTGATAAGGTTGGCAGCAAGAACCTCATAGGAGTCCCTCTGTATTTGCAGTGATTTTGCCTTGAAATTCCTCGTGTTTGAAAACAGCCTTTCTGTTATTAATATCATATGTGGCTTTCTAAATATTTAATGGAATTTTCTTTTGTTATGTTTAACTTGTACTATGTTTTGCAGTGTCTGTGCAGCACCTCAGGCATGTTGGTAGAAGGCATGTATGAATGAGCATGATAAAAAATAATTACCATGATTATTATTTAGGGCCTATGAGCAAAAGCTTCAATCATTAAATAACTAGATTAAATTAATCCATAAAAATGAATGGTAAAAAAGAGTCTAAGAAAGACGCAAGTGAATGAGCAAGGACAAAAACTCAAAACTTTTTTTTTGTTCCAGAACATACACTCTTTAGACCACATGGAAGAAACTTTTTGGGAAATGCTCTGCAGCCTGAGCAGCAGGGCAGCAGGGCTCAAGGGCACAGCATGCCAGACATTTGCCTTCAGGCACTGTTCAGGACAAGACACTGTGGTGTTGCCAGAGCTAGAACCTCCATTGTCTATCTTTTCATTTCACTTTCATTGATAGTGTTGCCCACTGGGTGCTTCTGGGAAACCTAGGCTTCAAAAAGTCTGGAGCCTTTTAAAAAGCTTTCTGAATGTTGGCATATGTCGTTTAACCATGGTTTAAAATGGATCCTAATTACTCCTGTAATTGAGCAAGCAGACAAGCATATAAGTGCAAATATTTTCCAAGGACATTTTTCTGGGAAAAATGAGAAAGCACAGCTGAAAATCAGGCTTACATTTCATCTCTCCAGTTGCCATTATAAAAATGCAGCATATATTGACAATCACCGGCAAACTATGACACTTGTGATTCCATGCCCTCTTCAACTCTACTTTTACACCTATATTACAGCATCTCTTTATTTGCTCTTGAAACTGGGAAGTTTTGTGACTTAAGTGGGTTGAGGCATTAACATTCAGATGCGTACATAGTTTAGAGAAGAAAATTATTTGGATATGACGTTAGCAAAATCTACCATCTGTGCAGGCAACAAAATGATTTTTTATTATTTTTTTCTTTTGCTTTGGAAGGGTGAAAAAGTAGCAAGGGTAGCACCCTCATAACAGCCCATCAAAGTGTTCAAGGATTGGTTCAAATCTGAGATTTGACATGCAGTCTCTCCTTCTCAGCTCAAATTGAGTGGCCTTTTAAGTCAGATTTTCTCATATTAATACAGATTATTCACTGACTGTCCATAGAGTTGAGTAGCTGTATGCTTTCTGCATATATTAAATCTCATTTGCTTCTGATTTCAACCAACTTTGTTGTAGTATGAAGTTTGTTTTTATTACAAGGATAGTACCTATGGCTTATTTCATTGGGTTTTATTTTCTATTTAATTTCTAAGGAATAAACAATACAAAATGCATTAGTAGAAGATTTTTGCCCAATATGATATTTATATTTATATTGTTTTTCTCTAAAGAACCAATAATAAAATCTAATATAACAGGATATTAAAAGGCAAAATAATGATTACTATAGCAATTCAAACAGAGATGTCCTTAAAGTTTCAGACAGTTCCTAACTGTAAAGATTACCTCAGCCCATCATTTTTAAAGGATGTACACAGTAAGTAAAGGAAACACAGTAAGAAGAAAAACTTCATGGTGAGTTCTGTTTTGGAAGTGGATTCTGTGTGAGGAACAGCCATTAAAGCAGGCTGGCCAGTGTGCTCAAGTATTTGAGTTTCAGTCCTGTAAAAAAATTATTTTTTTTTCCACTGTATCAGGTAGATGTTTATTTGACCTACAATGCAAAATTACCTAGTTGCTTTTTGCATGTGTTTGCATACTGGCTATATTTGCTATTCCTTTGAACAGACAGATACTGTTATATGCCCCTGTGACAGAAGAGTTTTAAAACAAAGACCCTCAAAGGAGGAAGTCAGGTTTCCAGTGAAACAATGAGATGAAGTTGAAAGTAGATGTACCTACTTGTAAGAAGGGGAAGTTGTACCTGTTTTCCTACTTGCTGTCAGCTCAGGCAGAACATGCATAAGCTTCCAACTCTGGTAATCTGTTGCATATTTTGGGAATGCTTCTTGCCAGCTCTGCTCTGGACACAGGAACTTCAGTGGAGGGATAACACAATCAGCTTTATGAAGTAACATCTTAAATTATATAAGATAGATTGATTGGTATTGTGAGGAGGATTTAGTTTTGATTCTCTAACATTTTTCCTCCCATGCATTTGTATGATTCCCATGTATTTGAGTATGTGTGCTTATTTAGTCAAATGGTTGCACTACTCTTTTATAATCACTTAGAAAAAAAATGCTTTTGCTTTTCTGGTCCTGAAAGAGCTCTTGCTGACACTATACCAGCATCTTATAATTTCTTTTTATAGTTCCTCACATTAAAATTTTTTGCATCTGTGTCTTTGATACAGTCTCTTTCAGGAATTGCCAGCGCTTTTGTAGTCGTTTATCTGTTAAATCACCTTCCCAAGAGACTTTCTTCTCCAGTTCCTGAGGTCTGTTAAGGTCTGGTCTTTTGAAATCCATTATTTTTGCTTCTTGCTTCTTTTTTCTTTTTTTTTCTTTTCCTCAGGATAGTGAGCTCCATCATTTTGCAAACACTTTTAATCTGGTTACTGTTCTCTTTGACATTTCCATTGAAATCTAAAATAGCTGTTTCCCTTATAAAAGTCTCCATGACAGAAGATTGTTCTTTCTCACGCCTTAAACTCTTAGTACCTGAAATGATATATAGGATGGTGTTCCATCTTATGATGTAAAAGTTGTTCCAGTGCATTCTAAAATGTTTATAGACTGTCTTGCCATGAGGTGGAAACTTTACACTTATCATTTAAAGGAAAGGTTTTAAAAATAAGGAGATTTAGAAACTATTCTTGATGATGTACAAAAAAACCCCCAAAAACAGAGAACAAAAAACCCCAGCAAAACACACTTTCAATAGATAGAACTTATGGGTGTTTAGTGGGGAAAGGAGCCGGGGGTTCTTAAGTTACCCTGGAAATGAATATGCTCCTGTTTATTACCATGAGTGCTTTCCTATTAGTTCTTAGTTCCTGTGTTGCAAAAGATTTTCTAGAGGGAAAGAAAACTTTTCTGGAAATAGTACTGTGTTGCTAGGGGAAGCATTGCATATGTTCTTTCCACTTCCTGGATTCATCTGCCTTACTGAGCAATGTTCTCTTCTTCTGCATGTGTGCCCTCATATAATATAATACAGGAGAGTTTCGAGACTCATCTGGAGATGAGGGAGAGAATGGTGCTAACTTAGAAAAGCTATTTTGATACAGCTGCCAAATTCCCATTAAAAGAAATATAATCACATACACTAAAGTTGTTTGCCTTCTAAACCATTAAAATCAGCCTAGGAGAATAAACCACTGATTTAATTTGATTGATTTATGAATAGTCATATCTACCTAAAAAAGAATAGAAAACCATCAGTCAGAATGGCGTGGATATCAGCTACTATGTTTCTTTCATATGGCAGTAATGCAATTTCTAAGCTCATATTTCAAGGTATGTAAGTGGGCTACCAAATAAACTAATTAATTTCAATATAAGGAAAAAGTAGTTGTTTTTGATGCAGTGCTGTCAGTTTTTCTAGTACGAGGTTCTATGTTCAGATAAGACTTGTACTCAGGAGAGGCAAAAGAGTAAGGTCTCTTTTTCTGTTTACTTCACTGATGGGAGAAGGTGGGGAGTGCACCATATACCAAGTGCTTGCAATCTGAGTCCTCTGAGGAACAGGCAAGTGAGCCTCCAGACTTTAAAATATGCATACGTAATGCATGCACTTTAGACATCAATAATAACTGATGAATGCTATATGTGCTGTCAGTATTAATGAAGAGCCCTATGTTTTGATTTCCCGGGAGTACCCAGCACATGTTCTAGCAATCAAGATGCCTCTTCAGAGCCCTTCTGTTTTCTTCTCTTCTTTCTGTCAACATCAATAGCTTCTGCTTTACTCCCTGTGGTAAGGGAAGGGTGTGAAGCAGTTTTCCAGCATCACTTTGCACCTCTGACAGATCTGAGCCATGTTAATTCACCCAGCCCCTCCACCCAGGCTATGACACTGCTGACACTGGTGCAGGAAGCAGCCCAGAACTTTCCACACTGAGATCCTTGTTCGTGTAGTGTGCGACAGCTCCTGATAAATCAGAATTGACTAGGACTTTATCCCACACTGGGATTTCATGGACTTTAATGGAAATACAGTATAATATATACTCACAGTATAATATACCTAACAGTCATAAATCAAAAATAAAATAAATAAAATACCATTCATCTTGAGTAAGGACTTTATAAGCCAGCACTGCGATGCCCAGCTTATCCATTCCCCACTCTATTTAATTAAAAAGCTCCTCTTTGTCATCTGAGTGCAAAACAGAATGGCAGTGGTATCCATACTTATAACACCATTTAAGATGGAAGAAAGCAATTTCTTTCCTCTCAATCTTAATCATTAATCTTCATTGGGATTTTAAGCTTCCAAATGTGAGTGGTAGAAGACATCAGCGTAGCAAACAATTTAAAGTACATCTGCATAAATAATAGAGGTAGTTTGTTATGTTCATTATAGGTAAAAGTGTGTGCCAGTCGCCAGATGTGTTTGATTCAGACAATATGATTTTCATGCCAACTTTATGATATGTTTGATTTAGGTGAAGTGACTAAAACCTGCTGTTGGGACTGAGATGCTGTTAAACACCAACTGCAGTTTTAATTTTAATTAATAATTTAAGGAGTAGAATACCTTGCTTTAATTAACATGCTAACCCTTCAAGCTACTCAGGGAAAGTTCACAATGGCAAAGTGTTTTAAAAGTAAAGCAAGAAAATATCCAGATGTAGTCCAAATGATGTATTTCTTTCCCCTAAACAAGCCTTTGGGATGTTTTCACTGTTTTTTCTTTGCATTTTAATTTCCTCCTCACTGTTGAATGGAATATGGAGTGTGAGTAAAGGACCTAGGCTAACCTAGATCAGCACTGATTATTTTGGATTGCAGGATGAGCAGCAACTGTTCATAGCTGCTCTGAATCCCTTTCCAGGCTTTTAACTGAATCTGTGAACATCTTACAGACGTGCTGTTGTGCCAAAACTTTCCTTGATCTGTTCTGAAAATCTGCCCAGTCATGTAGTAGTTTAAATGTGGATCTAAGCATACAAATTAAAGCTCCAGCTTTTGAAAACCAGGGCCCGCATCTTAAAAGAAACCTTTAACGTGGTTACTCTGAATGTCTCTTTGTCAGTCTTCTACTTTCCATTGCTAAATTGCAAATATGGTGGCCAAACTGGGTAATATCTCAGGATATTAATTTGTTAGAAATATGGAAAAATGGGATGGTAAAAAGAAGTCCTGTAAATGCCCCTTGTAAATATAAAGAAAAGACTGCTTTCTGACTTCATACCCTCAATTAGACATCAGATAAACTCATATGCGATCATGAATGCCAAGCTATGAAAGAGATTTCATCCAGAGATCACAAACTATGGGGCACCAGCGGATCCAGCTTTGGGACGCAAGTCCTTGGAAACTAGCTTCTATTGTTACTACTATGAATGAAATTATTTGTTGTGCTATTATTTGTTTTTAAAAAACATTTTCAAGCAAAGTAATCATAGCTTCTACTGTAAGGACTATCATGGTTTCTTTACCGTATGATGCAGAAAATATAGGGCATCCAGAAAGAAAAATTTATTACAAAAAAGCAACCCAAAAAACCCCCTAGTTAATGGAAAAATCAGCAATCTAAGTAACTTAAGCTCTTATTGCCTGAAGGAGGTTTTGAGAGGAGGAGGGTTGGAAGCATAGTTAGAAACATTGGACTGGCAATCAGGAGATGTTTAGCTTATTTCTAGCTGTTTAACAGATTTCTTTATGTGCAATGCTGGAGCAGAGCCACTGTCAGCTCTAGGCAAAATGAACTTCTACAATCCAGCGACAAGTCAAGTCACACTCATGCAAATCACTGCAGATGACTGGAGTTGCTGAAGTGGTCCTGAAGGCATTGTTTAGAAATAGCAATGGATAGGAATAACCAGAGGTCTAATTTTGTTTACAGAAGAACCTGTTTTACTGATGATGATGAGAATCCAGTTTGATTTTTGTATCCAAATTTGAATCTCACATCCAGAAAAACCATGAAGTTCTTTTGTTTGCTTTTTATTTTTTTAAAATGGGCATGTTTCCTAAACAAGCCACTGGAAGATATTAAGAAGTTTTGTAATCAATGGGACTCAGCCTAATTGTATGGAGTTTTGTTCTAGATTCCCCACACCTTGACTTTAGCAAAAATGCTGTAGATGGTTCTGAGGTTAAGAAAGCAAAGGTGAGATTTCAAGTGATGATAGTAGAGCGTATTTCTTCTGCATTTCAGACTCTTAGAAAGTACACAAAGCTTATGAATATTTTGCCAATAAAATGTGTGCAGCAGCTAGTAATTAATTGCTATTAAAATAATAAACATGACAGTATCATTTATTAATAGCTCAATTGTCATTGCATTTGTCCCCTTCTTTTAAAATCATGCAGTAGCTCTGTAGAACAGTGTCCCAGTGAAACACTCAATCTGCAGTGAAAATATTGCTGTATTGAGAGTTTAGAAGACAGTTTGGTTTAGTTTTCTTGTCTTTCCCTTTGCATGTAGGAACTGAGGCTAGTGGAAGTCATTTCACAGAAATGAAATCATTGTGGAGGCAGTACATGTTCTGTGCTTCTAGTACTTTGTGTACATATAATTTGGCTATTTTGTATTGCCTTTTTCTTACTGTTGAGCATGTGCTTTTGTGTGCATGAATAGTTTCACTGATCTCAGCAGTACTGGTGTACCTGTGAGATGTGCTAGGTAACCTAAAAAAGAAATTTCTTTGGTCCAGCAGAAGAGAGCGGATCCTGATCCTACACTGGAAGTGTGACAGAACTGTTGCCATCAGATGTGACACAGGGGGCATGTAGCAAACCCCTTCCTCCTGTGACAGAAATAAAGCTGGCTTTAGCTTCCTTCCCTCAGCAAATCCATAACTGAATGTTACATTTCGCTTTTGGTTGCAACTAATACAGGGCAGTGAGTTCCACTCCAGACAAGGGCTCATAGATGCCACCACACTAGCAGCAATGACCATTACCATCATGAAAACAACTGCCACAGTGCCTTTATCTGCTGAGGAGTTCAATCACTTTATTTTAACTATAGTAAAAGTAGGTAGTTGACGTGGTAATGTGTCTGTGACACTGTATGAAAGTCCCTGCATCTTTGAAAATCATATGTAGCAGCTGTTCCTGCTCTACTGATGATGACAAGCACATACACAGCCGTAACTGTCTGCATTGTTTGTCTTCTTCCATGATTCGGAAATTAGTCCTGGTGTGAAGGGCTGCAACTCCATTGATTCAGTGTAATTTAATCTGTCAATGCTTATGGCACCCCTTGTAGAAATTCCCATGAGGATTTTTCTCTTAAGGCTTTTGTTTAAAGTGGGTGGTATTTTTCAGGGACAGCTGATGAAATGAGTTTTATATGAATTATAGAATGATTTATTTACTAGTGAAGGACTTGATCCTGCAAAGTGTATACTAAGCATACAAGTGCAGCTGCCAACTTCTACTGGACTACCTCTATCAGTAAAGATTTTGCTTGGTGTATTTGCTGAAGAAACCCATTGCTCTACACATCACTGCACTGAGACAGAATTAAGAACATTTAAAGTGACCTGATTTGCAGTGCAGTGGAACAAGGCAGAATTTCATCATGTCACCATAGAGAAGCTGGCAATTTAATGATTGATTTAAGAGCTCAGCATGATTATTCATAATTCCAAAGAAAGTCAAAAAGATGCACAAATTAAAACCATAGACCTAATTCTTCTGAAGTCCAAGGTTATCAGATGTGGAGATAAACTTGCTTTCATTTTAATATTCTCTGTACTAAGGCTATTGCCATTCTAACAATACTTTGAACAGTTTTATTGGCCTCACTAAGAATTTTAATGGCCCATCTTTTAGTTTCTGTATCTTACACACACTAGTAACATTCATATATAGAACAAATGTTGGAAATTTATAGAAATATGTAATAATACTTTTTTTTTAAAATGGGTATTTAGTTTTTGGGTACACAGTGCTAAAGATAGGTCAATTCTAATGTTATCTCATTATTCACGGAATCAAAGAATCACGGAATGTTAGGGATTGGAAGGGACCTCGAAAGANCTGCTCTCCAACAGCTCAGTCCTGAACTTATACTAGTACCTGGTGTTGTTCTTGCCCAGATGCAAGACTCTACACTTGCCCTTCTTATACTTCATTAGATTTCTCCCCATCCAACTCTCCAACCTGTCTAGGTCTCGCTGGATGGCAGCACAGCCTTCTGGTGTGTCAGCCACTCCTCCCAGCTTTGTGTCATCAGCAAACTTGCTGACAGTGCACTTTAATCCCTCAGCCAAGTCGTTGATGAATATATTGAACAGCATCGGTCCCCGTACTGACCCTTGGAGGACTCCACTAGATACAGGTCTCCAACTAGACTCTGCCCCATTGACAACTAATTCAGCTAATATATTGTTCTTTCCAGTATAATTAAAGGCTTACTAACTATTGGTTGCATTAATGTTTAGGTGCATGAACTCCTATAGTTTCTTCCATTTTTAAGTAGGCTTGTGCGTTTGTGGCTTGGATTCAGTAAGACAGTGAAACTTTTCATCTAAGTCTCTGAGTCAATGAGACTATCATCCCCTAGTGGCAATTTGCATCCATAACAGACAGGTTTCTTTTTCTGGTTTTTTTTTCCTTGTCTTCATCCAGTTAAACTATTCAACATGGGTAGATTAGCTTTAGAGAATGTCTTGAACACAGTTTCACATGTCTTAACACATGCTCTACCCACTCATAAATTCTATTTAAAAGATTGTTCATCTGTGAAGAACAGACTAAGGCTCAAATCCTTTGCCTTGCTGCTTCACAAATGGATATAAAAAAATACAGATTCTGAATGGCAGGATCTTCTGCTCATGTAGAAATTATCTGTACCACCACATTACCACCTCCAACCTTGGTTCAGCTTTGCACTGAGATATGCAAATGAGAAGCTGATCCAGCAAACTTGTTTAGATTCCCAGCCCGTCTCTCAGTGGATGGACTGATGTGGTCACCAGCAATAAACACCATTTTCTCATTTGTTCTCATTGTCTTGGCAAATACATCCATGGAGAGTGTAGCTGTGATCAATTTTATGTCTCAAAATGTGAACAGTTCACTGTAGGCAGAACTCTCTTTCATCTCATTGCTTTCCACTGATGATAACTTTATCAAATCTCTTTTCAGATAGGATTTTATATTGTAGGTTTTACCTTATAGGTATTTCTTGGGCTTATGCAGGTTGTCTAAGGTTGTCAAATCAATTCAGATACTTTTATTTTTACTTTGAAGTTTAGTGGGTTTACTTTTTTCCAAATGTATAGAGTACATATTTCCCTCTCATATATCCTGTTGAGTAAACAGCTATAGTTAGGAACTGTATTTATATTTAGTTCTGTAGATGTCAAGAATTCCTACCTTTTTAAAAAAAAAATTAAAAGAAAATAAAGTAGCTTCGAGGTATTTAAGAATAGAAATTTAGAATTTGTACCATACATTTTATGTATGCATTTCTAAGGCTTTATTTAGGCAGACAGCTTAAAAAGTCTTATCATCTCTTGGATGCTTTATGGCATCATTGTCTTGATGGCAGCCATCACCTAAAATACTATGCTGCATTGAGCAAAAATCTCAGGGTACTGTCTTTCTTAGGTAAAAGAAGAACATAGCTTTCTCTGCCAAATATGGAAAAGGCAGTAAATTTATTTTACTGTCTGTATATAACTAAGGGAATAATATTAATTAGGAAAAATAATTAATTTTACTTGAGAGGAATTATTTATATCTTATTATTTGACAAAACATACTTGGTATTGGAAAGGGAGAGGTTACGCTGAAGTGTACTCCCAACATGGAAGAACGAGGGTAGAGTGCTGATCACTACTTCTATGACTAGCCTTAAGCTTTATTATTCCTAATAGTATATGTACAGAAGAACAAATAGGAGCTAAGCATGAAAACTTTTTATAATTTTCAAATAATACTGTGGATTCATATCACTGAAATATTATTTTTCCCCAAGTAATAGCAAACTGGAAAAATCCCCAGCTTTATAGTGTCAGAACATGGGCAGCTGTGAAGTCTAAGGAGAAACTACCTCTAAATCAGGAGCTGTCAGGATTTTCCCATAATGTTTTTTTCTCAGACTGACGTCAAAATAAAATGGTACATTAATTACTGTGATGTAAAGACCATTCCTGGATGACGTTGTGGTGCCAGCCAACTGACCTCTTTATAGTAAGACGTTATGCACACGGGTCCAGATGTGCAGCTTGCTACAAACTTCAAAAAAAATTAATAGTAAGGATGAGGAAAAACTCAATATGCAAGTATTTTTTGCCTTTTATCCTTGTTCTTTTTTTAAAAAAGACCTTTCTTTACTTAAAAAAAAAAAAAGCTATAAAAAAAAGAAAAATCCCCTTTTCTTTTTTTTTGTTTGTAATTTAGAAATGACAGGAGCCTGTTTTCTTTTCTTTAAAAAAAAATAAATTTTGATCATGTCTGGTGCTCCTCATGACTCCAGTTGAGTTAATTGATCAGCAGTTACCTCAAAGCACCTAGTGACAGGTTTAGTCTGTCACTTAGACAAGATTTGTTCATATTATATGTCCAGAAAATCTTGGGTTTATAGCAGTTCTAGAGTAAAATAAACATATACTAGCAGCATATTTTTACTCTATATATCTACAGCTACACTAGTAAGAAAAACATCTAGTAAGAAAACATCTCCAAAAAGTGTAACGTAACCAGTGGTTATTCTGGCAATTATTTCCAGTGGTCTAATTATAAATGCTCGTATAGATATTGCCTGACTGTTTATTCTGGAGTATATGGCTTGTGTCAATATGTTTCTTAAAAATAAAACAAATGGAGTGCAGTTTTCAGTTGCCTCTACATGAAGTAATTCCAACTCCACTGGAAATTATGTATCAATTGTTGCATTTATCTAGCAGGCATAACTACATACATTAAATATTTTGGCTGGTAGTACAGTTTTAAAAGACACTGTTTTTGTTTAGATTGACCACAGATACATTTAGTAAAATCAATTGGTTTGCATGCACTTGTCTATTATAGCAATCACACACTGGATGTATTTATCTACAAATTGAAGTTCGGCTCCTACAACTGTAAGTGAGGAGCATTGGCTTTTTCTGCCTTACTAGCTTTATCTTTATTCTCATTTACAGAGACCCCTTAATGGGTTGTGAGATCCAATAACTGAGGTGGTAAGGTTAATGGGGCATCTTGTTATGGTACACATTTTTGTTGCGAATAATTTTATATATTACATGCATGAAATCTTTGCCGTAGAAAAGGGAGACAAAAATTTGAGTGGCTAAAGAAGGTGGGTCCAGCTAATGGCTGGTTGCAAAATTAAAGCTTAAGAACAATGAGAGCAACTGACTTTAAAGAATGACAAAACTGTAAGATAGAACCAGTATCTGAAACGTAGTAGTGATTGATTTTGTCTAGAAATGGCAGATCTGGGGGAATTAAAATAACAGTGTTTAAAAGCTGCACATGTGATTATCCTAATTCACTCTGTAAAAACCAAGAGGTACTAATCTCCATTCAGTGTTAAGTATGTTACCGTACCTGCTATGCCCAGATCTTTTGACCACCTCTCGCCATGGAGACACTGAGCATCACCTCCCCTTTCACTGTAGAAATACAGTACAGAAATTTTTTTTATATGAAGTAAGAACTGCAGTCTAGACCATTCCCTGTCAGGATAATTTCTGAGATGTGTTTGTGGCTAAGTGGTCCATTTGGTAAAGGCATGAGGTTATTTTCTCACTTAAACAGTCATCATCATTCCAGATTTATGCTACAGGGACCACTTGTGAGCTTGGTTACCTACTGTGGCCCTCACTGGATTCCTTGGTGACCATCTGCCTCTCTCACAGGGTATTTCCAATGATGGTGCAGTATGGAGAACTTCCTGTGGCAGTGGCTGTTCTTATAATACATCAAATGGGGCACATGTAATTCTTAGGGCATGCAATATTCCACATTGTCTCCTGCAAGGAAATTCTGCCAGCTAAAGGGGCAGTAATTGCCCTACTCACCACACCCAGGCAAAAGCTGTGCTTCCCTCCCTGCCATCAGTACGGATTATCTGTTTATTGCAAAGCACTTGATTTAAATCCTGAATTTGCTCATCGTGATGTTTAGAGAATTGAGGAAACCATGCTGCTCAAAAAGCAACATGTACTGTGCTTTTATACAGTACTGATTGTCAATAAAATGTAATTTAGCTAAAACAAAAGTACTGATTGTCAATAAAGTACAATTTAGCTAAAACAAAAGGCATATTTTTGACAAAAAGCTTCCACAGCAGTAGAGAGAGTAGAAGTGATCCAGAAAATACTGACATTATTAAAACTGCAGGTTTAATTACTTGTTTTTAATATCCAAACCCTTGTGTTCAAACTTTCAAACAGAATGGCAGCATGAGCAGTAGGCATTTGTGAAGTTGCCAGCTGAAAGCTGTGTTAAAAAACATTAGCTAAACATGTTCCTGCTACTGTGCTTATACCAAACATGCACTCCTAAACATGCTGAAATCTGATGTGGAAAAGGTTGCCACAGAAACCCTCCTGTGTGTATTGAGTACCTTTCTTCATCATTTGTACCTAGAATAGACAGAAATGTGACTTTTAACAGCAAGATCATCCATCCCCAGGGTATAAGCAATTCCATGAGATATGATAGTTTAAAAAATGAAGACGGAACTAAATGTTGCATGTAATCATTTAGATTGAGACTGGAGGAAAAATGGTCCTGTTCAATGAAATGTACAGGAAACATTTAGGAGACCAGAATATAACTTTTGGGATTGTTAAATGGAGAAATAAAACTGACGTGACTTCTCTTATTTTTCATTAGAATTTTGAATTTTCAACAACCTCCAGGGTGTTCATTTTGTACTTTACCAAAGTGCCATATACAGAGCTACAGAAATAACAGGAGGTTTGGGGTTCGATGTAGCTCCCAGAGTTAGCCCAAATCCACAAGTGTGCAATGCATGTAGAGAAAAACTGTTCACATAGTCTTACTTAAAGCTGCTTAACAGCTTAAAATGATAAAAAGTCCTTAACACAATATAAGGACTTAAACCACTTAAACTGTTTGAAGCAGCTTGTGAGTTTGAAGGGTTTTGACAGGGGTGGGAGCGGCATCCCTGCTGAGCTGCACACCTTGGCGTAGGGCTGGGAGGCTCCCACACCATGTGGCTGTGTGGCCATGGCTCTGGCCCTGGCCCTGGCAAAGGGACCTCTTGGAGCCAAACCTGGAAGGCCAGGAGGTGACATGATGAAGATGGAAGAGTTTTCTACATATTTTTATATAGTATTGTGTATATGCTTGGATTGCCTTGCTTTAGAGTTGCAGGGAATCTTACAGGGATGTGAAGTGTAAGCAGTGGCATCTCCCTAGTGAAACAGGGAGGAAGGTGGCAGAGAAATATTGTCTATGACAAGTCTTCAGCTGTGGAAAACAGCTTCAGCTCATGGGCCAAGGGAAGGCTCCTCAGGAGCACTGTGAAGAAATCTTTTGGAGGGGCACAGGGCAAAATGTTTTGCTTTTGTGGCTCCAGGAGTTGGAGGCAAGTGGAAGGTGGAATGGGTGGGCCTTTAGGATGTTCTGGGAAGGATTTTTTTAATAAAGATTGTTTTTCAAAGAAAGAAATGGCAGGGGCAGGAAAGGTTGCTTTAGTTTGTTCTCAAACAGCATTAGTCATTTGGTCATATCAGAACGTCATTGATATTATGTGAGGTTAATACATCTATAAGACATAAAATAAACCATTATTTATGAGATCCAGTTTGATCCTTAGTGCTGCATATGGTAGTGAATGGTTGAATGTGTGTTGGTGTGTGTGTATGCTCAGATGAAAAAAATGGTGGCACTGCACAGAAGTGATACTTCTGGATAAAGAAAGGAGGCACAGGAATGGGAATGAATGTCTGAAGGTGGAAAACAGCCAGGATGCTGCTTCTGATGGCAGTGATGCCACCTTAAGTGCTTAGAAACTTGAACTGGTTTTCATTGATGCAGCCAGTGATTTACACCTTTCTATGCAGAAAAGGCTGTAAAACAGAAGTGAATTACATTCTGTACAGTTTGAAAATGGAAGTTGCATTCACAGCCATTCCACTGAGGACCATTTACACTTCCAGAGTGGTATGACGAGTAAATGAAAGTTAGACCTGTGTGTGAATGAAAAATGCCTGTTTTACCAGAGGCTGTGAAAAGAAAGCAAGCAAGAGAGACTTAGTGGGAATTGGAAGCAAGACTTTTATTTGTTTTTTTAAAACNAGGGCTGTATGGGGAAAATCATCTCAGACAGACCCACTACAAACAGTCTTCTTGATTTGGAGGCAGATGGACTATTGGTGTAACTGCAAACTAATTCCACTGAATTCTGCAAGGTATCTGATGGGATTGGAAGTTTAACATTTATAATCTGAGTTTTTCCTGTGGATGAGTAAATCTTTATCGCACTGTGTTCTTGTGCAAACTTAGCATCATATTTAACATGAATGTTATCTGTCCAAAGGAAGTCTTTACTGCGGTGAAAAATGACTTGATTATAGTTAAATTCATGTGATCTCAATACAATTAATTACTTCTTGGTTTTATCTTATGATGAGGAAAGTGATATGCAAATGTTACTCAGTGAGGGTAAATGCTTTCTGACTAATGACAGATGTAGAAACCAATTAATGAACAAATGCTGGGTAATGGACTACTTAATACTAATATCTTAATATTGCTTGAATTTCAGAACATTTCAGGATCTCTCCAAACAAATGGATATATCTTATGGTACAGTCAGGGATTCAGCAGTGTATGAATACTTTAAAGCAAAAGGGACCAACCCTTTGGAGCAGGATAACACATTTGCTGAACTGTGGAGGACTATCAGTAAGAATAATGGGGCAGATAATTGTGTATCGAACCCTTCTGAAGGCATCAGGAAGGTAAGACTGGATCAAAGGGGTTTTAATTTCATTTTTGTGCTGTATCAATGTTGTTTCCATAGAGTTAATAATGTTAAGTCACAGGAAAACAATTAAATAGTCATTTAATAAACAAAAAATCCCTATCTAAAGTTCCTTTTAGTAACTCAGTGGTGGATAAGAATCATATTTTGGGGTCATGGTTCTGAATTTAAGTACCTTAGCTCTGCCTAAGTCTTCAGTATATAAGTTCTTCTTTGAATCTGGTCATAAGGTTTCTTGGGAGCTTCGATAATACCATTTTGAATGCCATTCTTTACATTATCCAGGTTCTGACTCTTGCCGTTTGCTCATTTGAGTGTTGGGGGGTTTTTTTCTGAGTTGGTGGATTGAGCTTATTGGAAACATGAGTAAGAATCAAGGGATTCTCTGAATGTATGCTCATTTCTCTCAGAACAGAAATTTAATACAAGATAGTTCTTTGTTTATTATAAACTTTAAAAAATACATATACTCTTTCGCATATTACTGTGCTTTCACCTAACTTTTATTTCTTTCAGATATGTCTACGTTTCTCACTTTTAGCTTGCCTCTCTTCTCTGCTTCCCATCTTGTAGCTCAGCAAAAACAGACAGCAAATAACATCAAACCACATATGTCTGGGAGTACGTTACAGCAGAAGGGATGCAGACATAGTGAAAGTTCAATGTGCTGCTCCTTTAGTGCAAACTGTCCTCTTTATTTGACAGTTGATTTTTTTTTCATAAAACAAGCTAACAGCTATTATTAACATAGTGATTGTTTAACCGGTTACTCTGTTGTCAGTGAAACACTGATTCTGATTAAATATATTACTAGTTCTTCATGGGGTCTTTAAGTGGGAAATGATAAAATGGTTGAGGCATGAGTTTCTTTTTTTTAATCTTTGAATCTTTGAAACTTTTACTGAACAGAAGGAAAACATCCAAAATTTACTGGTTTTTACAGTGCCGTGAGAGAGGGTGAACACAGTAACACAGGCCATCCCATTTCCCATATCAAAGTCCTTTGATGGAAGATTCCAAATTGTGTAACTTTTGGACAAAATCCTTATATAAACACTTGAGTTTTCTCAGCACAGAAGTATTTAGCCAATAGTTTTGGTTCACCCTGCCTTTTCTCCTATCTGCTACCTGAGCATTCCTAAAACCCTCTGCCCTCGGCTCAAACAGCCTTTCTTCCTTGGTACAAGGTAAAGCTCTGGTAATAACAAAGTCTGCAATGTGTTGGTTTGGTTTTTTTCCATATGCTCAGCACTTTATGAAAATGAGACCTTGATTTTTAGAGACTTTGTTAGCATTTAAAGGAGGTAGAAATAGAGCCATTAAGTACTTTTAAAGTACTTTTCTAGATCCCCTAGCACTAATACAAATCATAAAATAGTTTACCTTAGAAAAATGCAGAGTATTTTACTTTGTTTTTCTTTTTTATTGTTGTTAAATCAGTGGATGCTCTTTAGCCATGAGATTGTAAATACTTTTATCCTATAAGGCTACTGCGTGCTGCCATTTATGAAAGCTAGATTTGCCTAAGCCAGAAATGTAATCGTAGATTGGCAGGCTGTTTAGAATACCAATTATATTGTCTGTACAGAATTGGCAGCTCCATCCTATCTATGTTATAGTAACTTTTCATATTAAGTTTGATTTCAATATTGTAGGGTGATTTTTATCTAACTTGATCAACTCATTCAATTAACATCAACAATAACAAAATTAACTTCAGTTCCTAAAGCTGACCAAGGCTACTATTTGATTAGACATCTACATAATCTGGTTTATTTATTATCGTTGTCAACTAAACTGTTGTGTTTATAGTTTAAATGCCACTTTTCCTAGCTCATTGAGCTCTTTGAATAAACAGACAAGTTTTCCATGTCAAGTACTACAGCTAGAAATTCTGTATTTTTCTAAAAGAGAATTGATGTCAGCCAAGGAAATGAGACTTCCCATCTGTAAACATGTACTGCGGCATGAGAGAGATGTAAATGTGCCTTAAAAGTCTGTTTTATAGGAAATGGGAAATCTAAATCTCTCCAGCATAAAAAGATCTCTAGATCATTTTTCTGAATGAGTTGCCCAACACAAAGCCAACCCCCCCAGCAAATGCTACTATCTTTTCTCCCCTCCTTCCACTTTCCATTTTCTTCAGACAGCATCACAATATCACAATTCAGCTGCAGTTACAAACAGAGCAATGCTACTTCAATGCAAAATGAGAGTGCGCTGCTTATTTGTGGCACAGGCAGGTATTTCAGACATTTGTCTCTGTTCCATTTACCTCCCTCTATTTCCTAGAGATTTTCCTACACCCTTTGACTGTCTAAAACCAGAAAGATAATAGTGGAAGAAATTCCTGAAAGCTTTTTTTGCATTTAGTTGCCATGGCAGAGATCTCTTTTCAGATACAGCACAGTCCCTGTAGCCACAATGAGCATCTCCCATTTTCAAGGCACAGCTTTTGCAACACTGACAGAGCCATGGAAAGGGCATTAATGCACTGCAAAGTCATGCAAGTGACAGAAGGACATTTCAGAGCCAGAGGGGTGAGTTGCTTTTGTTGGAGTCACAAGGCAGTTGAAAGTGGTCATTGCAGATGGAAGATGTTGTCCTATTCATAAATGTCTCTGCATAGAGGAAATTAGCAGACAAATCACCAGTGCGTACAAAATGCTGTTTTGCCACTTGAGTTTGCTGGTACTGCATCAGACAAGGATTGGCTAACAATCTTGTATGGAAAGTTTCTTTCTGGGCCGACGTGCTGCTAGCTCTCTTCTTCCTCAGGCCAAAACCAAACTCAGCAACATCCCCTCAGCATAACTTCATCTTTTATTCTTCATCTGTTTGCTCTTCTCCATCTCAAATTAGCCAAAGAAGAACATGCTACTGAGAGAGAACTCAGCAAGCTGTCCTCAACAAGAAGCTCCTCCAACTGGCCTCAACAGGAACTCTCTTCTGCAGAAACTCTTATCAAACTGATCAGCTCCTTGTTGCTTCTTTTCTCTTCTGTTACTTTTCTCCAACTGACTCAATTCATACTTCCTCTCAAGCTGATCTGGTTCCTGGTTGATCTATCTCTATCCTCACCCATCACCCCAACGACAATCACCTGGGGGAAGGTAGAGCCTTACACAGGTGGGACAGGTTCTGCCTCTGGAGCCTTGGGGAGCAAAACATGTTGCTGGGTTGTGACTCATCCATAGGTCAACTCCAACTTGGGGCCCACAGCCCAGGCCCCAGCACTTCAGTCAAGCTACAGTCAGGATCCTCAAGAAGCACACAGTGGGTAGCTCCTGCTATCTTATCCCAGGTAGACACTGATATTGGAATCACAGACATTTCTAAGCCATTTGTAAATCTCAGTAAACTGTTTGCATAATAGCCAGTGCAAATCAGTTCTTCATGGTAATTATTAATTACCACAACATATATAATTACCTATGGCTTTTTTGCATTGTGAGCAGCCATTTTTGCTTTGAAAGAATGAAGTAGTATGATCCTTATGTAACCCCATGTATATCTTTTATGTATAAACATAGGACAATTAAGCTGTTATTGTTATATTTTTTAAAAGCCTTGCTCTGGGGGAGACTGTTCCTCTGTCCAATCAATTTGGTGCCCAAATTTCTCTGGATCCTTTCTTTTCTTCCTGTGTATCATTTTGATGAATAGTGATCAAAACCAAGTACAGTACAAAATGTGACTGTATCATTGATTTAGGCAATGGCACAGTAAGAGTTTATTTCTTCCCTTTTTTCTTTCCTTCAAAATGTTTCTCTCCCTTAATGAACACTAAACATTAAATCACAGTGTTTCTTCTTGAACAGTCACCTTTGTTCATATCTATTTTCAGGGTAAAATAATTTAAAAGTTCCAGGAATAAGGGGTTTTTTTAAACTATTTTTTCCTATAATTTGTTATCCATGGTGATTTTTATATTGTGAATTGTGATTGCTCATCCCTATGTTTTCATCGGTCCTCATAAATTTCTCTGTTGCCTGATCCATCAGTCTCTGGAGTAAAAGCAAATGTTTCCTTAAAGTCTGAGTATATTACAGCTTTTAGTGGCTCCTTAATTATATTAATATTTATATCACTTGAACATGGTTAAATGACATGTTTTCTTTTTATTAGAACTGTGTTGCTTCTTTAAAGCACTTTTTTATACGAATTAAGTGTTATCCAAGCATATTTTTGAACTACTCCACTAATGCCAATGTAAAGGTCACTTTTTGATATTTCTGTAGTACCAGACATATAATGGGATCAGCTACAGTGACACTCTCTTCTGACAGCGAATTAATGATCAATGTTGCATTCTGCTGGAAATTTTGCTTTAGTATGGTAGCTTCTTCATAAATTTCAGATAAATCACAGACATATCAGTGATCAATCTGAAATTCATCTTTTTTCAAGTTATTATTATTTCTTACCATGCTTTCTTTGTAAAATCATCATTCTACCATCAGTAAGCCAGAATTATTTGAACAATATCCTTCCCTCTCACTCCATGTTAAAGGGTGACATTATGAGGTTGCTTACTGCTTTTCCAAAGTATCACTATTCTCTTTGTGGTACGTCTTGTATCTGGGAAGCAATATTCCTTGGCTTTTTAATTATTTATGATTGTGAAGAAGAAATATTCTTATAATGTTTTGCATAGGAAGTTCTTTTTTTCTTAAATCTATTTTCTTAGACCTCTTCAAGCAAAGATAAATCTAGTGTCTTTGGAGTGCTGTTTGTCTGGATTTCTCTTAAAGAGGTTTTTGAAAGTTTAACCAAGCTATTTTTGTTTTGTTCTGCAATATGCCTGCATGCTGAGAGTCACAATAAGGCCATAACAGAGGAGCAAAATATGAAAGCCAAGTAGGAGTCTAAAGTACAAATTTTAGCTTATTATTCTGTGTTTCATTTCAGTCATTCTTTATTCAAGCTATCTTACCTATTCTCAGCTGGTATTTGCCACATTCTCTTTTACCATCTCTTTCTATATATATTATCTGATCACTAGAACATTTTTATTCTATTTTGGGCCCTAAAAACATACAATGCAGGCTTTAAATGGCTGAGCTGTGAATGCAAGAGACTGAGGATATGGAACTTTGCTGTATTACGATCAGGACTCAGTTGCCTGGGTAGGTACATCTGTGTCATTTGCAACTAGGGAGCCTTAATATGTTTCCTGCTTATACATCTCATAGGTTGGTACCAGGTGTTTCCTGTAATTCTTTGTCTTCCTACCTCAGTATCCCTCTGGCCTGGAAGCAAAGGGATATGCACATGTGCACACGCACGTTCTTACACGTGATGAAAATGAAAAGTTTAAATTGCTTTTATAAAGTTTTTGTTTGATTTTTGGTTGAAAATATGTGTCAATTCAATTTTATTTGGCTTTTATTCCTTGCGTAGTGATGGTATATAAAAAGCAAACATATCTTAAACACACATGTATGTGTGTGGTTGTGTGTGTTGTATGTGCATTTTTCAGAGTTTGTCAGTTTTTCTTTAAACTGAGCAGATGATACTGCTTAGCTGTCACAAGAGATATTAGCAGGGGTGTGGAGAATGCTGAATTTAGACAGCAACTAAACATTTGGTCATAAGAAAGCTTTCCATGCAATGAATGTGATACTGGGTAGAGTTGTGTCGTAAAAAATATAAAATTGATATGAAGAGACCTGGTACACTTTGTTTACTGGCCACTTACAGCTGTAGGATATAACTCAGGATAGCAACATGGCAAATGCAAGAGAAGTAGAGCTTTTCAAAAGATCTGTCCAACACTGAAAGTCAGTGTACAAAGCTCTTCTATGTAAAATAACACACAGAAAACTGAGGCTTGAAAAGTAGAATCAGTAATGTTATTTTTCTCTAGACATTGCCTTTTAACTGAATCGAATATTTGAGGAAGACTGTGTTCCTCAAGTACGACTAAGAAAAAGATGAGGAATGTATGACATGTTGTCAGTGCTCTTCTTTTGAAAACTGTAAGTTTGAAAAGATGATTTACAGACCAATTCTGAAACAAGTAAAAGATATGGCTCTTTAAAACAATGAGCATACAAAACTTCTCTTCCATCAGGCAAATTTTTGTTCTCTAGTAAAAAGGATTTTGAATAAATTCTTTGTACAGTAAAAAGTCCCGTGGTCTTTGGTCTCATGACTACATATTTTTAATGCACTTGAACTTGGACAGTTTTCTATCCTAGGTAGTAAAAGCCTATGTGCTATTTACCATAGAACACAACCAGTCCAAGATGTGCAAAAATAGGGCTTTTGATGGTCCTTCCCTGCCAGGAACAGCAGTGGAAATGATGCCCATTGCCTGTTGTCCTTAACCAAGTAGGAGGCCTATAACCACCTATTTCACAGATGTGAAAGCATAAAATGTGAATTGTTAAAGACCATCACAGGAAGAACAGAGGGCAAGATGCAGAGATTTGCCACTAACAACCTGTTAGTTGTGGGTACATGATCATTCGGAAAATGTCTATGAAAAGCACATTTTAAGCTTCCAAAAATGTAAGTTGCAGGCTGAATACAGGCTAGATGCCTTGAGGAATCATTCCCTTGCCATCCTTAATTTTTTACTCATCCCTGTGTTAATAGGTTATGAAGCTTTTTTTGACTCTTGTATATAGTAAGAGTGATTTGTTTGTTCTTTCCTCCTTTGTGGCATTATTACTAGTTTTGGTAGACAGACAAGTATCATAGTATAATACAGATGTGGAAGCCTTGCTCTGTTCTGATTTCATACAGTGACATTGAAGTGAGAAATATTTTTATGAAAATGATAGTTTAGTAAGTTGTCAGCTAAATCAATTTATGATTTTAACAGTAGAGTCCTGTGGCTTCTATTTGAATAACTCCAGTAACCCCATGCTGTAGTTCAGATTTTAATGATATTTTGTGCTAGTATAACAACAGTTGTCTGAGGTTATCTGCATTAACTACTGTTACTCTGAACTGACCAGGGAGGCGGCAAAGGAGAAAGTGGGGACAAACCCACAATGGTGGCATGCCCTTAATATAAAATGATTTTCAAAGTGGTCAGTACAGGCTCATTTAAATCTTCCCAAAGAGGAATGATACAGCTTACTCTAGTTTAACTCAGAAGCAGATGAATTTACAGGTCTTTGATTGCCTTAATGCAAATAAAAGGGAAGGGGGGGAAGAGGTGGATTACAGCAAATAGCTTACGGGAAATCCAAACTACATAGTTTTAATCTTTGTTTCCTTGGATTCTACCCACTAGAAGATAACTCACCCATTTGATTTATTGTCATGTTTAAACAACTGGCAGGGACTTCAGAAAGCTATGGTTTGTATCAAAGCATGATGAAATAAAATTAGCTTAATTGCTCAACTGAGGAATCCAATATAATAAAATAACTAAGGGAGACTTATAGGTGGATTCAAACCTGAGCTTACACAAAAATTGAAAGTATGCAGAAGGATGATCTAATTCTGTGCTAGAGCTGCAGCTGTTTGCTAGGAAAGCTTGGTGATTTAGATTTCATAAAGAAATATATACAGAACTTGCTTTGTTCTGACCTAAAGAAAGATCTGAAATCAGCTGAAGTTTTAAAAAAATAATTTTTAAAAGTCTTGGAAGTCTACATTCATGAATACTCATTTATTTGTGTTAGATGTTCCAACCCATCTGTTCTGTTGTGGTCTGTATGTTCACTAGAGACTTAAAAACATACTACTTAAATATATTAGGAAACCAATGATTACTTTAACAAAAAAAAAAGATGGTTTTTTTCTTTACTGAATCCCTATCCAGAGATGCTTCTTACATCTTATGTTAAGTAAGGTGATTTACATTCATCGTATGCACTGTGTGCAGGCATTGGTTTGAATCCCAATTAAGGCTGACATTTAAGGACATCCTTGTAGGTGTGTGCTAAAATAAAACAATATTTGACCCAAAACTGAGATAATAGGAGATACTGGTGACTCTTCTTTCTGGTGAAAAAGAAATGCTTTAAGCTCAGAGCATGCCTTTTGTTACAGAACTTAACATAGCTCTCAGAAGGGGCTTTGTTTATTTACATTTTTATATTAGGAAAACTGCAAAGTTACCATTTTGGTGACTGTGATGACTGGAAGCACCACTTAGTGCTCATACTGTACCCCTCTAATTACCTGAATATGTGGAACTGGTCACACTTCATGTATCCTATAAAACATACATCAAATTTCACCAGCTAAGGTAAAAGCTTTCATTTATAATTAATAACCTGTTATTAAGCCTTGCCTACACTTACAGTTGGCTATGTTGTCCTATGTATTCCTATTAAAAATAGGAAAATATTTTTGTGAGATTTGAAGGAGATGAGGTACTGCTGGGAGGGAAGATTGTTGTATTAAGATGTTGGAGGCCTACAGATAAACTGTGACCTAAGGAAATGCCACCATAGAGTAATGACAAGCTCAGGGTTTGTTTGCTTGAGTTTTGTCCTAACTAGAAATGTAGTTTGGTTTAGATTATGTTGTGTTCATGCTGTATTTACAGGCAAAGAAAGGAAACTATGCTTTCCTATGGGATGTGACGGTGGTGGAATATGCTGCGCTGACAGATGATGAATGCTCTGTGACAGTCATTGGAAACAGCATCAGCAGCAAAGGATATGGAATAGCACTCCAGCATGGAAGCCCCTACAGAGATCTTTTCTCCCAGAGGTAAACTGAAACAAAGCTCATTTTCATAGGATTCATCTCTGCAACCAGCAACCATTTATGACTCACACAAATTTTGGCAATTACTGAATAAAGGACGGTGATTAAGTGACATTAGAGAGGTTATGAGTTCAGGCTTCAACGAAACTGCTACTTCTGCTCCAGGGGCATCTTCTTAGGAAGGAGGGGACTGGTATGTAGCCTCACTCCACTGCCTCTGACAGAAAAGAGTGATGTCCTCAGAGCTTTGTATGAGCTAGGGGAAAGATTGAAGAGAGATCTTTGATTCATGCTACATTTTGCAGTCTATGAAGAAACGCATTGCTTCCTACAGTAAGCAAGAAATAATGTCCTGGTTTATCCTGTAGGGTGGAGAGACAGGTCAAATACCCACAACAGTACAGGAAACAAGAATTGCTGAGTATTGCATGGAATTGCCAAGACTATGAGACTATAAGACTATGGCATTTAGTGATCTCTGAGCTGTTAGCTAGGAATATCTTTCTCATGTGAATGTATACACTGAAGTGAAGACATGCAGTTGTGCAGATGTGTGTAGCCCTAGCAGAAGATGAGTGGGTGCTCTGTTCCGGGCAGGGAGCTGAAGCTAGATTTCTTTGTGTCACTCCTTCATAAAAAGGAGTAAAACTCCAGCTGCATAACCAGAGACAAAGCTGCCTCAAGAGAAAAGATTGTTAGTAAACAGCTAAAACAGTTATCAAACCAAATCTAAAATGAATCATTTATGGAGAGAAGGGACACTCCACAAGAGACAAAATAATGATTAATTAGCAACTGTTAACACAGTAATTGAGGCATGAAGTAACTGCACTGAAGTAAATCCTTTTGAATAAACTACATTTGCTGAAGTGAGCGAGTTGGTTGCTGCTTAAACAGATTTGTATTAAGTGGTGCACAAATAGTACCATGTTTAGTCTCACATAATTGAAATTACTGTAGGAAAGTAGAGGAGTGGGTTGAACATTTTGATAGTGGGATCAGCTGTTTCAGCTGAATGTATCCAGACCAGCCATGAGTAACTGGAATGTGGTGATTTCCCTTGGAAATGCTTCTTACATTGCAGTAGAATCTTTGACAGTCTCTTCTTTTTCTGAAGTCACCCAGTGGAGTTTATCTGCTGCTGTGAGTAGAAAGAAATCCTGGTACAACAGGTTTCAGATGAAGAATACCACATGGTGGTGGTGATGGGAGGGAGTTTTGAATTTTGGGATGGTAGATTTAAGTTATGTGACATACAGAAAAGACTAAAAAACTGTGAAAAAGTATCATTAAAAATAATACTTGTCTTTTGAAATATCTGCAGGATCCTAGAGTTGCAAGAAAGTGGAGACTTGGATGTTCTTAAACAGAAATGGTGGCCACGGATGGGGCGTTGTGACCTGAATAGCCATACCAATGCACAAACAGATGGGAAGGCACTCAAGCTTCACAGTTTTGCAGGCGTTTTCTGCATTTTAGCAATAGGCCTTCTTCTTGCATGCTTGGTGGCAGCATTGGAGTTGTGGTGGAACAGCAATCGTTGTCATCAAGAAACACCAAAAGAGGTCCATAACTTTTATTCTTATCACAATTAAAAGTAGAAACATGAAAGAGAGAGCGAGTGGAAGTTGTGGGATTTTAGGTGCTCTCATAAAAGAAATTTGGTTTATTTTGATTCGCCATACTAAGCTTTGCATATAACTTTTTGGGTGGTTGTTTCTAAACAAATAAAAAACCAAAACAAAACGTGTCTTTTGTGCACATGAAAGGTGCCAAACTGACAGCCCTGGAGACTAAAGTCCTCTATTTATTTATAGAGCAGATACAGCATGGGCAGCAGCAGTGCAAACTTCCCCACATTGCCCCACCAATGTGCCTCAACCCTGACCTGGAAAGACCACCTTTAGGGGTAAGAGAGTAGTTCAGAAACATGCCCTCAGCCTCTCTGCTGTGAGTGACACGGAGGCTAGTCACGGGCACTCAGTTGTGCCATCTGTGGTAATGTTTTCTCTGATCTGAGACCCCATCTATTGGCTGTAAGAACCATGTCCATCCTGTGCAAGCTGTGCAGCTGCCAGCCACTTGGTAGCTGTTTTACTTCATGGCTGACCTAGGCTGAGTTTGAAGAGGTATGCAAGCAATTAAAAAGAAACCAGCTAGTTATTAATTGAATAAGCCACATTGCCATGACCCTGTTTAAATGCTTCCTTTATTTTGAAATCAGTTTTATTTCTAAAAGCAGGAACCTCTGAGTAAACCAACCTTCATATGACATATTTTAGCTAGGAAAATACATCTGAGAATTTCTTGGGTTTGAAGTTTTCATGCAGAGCAGTGAGTAACAGTTAGCAATGATATGAGAGAATAATCAGTCCATACTCAGGTCTGTCTTGCATGAAGCCTGTATTTGTTTACATAGATTAAATGTTTAACAAACTAACCTCTTGTAATTTTGGAGACACTGAGGTATTTGTAGGTGCTTTAATCTTGGAACAGATGTTTGTTACAAGCAAATAATAGCAGTGAGCTGCACTACAGCTGGAAAACACTACATAGCCCATCAATTCCAATCTATGTTTCTCAAGTTGCCAGGAGTACCACATTGACATACCTATCACCTGTAAGCAATTCTGGCAAATGGGATCTGAAGATATACATTGCAGTCTGTAATGTTGTGAAATATTTATCAGTAAGATTCCATTCTTTTGAGTCCCTGGTTCTCCCATTTGAATTTATCCATCAAGTGCTCAGTGATAAACATCTGTACCATGTTTGTAGGACAAAGCTGCAATGTCACTTGCCTGTGGCTCCACAACATACAACAGCAAAAGGGAAATTATGGTAAAAGGAAGCATGTCTCTGCTTTGCATAATGTAACATTCTAAAAGGAGGCACAGGGCGAGCATGGGTAGGTACTCTTGCTTATAAAGAAGCTTTCACATGAAGTGCATGTTAGATTGCCCCTTGGTTAAAAACTGTAGCATTTTGCCCTGCTGCATTGTGGAAGTCACTCCTACTGTAACCCTAAAAGCTCCACCCTATGTTAGTATCGCCAAGGCCTAAACCCTAGCAGTAGATGGTTCGCTGTCCAATGTGAAAGCCTGGCAGTACAAGGGGCTGGGACATTGTTTGAAGTGTTCTCATGCTGCATGTACACAAGTCTTGCCATACTCCACAGTGCGCTTCCCTCTCTACACTCAGGGATTTGCCTTCCTTGCAGCTTTGTAGAGAGAGATGAGAATATGCTCCAAAGGCAGTTTCGTATAGGAAAGGTGAAATAATTCACTCTTTTATTGCAAGAAGTTTTAAATACTTCTTGAAAAGGAGTATTTAAAAAAAGGATTTGTTTTCCTGAGTTTAAATATTTTCTTTTTGCCCATCCTCTTCATTTCTCTTTTAATATTTGTAAGACGGATTATTACAGATCCCTGCCTACCCCATCCCATCTTTTCTTCCCTTCCCATCCCTCTCCTCCTCCCCTTTCCCTTCAGTGTGCACTTAATTAGAGTTGCTCTCTATGGCCTCTTTTGCAGTTCCTCTGACAACAAATAGAATACTTTTAAGCTTATGGTTTTTTAACGTATACTAAAGTCACCCTTACGCTGTAATTGTACTTGGGAAGATGGCTTGTGTGTGGGGCTGGGTCTGGTCCTGGAGCACAGGCAGTCTGGGGTAAGGGAGGCAGATCAGGCTGAGGCTCAGCACGCAGGAAGAGGCCCAGGAAAGATCAGTGATATGGGTGCTGCTGAGAGAGGGGGAGCAGAGCTCTGGCATGAGTAGGTGTTACCATTGACTGAGAAAGTGCATGTTCCCAAGGATGAGGGCTCACAGGCCGAGTGGGCCAGGAGGAAACCCCAAGGCAGGCATGTGATACAGGCAGGGTGGAACATAATGGGCATCCTGCAGAGGGCAGCTGGGTGCAGTGAAAGTCTGGTGACTGGAAGCACCTTTGGACCAGGTCAAAGCAGCCATGGATGGACAGAGTCTTCGGGGGTCCTTGGTTTCAAAGCAACACAGCCGCGTTGCTACTGTTCATACCTACGATCTGTTTCCGCCCGGACTTGCTGCAGGACAGGCCCTGGGACCGGGGCTCTGGGCACGCAGACCCCCATCCCTGGCCGGCAGCATGCCGCACGCTGCGTCCTGATTGGCCCGGGGGACCCCAGAGGCACGAGCGGGTATGCGACTGGCTGGCCCACTGCTCATGGCCACCCGCCCCACGGGGACACCAGCGCTGACAGCACAACGCCTGCTCAGATGCAGTAACTAGCGAGCGTGGCAGGTGTTTCTTGGAACGTCAGCAAGCAGAGATATTTATGTGCTACGAGGGAGGAGGGATTGATGATGGCTGCTGTAATTAAGATAGGAAGCCAAGTTTCGGAAGTGATGGTGTAGATTGGTTGAAGATTTTCAGCATATTTGGGAGAACCAAGTTTCAAAACTTTGGAAGGGATGGAATCTAGGGGTGAGGGGAGTTTTGAGTCCTGGGGAGGCCTCTGCTTGAGTCAGAAACTGGCTGAGCATTGCTTAGGGGACCAAAAGCAGAAAGAGGGTTTGATTTCCAGGAGGAGTGTATTCAGGATATCTCATTTTTGTCACTGTGTACATTTCTGCAGCAATAGCCATAATAACAGAGCTAGAGCAGGCACAGTGTATACAGAACATTAAAAACTGCCACTTAGCTGCATTTGATACTCCAGCCAAGTCATTAGTTCAGTAACAGCTGCAAACTTAAGTCACGCTGCTGATGTTCTACTTTGGCAAGACACAAGCATGGTATATCACCTAAAAATTGCGTGAACTGCATTGTCTCCCAGCCATTTTCTTCTGTGAAATGCAGAGCTTCTGAAGGGTCACAGAAAGGACTTTCTTCAGCCTAGGATTAGACTTTGGTGTTGCCTCATGAAGAAGTCATCTCATCGGGTGAAGGACAAGGACGCAGTGTTTGGCTTCTGTGACCCTTACCCTTTTAAGGAGCTTTATAAATCCCTTGTAGAAAATAACAGCAGATTCAGGATTGAATGAGAAGTTATGAAAAGTTGTGGAGCCCTTGTGTAATGTTTTCTCTTTGGACTGACCTGCTTGGTAGGCTAGATCATGCCAACAATTGCCAACTCAAAAAACAGGGAGATGTTGGGAAGATGGATGTACAACTGCTCTAGCAAATATAAGACAGGGTTGGGCAGCCATGGAGCTTGTTGGAGAGAGAAAGGATGGGTTTTTTTAGAGACTCCAGTTTTGTATGTCAAGGGTTTGTGAAGTCTGTGGCTGGAAGAATGTGCACAGCCTTCATTAACATTGGAGAAATGTTTTCAGCTGGCATTAAGGTGTTGGTATTTGTCAGTTTGGTGTCTTTTCCTCTTCCACTTTGTATTCCTTCAGTTTTTGTGGAGGTTAGCCTGAGCCAATAAATTGAGGTATTCAAGGACTTATATGTCTACGTGGTAGAAATCAGAACTCTTAGTTAAAATGAGTGTGAAAAATGTACTGTTGACTGTGTAACTGGGAGGAACAGGAAGCCTATCTTTGAAACCTGACAGCATTACTTGGACTTTGGCATTTATCTAATCTACATTTGTAGAGACTTAAGAGTTATGCCAGATGAAGACTTCTTCCAATGGAAGTAGTTTTCACATTATTCACATATGAAGAAATTGCCTCACTCAATTAAAAAAAATAGTATTATTTCTACCCATTAAGTCAGTTCATTAAGGTAAACCTCCAGGAAAGATGGACTTCTTTTACTTTCCCCAAAATATAGTTGCCATTAGCTCACAATCCTATCATGCAAGGAATAGTGAAATTTCTTGCTAGAAAAGTGAAGGCTAGGTTGATTTTCTTTTTCAGGATGTTGATGTAAGATATTTTTACTCTATTTGAAGCAGATTTGTAAAAATGTTTCTAATGAGTTTTACTGTAAAATCTTAATGTTATCCCTTTAATTCTTCATTTAATCCTTATCAGATCAGATTAACAAAAGAAAGATTAACTCCAGCATCAGGAAAAAATGTACAGCTGCAACATCATCCTACATTATTCTATGAGGGCTCAAGTTTATAGCCTCTTAAAGTTGGAAAGATATCTAGTAATGTTTAAACACCTGTATTATTTTCTAATACAGGAACATTTACATTTGGTCACCTTTTTAAAATCAGATTTTCTTGAATTTCTTGTCATCCTCTCCTAATTGTTAATACCCAGCCATCCTATACCCACAGTGAAATTTAGCCAGCTCATACATCTAGCTGTATGTGTTAAAATCTTGAATTTACACAGCTGCTACTCAGCCTGCAATACTGATACCTAATCTTTTGACTTTGATAAACTTCAGAAATCCAGGGAGTTGTAAAATAAAAAATGAAAATTAATATTTATTCTGGAATCTCTGTTCAGTCACTCCATGTCCCTTTTGAATAACTGAGCGATCAGATAAAGTTATTGAAACCTGGTGCCATAGAAATTGTGATGTACTATTCCAGTTGAAGATTATTACTTCTGGGATCTCTTCAGAACTATTAAGAAAGCACTCCTAGTTCATCAACATACTATAATCCAAAATAATTTAGAAGCACAGATAAAATATCCTATTATTCATAAAAAGAAAGTTGAAGGCCCATGTTTTCACTGTGCACAAAATATATTCACTAAAAAAAAAATTAAGAGGCAATCCCACATCAAAGCAAATTAGTCACCCATACAGGATGATATTTTCTGGGAACTGATGCCTGTATCTTCCATAAAAGGTAATATTGGATCACTTTTTGTTAATATAGCTCTTGAAAGACAATGTTAGAATACTCTCAAGAAGTTTTTGGTTTGATGCTTTCTTAGCTCAGATAACGTAAGTCAGAAATGCATTTTCTGCAAATCAGCTGTGCTGCTCCTAGCGATGTGAGCGTTTCAGAAACTGTACCCAGTGTGTTTCCTATTTTGTAGTGCATGAAGATTTTAAGGAATAGCATAATTTTCCACTTCCTGAGTTGCTGTTAGTCACTGCCTCATAATGTGTCAAATTTATAAATCATTAACAATCCCCATCTTCCCAACTTTGTTTGTGATTTCTTAATTTTCTTACACTTCTGCAAAACCTTTTTATTCAACACTTTTCTGTTCTCACTTTTTATTTTTAAATGATTTTAAAGGGGCAGCAATACAAGTACTGTCCAGAGTCGGAACAAAATTCTGTGCTGGTAACATCATCTTCTCATTCCTATATCCTGCTACTCCCAGCTTAATAATATTTTAAATGTTACTGAATCTCAAAAAGTCTAGACTATGCAATACTTTCTAGCTCTATAGGATAGTAGGAGGTAGCAAAATTACTCTAAAAGTTATCACAAATATCTTGGCAGTGTGTAGGATGAAAGGAAGAAAACCTGTATCTCTGACCAAGGCAGCCTTGTTTGACCTGCCTTAAGTTCCCCCATTTCCATGTTCAATGATAAGCAAATTCCAGCCTACCTCAAAAATCCATATTTCCAGCTTTAGCAATCATGAAAGTTACATACTAGGACTCTTCTTGGGTGTTAGAAGTCTAGAAACCCAGTGTACCTTAGAAACAGAACTGTGAGCTAGCAGATACGAGTCCAATGAATTTGTCACTGCTAATTGTGGTTTGCACCGTATTTATGTCACTTCAGTTCTCCAGCCAGATATTACTCCGTGGTAATTCCATACATTCAGCATGGTGTCAGTAGTGTTGGTTTTGATTATTAAAAGAGTCTTATGGTTTCACCATTATTTTCACTTTCCTTGTCTTTTTCTTTGTTGCTTCATTTACTTTGTCTCCTTTGTGGTGTTATCTTTTTATCTGAAAATTTGATTTCCCTTGGGATGGTTCCTTTTCAAAGTGAAAGGAAACATGAGATCATCAAGCTGATATTTTCTTTTCCCTTCATTGCATGTCCTCTATATTTTATCTTGGGTTTATTTTAAATTATTTTTTTCTGTATTTTTTATGACATGTCTGGAATCTGTACATTTTTTTGCTCAGTTGCGTATAAATGATCATTCGTTTGTACCACTGTATTGTATTCTACTTTTCTAAGGATAAATAAAGGTTGTTTTTGGAAAATCAATCATGCAAACACTGGCAAAATAGTGCATTTTAATGCCTTCTAGAAATTCAGGTTCAAACTAGCTTTGAATATAATAGGCTGAGAAACTTCATTTAACTAACATTTTTAAATCAGCAAAGCGGTGTTAGGAATCAGTCATCCCAGAATACAAAGTTTAATGTTGTTTGATGATGAAGTATAAGCTGGAAGAATCAGTTAAAGAAAAAAAAAAAAGAGGATATAATATATAAGTTGCCTTGTACAGAGACTGATAATAGCTGGAAGTGTTGGCTTTTTACAGGAGTGAAGAAACAAGATTTTTCTCCTTAGAGGTCCCTAGCAGTGACATGGATATTCTGTAATATCTGGTCACACACAAGGTGCTCATCCAGAATCCATTGAAATCAGTCAACTTTTGTTATCGATCACCGTAGATTTAGGTCAAGGCTATAATGGATGTGTCATGCCATTCCTGTGATTAATGACATCCAGGCTTCTGCTACCCAAAGCATTGTTGAAGCATTCCAAGTTTGGTTCCAGTATATTTCCCTAGCTGCAAGGAAGGGATTTTTGTGTTTAATTTTTTTCTCAGTCATATAAGAAAGATCAGCTAATGGAATTCTTAGGGATATAATCTGGATTTACTCGGCATGAACCTTAGGTGGGGGTGAGGGGTCAGGAATTGAACAGAAATAAGCTTTAAAAATGAATGTTGCCATGAAAGCAAGTCAGAAAGAAACAACCTGTTTTAAGTTCCAGCTTGGTAATGTATTTAAGTACTTGCTTAAGTTGCATTACATCACCTATCCCAGAGAACTTGTGTGGCTACTCATGTGCTTGGCATGAGCTTATGTATTTTACTGAATTGGAGCCTTAATGTGTTAGATTCTTTTAGATTCTTCACACAATGTTTACAGAGCTAATGTTTGTATATTTTATCTCAGCCTACAGTGGTATTTTAAAGTTGACTTTTTTTTTGGGAGGGGGTTTGAATGTTCGGTAATAACAAAATCAGTAAAAGTTTAAAATAAAAAACATAAAATTTGACTGTTTTCTCATTTTTTTTTTTACGTTTTTGTGGTTTCTAAAATGCCTTAGGCCTTGATCCAACTAAGTAATTAAGCATGCATGTAAAATTAGGGTTTCATCCTGTTCTTACTCAGATCACCAAAACATTTCCATTCCTATTAGTGGCATAGGATCAAACTTGAGTTTCTTTGAAACCAACATGTATAAAGCATAAACTGGAAGTTATATGTTCACGGAGGTGATTTGTTTAAGATTGAACTTACTGTACAATAATATTGGCAAGCAATTTATAAATCTATTTATCTATTGAATTTAAATCATTTCATAATACCTGAAATAAACTGTGCTCAATATTACCAAAATAGTAAGGAATCACAGGTGCTAATATTGTGGAAAATATATTTAAAAAAAAATAACCCAACTTGGTGGTTTGGTTATGATTTTCTGTAAGTTCAGAACCATATTTTTAGCACATATATAGAAAAGACCTACTCAGACTTACTCAACAAGTACTGTTAATTCAGAAGTATCCAGGATTTCTCTTTTGGGAAGCTGGTTGCTATTTTAATAATTTGGCTGGCCATGTCTTTTCTCATGTTTAAATGGGAGCTTGGGCATTTTCCAAAATATAGCCCTGAATGGGGGTGCAGGAACGTTTTCAAAATTCAGTTTTTAATTAGAACATTTATGGCTAATAGTCATGAGTAAGAGTTTTCTAAGGCTTTCATGTAGCTGGAGTGGAGAGCAGAGCCTTTACAAGGCAACGATCGCTGTGCCTCAAACAGGTTGTAGAAGCAACTCCTTGTGCCTCATGTGCCAACTCTCTCTTATACTCCTGGCATAATAGGAAGAAGTGGAAACTTCTGGGATTTAGATTTGACTAGGCTGGAATGGTGAAGAAGGATGATGATAGAGCAATCTGTTATGCCTTGTGCTCCGGTAGAGTAAATCAGTCTGTTAAAGGGTAGCTTTGCTTTGCTTTGAACTCAGTAGAGTGAAAAATTGCATTGCTTAGGGACTAGATAATAATTTAGGATTTAAAAGCTGTGTAAAGCAATGTAAAGAATGCATTAATTTTTACTGAGTTTTTGGAACAGAGCCTTTGTAAATTTAATCTTCATAAAAGAATCATCTGCCACCTCACAGGGTCATTTTAGATGTAGTGGAATTCTGAAAACACCACCCTCTTCAGGGTCATCCTCTTTGGTTGCAGTGGATAGAATTTGCTATTTCAAACAACCTGAGCAACCTGGTCTAGTGGGAGGTGCCCCTGCCCATGGCAGGGGGTTGGAACTAGATGATCTTTAAGGTCCCTTCCAACCCAAACCATTCTATGATCCTATAAACAGAAGTATAACAAGTAGTAAGTATATGCTTGCTAAAAAGAGTGATATTAATTACATTATTAGCCTTACTATCTTGATCCTTTTTTTTTTTTTTTCTCTCCCCACATCTTCCTTTCCCTTTCTATCTGGAGATGGCCACTGCTGTGAGGTTGGGCCTCAGAAGCATGGTGAGAATTTATAATAAACATATGGATAATTGGTTTGTTGTTGAAAATGCCTGCACAGATGAATCATTGCTAGTTTTCTCCTCATCTTTACCTCTCACCAAAACTCCCCTTGAACCTAACCTTTGTGTTGTTGGAAATGCCTGTAACTACAATATGTGTAGTGTGTGCACAGTGAAGGATTCTCCACATGCAAGTTCTCCTTTCTCCTAAAAGAGTTCCTTTGCAGAGACATTGGCATGCTCATCAACCAGCACTCATTCAGTACTGCATTTTGCTGCTTGTGTTGTGTATTTTCTTACTGTCCTGTTTATTTTTAACCTCGTAAAATCTGTGGAAACATCTACATAACGTGAACCAGTCATTTTCTTTGTAGTTGAGTTACCAGCTTCTAATGCTTGTGAACCAAGGTTGGTAAGGATTTTAAAGCTTGACTACCTCAGCATGAGACTGAATGTCCCCTTTCTCATTGAGTAACAAATGAGGATGCTATCACAGCCTCTTGCCTTGCGGGTTTCAGGCTGCTGTTGGTTGTGAGGACTAGCCAGCATTTCTCTGTGATTACACTTAGTTAATAGATTGTAATGAATGTGGGAGCAGATCACTGCAAGAGACTGGAGCTTCCTGCTGTCGCCTAATGTGCAATGCTTGTCCCGTTGGTACTGCCTTCTGCATATTTGTTCACACAAGTGCCATAGCATGCAGATGCAGTTGAAGAGAAAAAATACAGCAAAGACTGATGTTTAGCTGGTTTAAATTGTTACATACCATCAGCTTCAGTGGCCTAGTGGGGAGCTTATTGTCCAGTGCATTTCTGGACAAGGTTCACAGGGACAAGTTACAGCCATCTTAAGAATTCAATCCTAGGCTGGATGTGATTTCATGTTAGATAAATCCAGCCTAAGGGGGACAACATGAATGTGGGAAGATAGGGACTACTTCATGGAGTTCCTTGCTACTTGTAGCAATTCTGTAACAAGTCACTGTTAACTTGATTGGTCTCTAGGTTTTTGGCAATGGTATATTACTCTCACCAATTACTGATATTTTCTGGCTGTGGGTAGTTGGGGATAAACTTTAGTGATGTATGTGAAATGGTTTTCTATCACATTAAGATCATTTTTGCAGTATTCTGTTATTTCTCACTTTTTTTCCAGGTTTACTTAGAAGAAAAAAGAATATTACTGTTTCTTCATAAAGGAATTTCTGCTCTCTGGTGAAGGAGAGCATTTCCTAGGGAATAATGTGGCCTCTTGTACATATTTTTTATTGCAGTTTTACTTCTTTGAGGATGATTACACATTGAATGAAGTTAATATATTGCAAAACTCTTTCATTTCTTTTATCCTTTCAACTGGATAACAGTCCTCATCTGAACTTCAACTGATACCAGTGTCAATGCATTCCTCTAACAGCTATTTTATGAATGATAGCTTGGTTAATTGCAAATTTAAAATACATGGTATAGTTTCCACTTATAAGAGCAGAAGCTTGATTGCAGAGTTGGGCCTATTTATAAAAGTAGTTTTTCAAGTAGACTCTTAAGGTGCATCTGTACTTATTTCTAATAAGATACTGTTACAGTCAAACTAGCATCTAGCAGAGTACACTCAGAAACCACTCAGCAAATTTTATGTAACTTAAGTGCTATTTGACTAGGTCAGTTGCCTGTGTTAAATTAATGACAGCAAACATACATTGTCACTGCACCTGTTTACACATCTCTCTGCATTTTGCTGCATTGTCAGCTGCAGAATCTCTGGACTAATGAGTGTGGTAAACTGAGTTGTATTAAAAAGGAGTTATTTGTATTAATATAACACCATACTGTATTATCATTGTTTTGCAGCACATCTATTACACATATCATCACTGCTTTTTCTTCTTGAGCAGGCCAATTATGTCTGATTTTCCCGCTCTCTCAGAGCCTCCTGGAATAAGTTAAAATTAGAGCTTTATATTTATACAGTAGCTGTAGCTGAAAGTAATGATAATGACCCTGGATAAATACAGAATTTCAAAATAATCTTAAACAAACATACATATGCATAGCTGCTGCTTTGTCATTTCTCCTTAATAGGTTAAATATTTGAGTCCATGGTGTCTGAAACCCCATGGAAAGAAGCTGATAGCTGGGTGGTTCTGTGGGTTTGACACTGAGCTAAGAAGAGAATAACCTGTGGGTACCTGAGCATGGAAACTGGTTCAGTTTTGTTTCTCTACTTTGTTTTTCAGTTACACAGTATGTCTGTCTGTGCATGGATGTGCCTCAGAGACTTCCTTTCTGCCTAACTGGGTACACGTCTGCCTTCCATCATCTGTCTGTCATGACCACTGACACTTGTATTTTTTAACATGTTTATGGGTTAAGAAATGTTTTACATGGATGGTAGAGAGACTGACATATAACCTGGTCAAGGTTAGAAGAAGAAGTGTCTGAGGCTGGGTTGGCTCAAGTTTTGAACCCCAGTCCTAATCACAAAATTGCCTTATTTTTTAAATAGTTCTTTCACAGAATGAAAATGTAATATTAACATATATGTCTTGGTTTCATTCTCTCACCAAAAGATAATCCTTCATATTGTCACCCAAGACAGAAACAAACAAACCAACCAGAAATGCACCAAGATTCATGATTAAGATTATATTACTTTAAAAGCATTATTTTCTGCTTATCTCCTGGGGCTTATTAAGAACTGCATTAATGGGCTTTTAATACCTGGCAGAGTTATCAGCATCTGACTGGGAGGTATTGACTCATTCATGATAGTCCCTCGGTGTATGTGCCTGCCTGCCCCTATTGGCTAGGTTTCTGAATTTTTAGTGTTTGATATTTAGGGCCAGGATCACCAGTCTTTTTCTTCTTCTCTAGTCTAGTGTGGTTTTATTTGCATGTGTGGGATGTAGATGCAACTTATCACTGTTTTGGCATAGTTTTAGAATCAAATTTCTGCAGGTATATGGCCTTTCTTTTGGGGTATTTGTCTTCCTTTTTGGCCTTACTGGAACAAGCTTTATCAGCTTGTAATATTTTTATCTCTTCAAGTGGCTTCTCTTGAACTTTGTGATAAGATCAGAGAAATCATAAGTAAGAACAAGAGTCCATATTACTGTGTTTAATAAAAATATTTTTCTCAAAAATTTTCCCTTTAGAAAATCCCAACTGTTGCAAGTCTGGCAGCTGAACAGTATTACCTTTGAATTAATTGTGTTCAGAGTTACACAGGCAATTTCTTGAAAACATCATCCAGTAGCTCCTTTCCAACACTCAGTGAGATATCTTTCAAATTTGATAATGTTAACTGACTCCCAAGTAGTTTCATATTCTTTCAGTCTGACAGCCTGTATGCTTCTATTAGAGCCCACTGTCAAAAGTCAGAGAAAATAAGCTAGCTAAAAATATTGATTACTCTGTAAATCATCCTTTCTGCTTTTATATCTTGTGATAATTTCTCTCGGCATGATAAGCCAAACTTGCTCTAGTCCTGAAAGAGAGTCATAGTTTCTCGCAGTTACAGTTGTACAGAGTTAGTCACTCCCAGGTAATTCTGGTGAGCGTCCTTCAAATTCATACCAACAATTGTCATGATGTGCTCCTGCTGTGCTCCTGCTGTCAGTCATAGGTCATTGAATCTGTAGTTCATGATCAGGTGCTCGGGACATATCAGAAACCTGCCCTTCATTCACCCTTCCAGAACTCAAACTCACTGGGGAAAAATGACATTTAGATTGGTATTTATGAGTAAGATAATTTCCTGACCAGATGCAATGTTTGGGTAGCTGTTTTCCTTAAGCTTAAGGAGGATAAGCCTGTGTTTATAATTCATTTTCCTTACATGTGATTTTTTTTTCTTCCTTTCACTGATTAATTTCTTGAACAGATCTATTTGGAGTACAACATTAATATTGAAAATAGAATTATGAAGGTAGCAAAGGAAAAATATTTGATCTCCTTTGGTAACACAAGCAGGTGTTACATTATCCAATGTAGCTACTTATGAATTGGCAACATCTGAGATGTGACATGTTTCTAATATTAATTAAGTTTTGCATATTAAGGACAAAAAAGAAAGAGAATAAACCTTTGGTAATGTGTCAGCCACAGACAATGAAGTGTTAAGTTTGGAGTTCATTCATTCATCTCTCAAAAAAACATGACTAGAGCTAAGCGGAGCTAAAGCCAGAAAACTTTGTGAAGAGAAGCAGCAAGGCTTCCCTCAAGGGGCTCTTCTTTGGGTAAGGGAAGTCTTTATGCTACAAAACTGACACAGCAGCCTCCACTATGGTTTCTGGTTTCTCCGTCCAGCTGCCAGGTTTAGTGCCTTTGACATTCCCTAGCTCCAAGCCTCAATTTTTTAATGTACAGTAATTAATTAATTTGAATCCATTAATTTTGTCATAGAGAAATGCAAAAATAGAGAACAGTTACATTATCAGAAAGCTTGAAAACCTTTTGCAATGCTACATTACCATTTAAAAATTAAGGTGACAAAGCTTCAGTGATTAAATGCAACCTAGGTGCTTAAAAATTAGAAAAAAATGGCTTATATTTAATAAGAATTACAGGACTAAAACCAAAGGAGAACATGGAGCTGACAAGGGAGCTAAACACCAAACTTTTAAGATTTGTTTTTTCTGGGTTTATTACCATTTAACCCTTTTTCCATTTACCTTGTTACTTTCCAGTAGCATACACCTTGTTACTGAATTTTCCAGGAGAACAATAAAGGAAAAGAAATATAAGGTTTACGGAATTTACAAATTCCGAAAGCTTGGCCTGACAAATAAAGCTATGCCAAAGCCTTCAGATCTGGAAATCTTGGGATTCAAGGCAGTCTTCTAGTATGTAATAATAAACTTATCTTTTCAAGGGTTTCTAATTTTTTTCTTAGTATTATTTTTAAAGCATTTGAAAAATCATTCAACATCAAGATAGTTTCATGCAAAGCTTGACATTTAGTTATTTAGTTGCTCTTCATCTAAGAAGACAAAGGGAAGAACCTTTATAAACATGTTTTTATTATTCCTCAGAGACAGTTGTTTTCCTTAACCTTTAAAAATATTTTATTTTAACAACAAAAAGAAGGAATACTGTGAACTTCTGGGCTCTTGCAAGACTTTAAATAGTTTTCTGTGATCTTAATAAGGCCAGAAAGTTGTCCTTCATGCTGAAGAAAGTTAGAAGTTGGCAAATGAAATCACCACCCCTACCTCTTAAAAGAATCCCTAGCACTTACACATCTACTTACTTCATAATGCATTATGTTGTAGATAAAATATGATGTTTGTGTGCAGAAATTATATTTTTCTTTTTCTTGATAACGAAAACTTTAGCACTGTGAAACATAAGCAACTTCAAATCCACTGTTTTCTAAGGAGTGCTGTCCCAGGGCTGCACTGTGCATAGTAGAAGAAAAGAGAAAAATCCTATTAGGCCAGCAGAGGGAAATGTTCCAAATGATGCAGACCTCCTGGACCAGGATATGTCTTTTAAGAGCATCGCATCTATGGATCTTCATGTTTACATCTTAAAAGAGCTAAGCTAAATATATAACCAGGATTAATTAATCCTTTGAATTTTATGACCTTTTGTGCACTGATGCTCCAAACGAAGAACACACTTCATTCACAAATGTAATTTCCCTCTGCAAACTGTTAATGACTACATGTTGCAAATATTGGAATGCTACTTTTCCTTTTGGCTTGGCTAGTTATCTCAGTCACATTGTATTTGTTTCTGTAACAAAGCAGGATGGAATGCACTGAGGATGTGCTTGCAATCAAAAAACACAAATGCAAATAAAATGTTGATGTATATTTTCACTTGAACTGATCTGAACAAAGCATTGGTATCTTGCAAAAGCTCAGAAAAATGCAAATGAGTTATGAACATTTCTCTGAAGTCTTAGTAAAAATTTGTTTAAGTATTTGCTTGGATCTATCCTGAGTTTTCTACTTTTTTCTTATTTTTTAGTAGGGGCTTAGCAAGAATATAGGTCCCAGATAACTAGAATACTAACCTAGGAGGTCTAAATCAACATTAGCAACATTTTTGAGAAAAGAAATAGTACAAGGTACCTAAAAAAGCATTATATAACAGTCTTCTGGGAGTTAGCTTCCTTAGACACAGATACTATCATACATGGTGGTAGCTAAAGTTTGTGGATAAGCAGAATTTTGCAGCAAGCTTTCACTGGCAGACCACTGAGGAAAACACAGCAGTATGCATTCAAAAATCTGTGCAAAAGGAACCTGCTCGTAGAGATCGAGCTCTTACTCCCAATGGGGCATAATATAAGAACACTTCTCACACTTGCCCCCAGTCAACAATTTTACTTCATGAAATCAAAATAAATAAAATTATGAATTAAATCCATGTAATACTCTGGCCATTGTACCAGAAATCATTAATTTACCTAGCTACAGAGTTTATAAAAGAGCCTCTGTGTTATCATCAGCTTGATGCATTGTCTAACTTCTTCAATGAGGAGCCTGACAGGTCAGATATGGCTGTTGGCAAGGACTACTTAACGCAGCCACAGGGGTTATCTGATCAAATATTGTGTGGTCCCTTTCTGCCACAAAGGGTTTTTTTATTTATTGTCCATTGATTTTTTCTAACTCAAATTTGTCTGATTAGAAGAGTGGGCTGTAAAAGCAGTATTTTTTTTTAAATAATTGTTTCTTTGGTGAGGAAGATGATAGCCCCCGGGATTCTAGGAGCTTCATTGGGATTTTGGTGGATTTGTGATGTAAATGAAATAAGAATTAATTTTCTACTGGTTAGCAAAGAAGGTGCAATGTGCAGCTCAGCCCCGTAATTGTTGAACAATTGTACTCCTAGTAAAATCAGTATGCATTTAGCCTAAGCTAAGGACACAGGTTTGGGTTCATCATCATGTAACACTAATTTATTTCCAAATCCATGCAGAGATCAGCAAATCCAAAGGTTCTTGAGTAATGTAGAAGTGGTGCTAAATCACAAGGTTAGAATCAAATCTGTAGTTGACATTGACGGAATCAAGGGCTGTGGAGTTGACTTGTCAATTTACAGGTGAAAGCAAAGTTGCATAGCAGTGGATACTACTGGAATAATACTTTACTTCTCTGTGCTCCAGCTGAACACCAGTGGAAAAAGATCATGAGGAGTGGGTGGCAGTGCACTTTATACATCTCTGTTCCTAGAGCCTGGTTTTTGGTATGAATCAGAGCATCTGTAAGACTGCAAGTGTTGGGTTTAACCAATATTTAAGCACACATTGATCTGTGGGCAGATGTAGATTACTGGAACACAAAAGTTTCACATCGTCCTACTTCTTAGGCTGGAATCTTGCTGGCTGCATAGTGTAATTACAGGTTTCTGTCAGACTAGGGAATTTCTCCAGTTCCAAGATTGTTGGGCTGTGATTTTGGAAATACAGAGAAATGATATGATATGATATGATATGATATGATATGATATGATATGATACGATACGATACGATACAATACCTTTTTATTAGCAATTCAAAGCTAGCTATTAAAATTCAGTCATACAGCATCCCAGGTGGTTGACTTTACCCTGCTAGTTCTGTTGCTTTCCAATTTGAGCATCCTGAATGCTGCACTGAGGTGGTAACCCATTGTAGATTTCTGCTGCTTCAGGTTTTAAAGACAACTTCTTTTGTTGTATTTCCTCACGGAAGATAAAACATGTTGAGTAAGTGGTCCCAAAACTTCTTTGAAGAGACTGCTCTGGGAACCTTAGGCAGCACGTTCTCAGAAGAGGGTGATGCCTTTTCCAAAGACCAGTGTTGCTTTCCCAAGGTCTGACCACAGACAGGCTTTTACCAGATGATGTGTCAAGATGGCAGACAGCTTATAGTTAGTCACACAGCTGTCCCAAACGCAAATGAGTGGTCCCCTGCCCAAGGTTTCCAGAGCAGGTCTCTCTTAGTGTTCCACTATGTCTGTAGTCTGTACCACATAGGTGACCCAGGGCTTCCTGCTGGAAGTGAAGTGGCCTTCACCACCACAACCCCTGGCCAGTAGATTTTGACACATGAAGCAGCTACCCTGGAGTCAGCTAGGCTGTGCACAGTGTTTTACTGTCATGTTCCTTAGAAGATGCACTGTAGCTTGATGAGACAGTGGTGGGCTGTCTTGTGATTACAAGGTGGTAAGCTGCTCACTGGAATTTGGAGTCCCAACTGGCTTTCTTACCTGCCATGTGTTTTTTTTCTCAGCTCGTGCAAGGCAAGCTAAGGGCTTGTAGGATGTGCTGGTTCCTGGTGCCAGCTCATGTTAGCTGAACTAGAGCCATCAGTTCACCTCCAAGGAGGATGGGATTGACAAAATCAGGGTCTTCTGTGTGCTGAGATTGCAGAGTGTTTTCTTCAGCATGTGTTTCTCAGCTGGAGATGGTCAAGGTTTTGCATAAGCACAGAAGAAATCAAAGTGATGTAATGAGTCAACAGCAGGTTGTCACACAGGGGAAATAGAGGGGGGCTGGATGGGATTGGAATTTGTGTTTGGACTGATTGTTCTGGTTTATTCCTCACTAGGACAAAGAAGTGAACCTGGAGCAGGTCCATAGACGCATGAACAGTTTAATTGATGAAGACATAGCTCACAAACAAATCTCTTCAGCGTCCATTGAAATCTCAGCCTTGGAGATTGGTGGCATGCAGCCAGCTCAGACCCTGGAGCCAGTACGTGAATACCAGAACACGCAACTTTCTGTCACCACCTTTTTACCAGAACAAACAACTCATGGTGCCAGCAGGACACTCACAGCTGCCTCTGGTAGCAACCTGCCGCTGCCCCTAAGCAGCTCAGCCACCATGCCCTCCATACAGTGTAAACACAGGTCACCAAATGGAGGACTATTTCGTCAGAGTCCTGTGAAAACCCCAATACCAATGTCATTTCAATCTGTGCCAGGGGGAGTCATTCCAGAAGCAATGGAGCCCTCGCATGGAACATCCATATAATGAAAACAAACACTACAACAACCAGCAGAGCTTTTTAATACAAAATTTAAAAGAAACAAAAAAACCCACAAAACAAACAAAACCCACAAACTCTTACATGTTTCTTGTATATACCTGTAAATAATGAAAAAATGAAGTGGGGTAAAAGTGTATTTTGAATATTCTCAATTTTCAAAGTCAGTAAAAAACAAAACAAAACAAAAAACCAAACAAAAATGTATGAATGACTTTGTAAATTTTGTTCTATATGAATAAAAAGGCAAACTACTTGTGATTGTTCTCAAGTGCCAAAGACGACCAGTTACTGGGACTGAGGGCCGTACTTTTTTTTCCCCTGGATTTCAACACTTATTCCCTTACTGTTCTCTTTTTTTTTTTTTTAAGAGCAAAAATTTTATCTGTTTCTTGCTAGAAAAGTTCACCATGTTCAGATCTCTTCTTTCCCCAAAACCCTGTTTTATAGTCAAGTCACAATTCACTCAGCGAATTTAACAGCTGGTATTAGCATAACAGTAACAAATGTTTTAAATGTGAATTATAACTAAAATCCAACAAACAATAAACAGAAAACAGGCGAACTTTTTCGTTCTAACAAGGATTTAAACTTCCACAGTTTCTAAGTTTAAGCACAGGATTATTGATTTGTGTTTTTACATGTCTGCTGCACTATGTTGCTCTTTTTATTTAACCCTCTGTGTTTTGTTATATATATAATATATATTATATATATGACATATATATTATATATATACATGCTTTGGGAAACAACAGTTTTTAGGTTAAGGGGAAAGCTTTTAAGAAAAAAAAATCAGCTCTTCTTCATGTCTTGTGTACATGACTGAAAATGGGGAGGAACCAATGGCTGAAAGGAGTGAGACATGAGCGTTGACAGGCAGGAGATAATGACGTTGCAGTGGCTGTGCCACCTCTTTCTTTAAGATTTCAAGGAATTTGCTGCATAATGGATGCAACACTCTCTGTTGAAGTTGTATCCCTGAATGATAATGCTAGGCCCATGACTATAAGCACAGCTCTGCTTTTTTCCATTGATTTTGTAGAGAAACATTTTAATGGCCATGTCTATAGACTTGGTAAAAATGGCTGTAAAAATGCATTTGTTTTTTTTTCTGTGAAACACAATTGGAGGACAAAGGTAGAGCAACACATGTGATGAATTTGTCTCATTCTGCAAATATTACCAGTGCAATTTAATATTACAAAAAAATCATAACAAAACCAAACCACATTGTTTCCTTCCCAAATAGTATGCCCAAGTTAACTGATCCCTGCCTCCCACGCCCACTGTTGATAACAGACCATCACTATCATTCAGAATTGGGATAATTTAGTGTCTTCTCAAATGTATCCCTATAGCTAGGTTGTAATTTCCCTTTGTAGCTGGATTTCTTCACTTTATTAAAACGCTGTTATTTGGAAAAGGCTGTAGATCTCGGTGCAGCAAAATCACTGCCTACGTTAAGCTGAAAAAATATGTCTGAACAGAGTTAAAAATGTGTTCACACCTCAAGAAAGTCAGCAGGCAATCTGGGTTATGTTTTGGGATAAATAAACATGTTATTGACTGCTCCTAATTTGATTTGCATAATTACACAACAGGTATATTTACAGGATGATAAAAGTCCCCAGATTTTTACATTTCTAGTTTAAGCAGTAGGGAAGGCAAGTCAAACTGTGATGCAAAAACAGCTTAATGGAAGATCATACTCAGCATACTACTTTTAAAATTAGGAATATTGATGGTGAGCTTACAGAAGGAGTACTCTTGCAGAGGTTAATTTGTGTCTGTTGCCAGCCTGGTTCCTTATGAAGACAGTGTGATTTTGCAGCTTAGCACAAATTGCACTATTTGCTTCAAACTAGTTAAAAATGAATAATGCTTTAGTCAGCTGACTAGATTTATCCTATTTAGAAACTTGGCCCACACAAGCTTGGGATTTTTTTCTTTCTTCTTTCATCATAGTTTCTCTTATCAATATTTAACAAACCTATGGCCATAGGAAAAAAGAAACATTTATTTCCCTGATGTTTTCCTTCCTTTCATGAATGCACTAGTTAGTTATGGCAGAAATAGCTGTTCAAAAAGACTATGTACACCTAGGTACACTTATGAGAAAGCATGCAAATATTTGCATTGGAAAAATCCCTCATTTTTATTACCAATTTAAGATTTTAGCAGCTGCAGTGGAATGTGCTCCATAAGAGGTGCAAGGAGATGCTTGGGTAGCTAGAAAGGCTCAATGTGCAAGCTAGTGCTTGGCTGGAGTGGTTACTCCCTCTCTGGCAGTATCAGAATGTAGATGCCATCACCCCTTGTCTTGAGCATCCTCCAGGACACAGGTGGGTGAGCAGCATGTTCAGCCACCTCGGCAGTATGAGACAATTGCCCAGCCATGTCCTCATTTCTGGATGGTGAGAGGCCATGGTGAGCTGCTGGTGCATTGCAGAGTAGCCACTGCTGCTGGCTCTGTAGCAGTGTTGTAGCAAACTAGCTTAGCAGAGATTGACTAAACTGATCCCTTGCTGTTTCTCCACAAAGCATGCTATTTATTTGCTGCAGCAAAGCTCAGAGCAGGGGTTTGAAAACCTCCCTTACTGAGGCATCATTGCTTTCACAAAACATATTAGATCTTTTTCATACTATAGTCTAGACCCACTGTACTGTATAATTAAAACTGAATTGCCTTTGTGGAATAAATTGTGAATACAGTATATTTTGGGAATTATCTCCATATTCAGTGTTCTCCTCCTGGCTTAGTCTTGCCATGTGCTGTAAAGTTTGGAAGTGCCATTTAACTTACAAATTATTTTGGATCTCACTGATTCTTATACATAGCATATAACTCACCTGTTTGAATGCTCTGCAGGATTACATCTTAAATGATCAAGATCTCAAAGAATCAAACCACCCAGTCCTCTTCCAGAAAAGTATTTAAGCATATGTGTAAGCCCTATAGAAAGCAGCTGCTTTTTGCACAGGTTGAAGTGGTTTGCTGATTACTGATGGAGTTAAAATGCAGGTCTCAAATTAAATATATGGCTAATTTTAAGTGGGTGAGTGAGCTCATCAAACTCCCTGGGACTATTCAGTTGCTTAAAGTTAACCATTTTAACAGCTTTGCTGCACCAGGATCTATACTGTAAAAGGAGAAATCCACAATGGATCTGTCACTATCTAGTAATTATTTGTTTATATAAAAGTTAGCAAGTCATAGCTTGAGCCTGTCAACCATGACAGGACGCTGTTAAATCTTTCATGTGATGGTAGTTTGGTTTTAGATTATTTAAGTAAATCACCAGGTTCTCCTTGAACATAAACAATGTTTCTTTCCCCATAACTTTCAGTTTTCAAAGTAAATGCAGAATGTATGATTTCCATATTCTGTATCCTGTTTTATATTTATATCTTCATTCTGACAGATCAAAGCATAAAGTTTCTATATAACATGCATTCACCACACACTCATGCATATATATACATGTGCAGTTACAGAAGTGAGAAATATATTTTCATGTGATGTAAATCAGCATAAGCTCAAAGCACTCACAGAGCTGTGCTTATATACACCACCTGCAGATTTGACCCCTCACTTTTAATATCTGGCAAGTTGAAGCAGAAAATACTGCAGAAATTCCTGAAAACTTTGACAATCAAACTGTGCCCTTGATTTTCAAATGGAACATCCCTGAGTGTGCTTAAAAAAGGAAATAATGTATGATCTGAAGTATTTCAGCTCCTCCAGGATGTTTACATTGCAAAGGCAGTTGTACATGAAATGGAAATAGAGTGCCTATACCTTCCTTTTATCGTCCTCTTTTACTGATGAACTTTTGCAAAAGTGACATCTGTGGCACAGCACTTGTAGTGCGTCTTGTTCTATTGATCCATTAGTTTAGAAATGACTTTATTTTCATATAAAAATGTGACTCTGTTTCTTCTATTTGCTTGCAATCCACAGGCAATCTGCTTGCAATCTGAAGAATGCATTGCTCTTATTTCTTAGTATGTCATGTTTTCCTATTGCAATGAAAAAAAGAGTAATTGTGCTTTTTAATTTCAGAGTTGAAACTTGATTTTTATGCTGAGTTACAGATACATGTGTGCAATATTTGTCTTGCAAAGTGAAATTCCCAATATCTGCCTTGCTTTGATAACCATTGCTGCACTGTAGATGAAGTCTCAGCAAAACAACTCACTTTCTCAGTCTGCTGATAGAATAAAACACTTAAACCTGGGTTCTCACCTGTGTAAACATCCCTCCAGTGAAAGGGTCAAGTGTACTGAGTTTAAGATTTGTCTCTTAATACTGGGCTTCAGAGCACTGCTTCCCATAAACTTGTATTCATTGGTAGCTCTGAAAAGGAAACTTTTGAAAGTCTCAAAAATGAACCTGAAAGAGGACTATTTATTACTATTTTGAGCACTTAATGTGGGCTTGAGTTTAAACTGAATGCTGAAATAGCTTAAAGAACAAATTTCTTCTTAAAATCTGTTCAAATTTAGATATACCTCTCCTCTAAAAATAGTCAAAAGCTGTTGGCTTGGTGGCAACTGGAGCATTCCTTTCAGAGGACATCATGTTATTGGGACAGTACCGCAGCCACAGTGCTCAGACCTTTTTATTTTAGTTTTGCTTTATTGACTTGAACTTATGTTGTGAGCAGCTAAAGAATGACATAGATCTAAACACATTTGGGGGACCCTGTTGAAAATTTCCCAAAGAACCCACATCCTTTGGCAACCCTGGGAAAGGCAAGGAGGAAATTAGAAGAAAACTCTGGAGAGAAGCAAAATCAAAGGTAAAAATGAACATATGATGAAGGGGGAGGGAGAAAATGGTGGTTACAGTGCATTTGTCTATCAGAGCTGTATTACTTGTGTGAGAAGCTCAGATTCTGTCATACAAGCAGTTGCCTCAGTTAATTATTATTTTTCTTAATTTTTAGGAAACAAATAAAGACAGCATTTGTTCTACCAGAAATAGTTGTTACATTATTGAAGAGTTGGAATTATTTGTTTGCTGATGTCAGCTTTTTGGCTTGATTCTCAGTCAGGGAAAATCAGCTTCAGTCAGTGATTTGCACCTAGAGCAGCTGTGGGCAGCTTGCTAAAAGACACTCCCAATGGCTGTGTAGGTCTGCAGCTGGGGAAGTCAGCCTCATTCAGCTACCCATAAGCCCCCAACTGTTTGGATTTCTAGTAAGAGTCAAGGCTTAGCAGCATAAGCTGCATATGTCTCTGTTATTCCTGGATAAGAATACTGCTTTGCTAGCATTCATGTTGGAGGGAAGTAGCACAGAAGCCTGGCTTCTCCAGTCTTGCAAGGTAACTAGCAACAGAAGCAAGTAATGTGTTCTTTGGTCTTTTACTTAGTTCTATTTTCTCCTGAGTTTAATGTTAGGCTTATTAAAAGGACTTTTAAATTTTGTTGGTTTTGTTCAGCTTTTTTTTACCTGCAGGCTTACAGTGTACTACTTCAATTACTTTCCTTTTTCTCCTCTTTAACTGATTTCTAAGCAAACTATCTCAGTTTAATGCTTGTAGTAATTTCATGTCATGTTTTAATGGAGCATCACCATAAGAAAGGGGGGTTTTGTCTTTATTTTCTTATAAGCCTCATTGGAGCTTGTCTCATCTCTCAGTAATTGTTCAGTTCTTTTGTTATAGTTATCAATCTAGAGTTCTGAAGGTGTCAGAGTGTCTATCTGTTTTGGCCTATATAATGTAAGGGTAGGGGATGGGGAAAGTCCTCACAATCATAGATAAACACAAACATAAAGAGTAGCAGGATAAGGGAAAAATTTGAACAAAAAAAAATATTGCACATCTTGCAAGGGCTTCAACTGTTGAACTGCTTGGGTGACTGGCTGGGACAGAAAATTATTTCTGAATAATATGTTACATTGTACTGTAGGAATCATCTGAAATGTTTTGAAGTGAGTACCCACAAATCACAGCTCAGCAAGCCCCCAAGTTGTTTTCAAGATAAAGAGTGCTTTTATTATTATTAATTGTTTGGTTATACTGTCATAACTGAAGCTGTATGTGAAGTGATATGGAACCAGAGGTTTCAAAACAGCTTTACTTCATTATCGGACTGTTTTTAGACTCTGGTTCTAAAATGTCACTTGCTCATTAATGGGAATGTCTTTGGGATTATCTATTTTACAATATTTTTCTCAATTTATTTTCCTCTTTTAAAAGGCATGTGTCTGTTTTCTGATTGAATTCTTTTCAAAATGGTTAAGTACAGTACAAAGGAGTCCAGCACTTCAGGGGAGAATTGCAACTAAAGTAGCAAAAGAGCATACAACTGTGACAATGAAATGTGAAGAAGAGAGATCCCAGTCTTATGTTGTTGTTTTTTTCTATACATCAGCAGAAAAAAACCCCTTGACTTCTGTTTAATGTACTTTTTGTATGATTTATATTGGATCAATCCCATCAAATTGAAGTCTTATTAGAAGCAAAATATTCCTGCCCACCAAAGTGCTGAAATGCATTTTTGCAAATAAACCTAAGCAGACACTGGAAATGTTTCCCTGTCTTGTATAGAAAGAATCATTTTAATCTGCTGAAGTGGTTGTATTTATTGGTAAAAGATCTGAAGGACATAACTCAAGCATTTGATAGTGCTGTCCTGCAACCATGCTCAGTATGTCCAGGGCTCATGATGTGGTGTAGTGTCCCACAGCCATCAGTAGCCACACCAGCAGCACAGAGAAATTGGGATGAGGTTAGGTTTGGGAACTACTTCATCCTGAGACAGAGTTCTTACCCGTAAATCAATCTGGGATGACAAAAGGTGAAAATTCTTATTTGCAGTCACAGACACTTTTTCATCTTGGTACACCAGTAAGGATCCCAGAGGACTGAGCTCAGCACTGGTTGCTGCCTATTGCCTCCAGCAGAAGAGACTGGCATGTCCTGCTCTGGGTAAAGGAGAGAGGTGTATCAATGTGTGCCCCATATTGTGGGGTTTGCCCATGGTACTGCTTTCCAGTGTTGACTATGTTGCTGCTGCTCTGTGGGTAATACATGACAGGAGAAACTCTCCTGAGAAGTTTTGGGTGTAGTCAAGTACATTTACAAGATGTTGTAAAAAAATGAGTAGTTTCTGCACTTCAGCTGCCATGTAAGAGCTGGCCAGGAAAGTATATTACAGTATTTTTCTTGTTTCTTACCATAATTCAAGTTGGCTTTAGAAGCAATTTTTGGGAGAGTGCTTTAGTCATGAAGGCTTTCAACTTATAGTATAGCAACCGCTAATATGGCAGTAGAGCTCATGGCTCAGCACACACCACGTGGGAACCTCTAGGCCATGGCAAGCCAATGTGGAGTGAGGCATTTGGCAACATTTGTGAAGCGCATCCCAGAGAGCTTGTGCCTGCTGCAGTGGTGGTGGAGGAGCACAAGAGAACCCCAGAGCTGCAGAAGGAGGGGGAGCTGCTGGGGAAGGGAGGTGTGGGGTAACCCTAGAGAACAGTGGAGATGGGAATCTCTGAAGAGTAGTGCTGATGATGTAGGCAAAGCGGTGATGTGGCAAGTAACCCTCAGCAAGGGCTGTGTTAGGCTTGGAAATAAAATGGGGAAAATGCTGTATCAGGGTATTAATTACCCACTAGGAAATGAACTGTGGACATGGAGGTTGTTGGTTGCCACTGTCATTATTTACATAAATTTCCTGAAATGTCTGTGATGCTAAAAGGAAAAAGTTTGGTCAGGCTCATCCTGACACATGGGGAGAATAAATAACAATCGTATCATACCGTGCAGATAGGGCTACTATGAGTTGCTGGTTTAAGTCTGTGTTGTTCGATTTCTGCTCTGTGTCTGTAGATCAGCTCACTCATCTCTTCTGGGCTGTGATTAGTTGTGCAATGTTTACTCAACTCTTTGACGGGGGGGAATGTGCTTTTACAACAGAACAGTTTCTTAGGCATTTGCATTCCTGGCTTTCTCTTGTCATTTATGTCAAAATGTCAAGCAGAGAAACATATGCTTTCAAATTGTAGCTTGTTTACATTCAGTGACAGGAAAAAATGGGTGCTCTGGGCACTGCAGAGGTCTATTGTGAAGCAAATCCTGCTTTTTGGAAAGTAGATGTCTCATCTTTTACATGAAGCAAATGCATGCCATCCTGACATGCCATGGTATTATTCCATAGATGTGTCACTCTGAGCTCAATTCAGCTGCTGATCATCCCTGGTCTGCTCTGAAGGCTGGTGCAGGCAATAACTTTGATTATTCTGAGACAGCACCTGAATAACTATCAGGCTGTCAAGAGGAGAAACCACCTGCCTGTGGACAGCAAGAGAGACTTGGGGTGGGGTGGGGGAAGTCTCTGGACACAGTCCCTGGTTGCAGTGAAGGTGAACACTACTCTATGCTCTGCCTGGTGGGATTTGGAGGATAAGCTACATCTGTAAGGGCTAAAATCCCAGCTAGAAAATGGTGGGGGGAGGTAGTGACAGGAGAGATCTCAGAAACAGGGAGAGATGGTACTGGAGTGAGGGGCAAGTTAACAGCTTGCTTGACCCCAGAGCAAAGCTGCTGAAGTGGTGTAGGTATGCTGCTGTGAGAAACCATGAGATTGCAAAAGAAGCATCCTACAGTGCCAGCTGGATCTGGAGCAGCTGGGCAAGTCCCAGACCTTTAGTTATAAAGCCTGCTTAGTTCCACAGTATTAAGTGCTATGATAAGTGTATTAGACCTATTATTAAGAATTCAAACAGGAGACAGTGAAAGTAAGCAAAATGTAAAGTGTTGAATTAGACTGTCAATTTAATTATTCTTTATCATTTAATCCCTTTACCTGTGTGACTTGTTAAAGGGAAATTTCTGTGCTGTTCAGAAAGGAATTGCAGAAGATGGCAGCAGTCCTCCGGGAGGGAGGGCAGTCAGGGAAAGCTGTGGTCCCACGGGGGTGAAGGTGGCCTCTATTTGCAAGAGACAGACTTCAGCAGGACTAATGCATGAGCAGATAGTGAGAGGAGGTGGCCATGATGGAGGATACAAACTTGGTCAACAGTGCTCTGACCCTGGCTTTCCAATTCAGTATGGGTGGAGCAAGTCATGGTGCCAGCAGCCAGAAACTACACCTCTCTTGAACTGAGAACTTGGGGGTTCGGTTTTACCTGAAGATGGGGAATAGAAAGTAGTTCCCCTGCAACACGCAGGCTGCATTGGCAGCACCCATTGGGGGTATGCAGGTGCCTTGAATGGTGTTGCTGCAGGTCGGCAGGAACAGGCTCAGCACCAGCCACTTCAGGGCTGGCAGCAGGTTTACTTCAGTGGTTGTGTCTTTGTCTTTCTGACTTGACCTTAAACTGTTATGAATAACCCTTAAGATGAGAAGGAGAAGATAGATTAAAAATATTTCAGTAAAGCCTAAGGGAAAATTCTTTTTCCTCACCAATAAAGTGCTTATTTCTCAAAGACAAAAGCTTCTGTATATATGGGATTTGATAAGCAGATAAGATAACAATGTATTAAGAAAAAATTAAAAAAAATCCATCCTGCTCTGAAGTATCTACTTCTGGATTTATTTTTTTTCCTTGGAATATATTGCTCAAAATTTTATTGAGTTAAATTTTGATCAAAGCTTGCACTAGAACTGAAGGTCTGTATTTCATCTACTTGGGAAATGTATAGAACTTTGTGTTAAAATTAGCTGGTCAGTATTACACAAATACCAGCAAAGGTCGAAATGACTGATCAGTGAGTTGCAAATTAAAAGTATTCATAGTTACTGAATAAACATCAAAATTTCATTTTGTTTTTTTTTTTTCTAAAAGAATTAATTTGAAGTAATCAGCATTAAATTACTCACTTGGCTTTAGTTATGATGAGTTTATTAAGATATTATTGAAATTGAAAGTTGGCAGATGATTATGTTTAGATGTCACTTGTCTTTTGTTTTTTCAAGCACTAGAAAGAAATAGCTCAAGTCTTCTGACAGCCAAAAAAATAGAAGGTAAGAATTGACGCTATGATTGAGTCTAAGACATTTAAAGTCTCCGAACTATTACATTTTAGTGGGACTTATAAGCTTAATTCCACAGAACCCCTTTGATAGTCCCTGATCAAAGTAGGAATCAGCTCACCATTATTTTGTGCGTGTTGCGTCAGACACATGTATTGAGATTTCAAAGCTGTTTCACTATTTTGGATGATTAATTCAAACCCATGCCCTAATATTTGTGGAATTTATTTTTATTTATTTTTTTAACTTTAATCAGTTTTGGAAGTTTCATTATTTTGAATATGCTTCCATCTTAATAACTGAGAAACTTCAGACAAGAAGTTTTGCATTCTCCTGCCAGGAGAGGAGAATACTGAAAAGAGAACTTTAAATCGTGGTTACCAACAAAGACACCCAAAGCATCAGTCATTTTGTTCTGTCTCTGGGCCTCATATTGTGGGGTATCTGATCATCTGCTGGAACCCTCTCTGTTATGGTCCTACAGATAATATAGAAAGAGATGTGTGTTTTAGAATTTGGATAACGTAAGAAGTTTCAGATTCATCTATTCTTCAAATACTTAATGCTTACTTATGCTGGCCTTCTATTAGATACGCTGTATAACCCACCTTTGTGGATCAAACAGACTTCAAGTCCTGTGAAAACATCCAACTGTTCAAAAATAAAAACCAGAAGTCTTTCAGCACTGTAAGCAGTTAAACTCCTAATGTTGTATAGAAAGTACATTTCATGGGTTACTAATGCATTAAATAAACTGCAAGTAAATATTGCTTATATTCTATTAGTGCTAACATTGTATTTTTTAGTTGTCTTTGGTTAATTTAGTTCAGTAATTCATACAGCATCTGCTATCATACATAATCTTTTAAAAATATATGTATTTCTTAGCATGTGAACAGAAAGACAATGTTATTTCTTGTGATGCGAGTAGGAAGCAATGTTTATTTTTATCTGTATTTGCTGTATTACAGCTCTTGTATTCAAAATGCAATAACTTTGTGCTTTTAAAGAATTTTAAGTGAATCAACCTGGCTGAAAAACAAAAAACATTTTTGAGGAACTGGGCACAAAATAGGTTCCTTCTGCCTGCCTGCAAACCTTGAAATTAAAATGGTTTGTTATTCTCTTTGGGTAGATTTATGGTTTTGCTGTAAAGTGTGTTTGAAATGTCTTTTTATTCTCAGAGGGTAAGAGACTATGCACAAGGTTTCTTTGGCTTTCCTTTGCATGTTTACCTTTAAGGTTGCTGTGATATGTCATATACGTAGGTTTTCAGGGTGGGTGTTTGTATGGGCTGGGGTTTTTTTGTGGATTGTGAAGGGTTGTTGTTGAGATGAAGTAGAATAATGTCCCAACGAAAATGGTCCCAAGGCCTTAATACCAGGGAATTATTTGCTGTCTAGCAGAATCTTGTATTTCTAGCTGTCATCTACGCGGCTAAATCATAATCCGTCCTTCTAACTCAAACTTCTAGAGAACCAAAAATTTTGATCTATTGCTTTAGCTGGTATAAATAAGGATAGTTTTCTATTAAATGTGATCTATCACATACTGTCTGATTATGTCACCTTGAGGCTTGACCCCTCTTCATTGAGAGAGGCACAGTTAGCAATTTCCTCTCCAATAAAAAAACACACCCAAAACCAACCCTGTCTGGTCAAAATTGAAGGAAAAGAGAAGCAGCGGTAAAGAGAAGCATTCAATTTGTCCCTATGCAATGAGGTACCATATTCCTACACATCAGGCATGACTCCTTACTGACGGTTCAGGTAGATAAGGTCTTATTTGTAAGCAAGATTTGCTGGAACTGGAAGTCTGTTTTATTGCCCCAGAAAGATGAGATTTTTGACTAGTCTTTCTCTTTTGTCCTTCCCATGTGCTTCAACAGTCCCAACCACAGATATCTGGGAGAGTTTATCAATGCTTTCTAATTGCTCCTTGCTCCTCCTTTTAGGACTTGTCTGCATGAAAACCCTTTTCCTTCCTGAGAGAGTGGTCCACTCTTCATTTGATGTGGTTCACATAAATGATATTTCCTACACAGGACTCACCTATTTTTTCATGGAGTAAGTTTGTAACTTAGGAATAGCTATCCTCTTGCTGGCTGGTGCAGCTGGGGGGCGGGGGGGGTGAAATCCAGCAGACAATGAAAAGTAAATTCTTCTGAAATCTGAATTCCCATGTCTGGGGATAATTGTTTAGCTAGTAAATTTTTGAAACTTGTCCCTTGAATGCAATATATTAGCAGTTTTATGTTAAAAGAATGACCAGTGTGATCAAGATGATTTCTCAACTTGGCCCATGTATATACTTGAGGTTGGTGTTATTACCTGCTGTACTGGCTGCTTTTCTGTATTTTCTGTATTTCCCTGATGCCTCTCGGCAGAACCTCTCCAGCAACAGAGCGCAGACTTGTGCCCACGCACTGCGTGGGGTCAGTGCTGGATGAAGTGGTAAGATAAGTTGTCAGCAATTGCTGCTTTCTTTTCCTTTTTCTTTTTTCTCCTTTCTTTTTTTTCCTTCCAGTAAGTTATCTCCTTAGCTGTCACACACTACTCTTTATGTTCAACACTACCAGTGGCAAACTTGAGTCCAGGGCTGGAAATGTGGGGGTGGCTGAGCAAAGACCTGGCCTTAGCTGAAACTCAGCAGGATTTGTGCCTGGGTGCTGCTGCCCACTGCCCCAGACAGCTGCTTGCCTCCCCACCCCTGGAGGAGAAGCACATGTGGGCTGATTTCTACCAATCCTGTGTTTCATGTTTCTCACAGCCTCTCTTGTTTAGGCACTAGAAACCTCTTTGTCCCTGCAGATGCAGAAGAGATTATAACTGTGTGGGGGCATCCAAAATTGATCTCATCTGTGAATGTTTCAGTGTTCAGCCTGTTACAGTGGATGGGCAATCAACTTGTCAGATTTTGAGGAGAAAAGTATGGCTTGCATTTTCATATCTCCCATCCATAACCTAACTCCAATGATCCTGATGTGTAATTTCTTCTGCTTTTTAGATTTTATTGTAGGCAATTATAAGATGTGATTTATAATCACCAGTTGGATACGGGTTTCTGTGTTAAGGAATACATGTGCAGCCCAACTCAGTCTTGTTTGCACATATGAATTTCTTTTATACTGGGTAGCTCAATTTGCATGTGTGAAATACTTAAGTTTTAGCTGTGTGACCTTTTTAATTGTCTGGCTTTTACATGTAAATGGCTTCTATGTCAGCCAAATACTACCTTAATTAGAAAACAAAATGTGCAGCCTAGCACCTAATGTTTCCATTAGCTTGTTTAAATAGTCTGCAAATTTGGAGTTGGGCCAGATTGTTTATTCAGAGTGTTTTTAATTGGATTATTGGTATGTAATAACTGATATATCACTGATCCATTATTAAAACATAGATTTGTTTGAAAGCATTCTGACACATCCCAGTGGAGTTTAATTGTAATATTTACTCCTATACAGTAGCATAAACCTTTCTTCTTTCAATGCTAAATAATTTAAAAAAAAATGGTTTGATGTTATATTTAATATATGCCTCCCTTTGTAAGAATATAGATTCATCTTTTGTTTATATTTGAGAAGTATCTTTGAACATCTATATAAAAACAAGGCTGTTTTCCTCTAAACCTTCAGAATTAATATCTTCATTTTTGAAGCAGGAAACTGAAATAAGAACTTTTGTTGGTCAAAAAGCTAGGAAATACCTTTTTTTCTTGGAGTGCTCTTCCTTTGAGAAACTGAGCAATTGTTTCCACTTTTGTTTTGCTTTTTTTACTATCATTTAATCAGGAGTGAAAAGGTAGGTTACTAAATGATAAATCCATTCTTAATCAGAGAAAAGATCTTACTTTCTCTTAACCAAGTTGAGCGAAGAAGCACTAAGTAACAACTTCAACTCATTTTTTACCTATTTATTTATTTGAAAATGCACCTTTATTATGTCAACTGGATCTTCCTTTGTGACCCTTTCAAAAGGAGAATAGATTTAAGAAGCATTGTTTTTCCTTTCTGAAAAGGCACAGTGGTTAGTGTGGAGGTTTTTGTCTGCTCCTACTGCCTACCACCATCCCCACACACACTTGTTCTTGTATAGACCCTGCTGCATGGGCTGCATGTGGTAATTTGGGAGGAACGGACTAGAAAAAGAACAAGACCTGAGTGTTGCCCTGCTTAGCTGTGGCTTCCCTGGCAGCTTGCAGCAGGACTGCCACCTCTGAGACCCGCTGGGTGCCTGCAGAGTATGTGGAGAGTGTGAGCTGGTGGCTCTACTTCCACCACAGCAGAGCCCAGTCCCATGGGAGCTGCACCTGCTATTGTTCACCACTGTTGTGATGTTACATGCTCCTGGACATGCTCTGGTCAGCTCAGCAATGCCTTACAGGCCTGAAGTCTATGCAGAAAGCTACTGGTGAAGGATAAATGAATAACAAACAAAAATATTGAATGAGATCCTCCTTATTCAATCCATCTGTACGTTGCTGTGAGTCAATCGCTTTACTCTCAACCTTTTCCTGTCTATAGACATCTCCCACCCCATAAAGCTTCTGCCTGTGTTTAGTTATCATACTTTGAACCAACTGTGTTAGTGGATGCTTTGGAAAGTTCTGGTCCAAAGGACTTACTAGCTCAGACCTGTGAGAGGCAGTTTCTTTCTCAAATTCCTTTTCTCTGTGTTCTTGTCTGGAAGGATGTAATCATGCCCTGTCACTCAGAGCTGCTCTGTATTTTGGAAAGAGTAATGACATTTCAGCACATTTCTCGTCTTGAGTGATTTGCTGAATTTTCCTATTTCCCCCCTGCTCCCCCAATAAAGTTCATGATAAAGCTAAACCTGTTTTAAACCTGTTTTAAGCAGGCATTGGTTTCCAGTAATTGTTACTTGCCCAGTCAGAATTCATGGATTTGTGGTGGTGGTGTCGATGTTTCTTGCAAGCAACTGTACAACTGTGTCTGTCTAGTGTATGTGTCTGGATCCTTTCAATATTTTCTTTAATTTGAATTCTTAAATAATTTTGGGGTTTAGGGTAAATCCTTTGTTTCCAATTCCTAGGCAAGATGTTTTTATTTGTGCAAGTATCTCTAGTAAGAAGAACGAAGCCTCTTTAATAACACCTATTACTGAAGACTCGCTGCCCCTGCCTGCAAAGCCATGTTTCTGATGGAAAGAAGACTAAACATTTTTAGTCAAATATTATAAATTATCCTCTGCAGTATTGCCTCTCTTGCTTACCAAAGTCACCAGATTCTTGTAGTTTGGGGCGTGCCTAAAATGCCCATCGTGCTATAAAGGTTAATTATGGAGGAGTCAGAGGCCATCTCCTACTCAGAATGCAAAACCAAAATGTGACCTCCATAGCTTTTTAAGTCCTGTAACACCCCTGCCCTGACCAGGATAGTCACTGTCTTATTTGACACTTGGTTTGTCTCAGGTTTCCTTCAGCTAGAAATAATTCGTGGCTGTTGCCTTCAGTATCTCAAGAAAGCCCTCTAAAAGCTGGATCTATCTGTCTATACACTGAGCACACACAGGTGCAAACTACTCACTTGGGTATCAAAGCAAGAAGCCCTCTCCCTGTTTGAGATGACAGGTCAATCACTGTCACTGTGGTTCTTACATTCACGATAATCATTATGGGTGCCACAATTAGAATATGGCAAAGAATATGGTTGCTACTAAGTCACCATGGAACCTGGCTATTAAAGAAGATAGATATTTAAAAAAAAATTCAGAGTGATCTTGTTGAACAGATTTCTGTGTTGGCTGTGAAATCTGGCTTTTTTATAGGATTAAGAGTCACAGTCAGAGTACTTCCACAGGATGGGAACTGTAAGAAAATACAGCAATCCCTAGCATACAGATAGCCAGTACAATATTATGTTACATGAAAAAAACAATTTCTGTGTAGATGGAACAAAAAAAAAATGCCCTGAAGGACTGTACAAATAGAGGTTTCAGCTCTTACCTTGGAAAGTAAAAGACTGAGAACATACCTGAGGCAGCTTTTGTTCACACATGGTATGGATTCACTTATTCTTTTATCTGTAGGAGTGCCAACAGTCAGTTTGAATCCTAGGTCATTTAGGAGCAGGCAAAGCCTCGAAAGAAACATCTGTAATTCAACTTAGTATTTCCAGAAGGAACTGTCTTTTTGCAAGAAACTTCTTTCCTGGAGAAGGGAGCAATTAATATCTAATACACTGCTTATATTCCCAGATACTAGTATTGTTATTGTAACACTGCCTGAGCAATTTAACATTAAAAAAATATATATATTGCACCAGGATAATGCAGAAGAACTGATCCAGTCAGTAGCAAGAGTAAAGCAAACAGCACATTTTGGAAACACAGTGGCAAAAGACAGAATCATTTTCTTGGAGAAATATTTACGAGCTCTCTGCCTATATCAATTACTTCGTTCCTCCTGGAGGAAAGAGACTCCCAACAATATCTCTGGAGGTCCCTATGCCTGTTCTTCAGCCAGGATTTAGTGTCTTTGGTAGATTCCCAGCACCAGTGTGCTGTTTCTTAAATTAATCTTAAAGGGCTCATTTCCTTAGTTATATTCCCATTTATTTAATTACACTTCCTGAAGAGAAGCCATTCTATTTTATGTGCAATGCTGCTGTCTGCCTGGGAAGTGAGAGGTAGATAGAGCTGATAAAACTGTATAGCAATTGAGCTTTCTGTAACAGTTAACGAAGCTGTGACCATACCACCATGATATACCATTGAAAATACCATTGAAATACCATGAAAATACCATTGTTTTATTTGATTTTGTTCTTTGAAGTCTTCAAGCAATACATTTTATAAAAAACATTTATTTTATTTTTTAAGATTGCAATGCCTTCTTTTTAAGGTTTTACTTGCTGCAAAATTTCCTCTGGTTCTAACTCCTTTGTCTGAAAAATTTGAAATTACTTCAGTTTATCTGAAAGAAATCTTTCCATGAGTCCAAAGGGGAATTTAGTGTTTGCTTCAAGAGACACTGATTTTAGCCTTTTATTGCAAGTAAGCAGGCAGACTAAAGGTAAGAGAACTGGTCTTTGAAGTGTCTCACCTCCAGGTCCCTTAGATACAGATCGCTCTGTCTGAATGGGGATTCAGTGTGAGAGGAAGGGTGAGGGAAAGCAGAAGACTTTCTTGCTTATTTCCGAAATGCTTGATTATGAGTCTTAGGACTGTTCTATCTCCCTTTCTCAAAGGTGCTAGCTTAGCCTTCTCTGTACAAGTTAGGAATATTACTGTTTCCCTGTTTGTTTTTTTTTGTGTCTCAGCTGGGATACAAAATCAAGCTTAGTGCAATAAACCTGTTACACTTCATCTTTTTAGCCAGATCAAAGGATCGATATATAGACCATCCCTCCCTATTGCTGCTGTTATATGTAGAAGTGTTTGAAAACTAGAGGTAAAATGATGAAATTGGCTGTATAGCTGTAGCAGTTGATATCAAAGGGTAAAAGACAAAAATGACAAAACCATGTATTTTCCAGCCTGATAGCTTTTCTGCAGCCTCCCCACCAGTGCATGCTCTTGCTTAATCTCAGCCCTAACAGATATTGATCAACAAAAATAGTTTTCAAGGTCATCTCTCTGGGCAGAGTCTTGCACCAGAGATAAGCAGCACCTGTTTTGCAGGCAGAGTGATGCCTAAGATAGCCTGTGAAAACTGTTCCTCCAGGAGCCATGGAGGCTGTGATCTGCCTTGACAATGATGGAGGCTCCTGAGGATTGTTCAGATCACCCAAATGCTCTCTGAGACCAGTTTCACCCTGTGGCTCTGTTAATTTGACCCGCCTGAAGTAACCCAAGCTTTATCTGGATTTAAAAGGAACATTTTGACCTATATGAGTTGGGTTTTTTTTGTCTGTGTTTATTTTTAATGTGAAATTCTGAAAATGTGTTTTAGTTTTTACTGTACATGGACTACTTGATCTTTCAATTCATAGTCAAGATTTTTCTTTTTAAAGTTTTACAAGTTTAGTGGAGAATCTTTAAAATGAATAGTGTCTATGTGAAGTTTGTCTGGGGATAAGCTGAGTGAGTTTAATCACTACTGGAAGACTCTCCCCCTGAATTAAAAGAGGTGGGCAAATCTAGTTTTCTGAGAATGCAAAGTACTGGGAAAATTATTAAAAAGATGTTAGTGTGCTCTTGTATTAAGAGGTAACAATGGGGAGTGAAGGGGAAAAAAAAAATTGAAATATTTTTCTGTCCAGTAAATATTACTTGCTTCCAAATGACAGCATCCCTTCTTCATCACAGGTGAACTACATGAGAACAGATATTGGAGTGATTTTCTGCTACAATACATTGAAAAGCTGCTCCCTAGTCAATAACAGATACTTGATAATGGTAGCCAAAATCTCAGAATTTAGTTACTAGAATTCAGGTCACCCAAGCCCACTATTTTGGGATGCTGTAAAATTTGTAACCTAAACTATTTTCTGTTTTCCCTGGAAAGCCATGTTGATGTCACCCACCTTTGTACTGAAGACATTCTGAAATGAGTCCAAGATGCTTAAGTTCTTTTCTGTTGGGTGAGCTGGATATATAATGAAAATCTGAGGTCAATTTTTAAAAAGGAAAAGGATTAGGAAATCACCTGATGAATAGTCTTTTGTAAACTCTGTTTCATTTTGTTGCAGTGAGGATCAAATATCCAATAAAAGCACAAGTAGTGTGTTAAGCCATTTGACAGCCCTATCTCTGGATGGTAGCCTGTTTTCTGGGGTAAGCTGGTACATCTTTAGTGACCTTGTAACTTTATATTCACTTATACTGGATGTTAGTGTCTGCAATAGCAAACTGAGTTCTTGGGGCCTCCCCAGGTTCCCCAAGAGTTTGTTTTCCTTGTGTGTCTGTGCTGTGAACATCAGGGTGAGAGCTGGCAGGCTTGAGTAAATTTTTATAAGCACATTTTCACATGTTGGACAGAAAATCATCCAACATATAATCAATTTATTTCTCTGTTGCAAAGAAATAATGGGTTGCAAGTGGTGACCATTTTCTAATGATCTCTGTGCATTGAAAGATTCATCAGCTTTGTTCCATGCAATTGCATTCTTTAAATGTGGCTATTTGTGGTAGATTATAGTTTGCAACTATGAACCCACTTGAGTAGACATCAAATGAAGTCCATTGGTTCCCCTTTAGCCTTACCCAAGCAGCTTCCTTGGACAGTGATGTCTGAGGTGCATTAAATTCCATAACAAATATGCAGTTGTCTTGCCCCGATTTTTCTATTTCTTGAGTTATATATCCATATAACTACAGAAACTTCAATTTCCACTGTTGTGAAATACTTAGAAAACTGCAGAATTAGTAAGGATCTTAATGCAAAATATTCAAGCATCCTTTCATTATGTACTGCGTATTTTATACAACATTTAAAATAAAACACACCAAAGAAAAGGCAGAGCTCCTGCACTAGTACATAGAGTTAGAAAGGGCTTTGCTGTCTTCACTGTAGGCTGTATCATTCTGAAGTCAATACTGATCCTCTTTTCCATGCATCAGGTAACTTATGAACCCACAGAGCAGAAGTTGCCTTTTTTAACCTTTACTTCTTGTGTAGCAATATAAGCTAGTTAACTATTTTTTCCAATTTACTGTAAGACTTGAGTGGTAATTCAGTCTTCATGCTAGCTTAATCTGCAGCTCAGTGACTGCCAATTACTAACAGAAACACACTGATGCTGCTTTAGCAATTATGAATTCAAGGTCAAACAGGAATGAGAAGTCACCACTCTTTCAAGGTTTCAAGGTGCCCAAGCCTGAGATACGTAGGAGTTGTTTCCAAACACTGATCTTGCTTCACTGAAAAAGAGCCATACCCTTCAAACTTTCCCAAAATCTTAATGACCATCCATCTCTTCTGCTCTACTTCTCCAATACTTGCTTAACTTGTATTCTGAGTTCTTTAATGTACTAATAACTCTCACCTGTGTGTCAGAAAATGTGCTAGGTGGATGTCTCTGGACAGAAAACATGGGACTGTCTCATACTGAGCTCACTGTGAACCTCTCCCCTAAAAGCAACCAGCATGGTCTTTCTTTTTACCTGTGCAAGTGACCATATATACACCACACACACAGAGTATATTTAAAACATGGTGAACACTGTTGTTCTTTATGAAAATTAAAGAAGGTTTTTTTCAATGTAAAGGAACTCCTTTTTTTTTTAAAAAAAAAAACCCCACAACTACTCACGTATAAGTGTTGGGCGAGGGGATGCTTCCCATGTGGTGGTGTGTTAACTAGCAGTTATGTTTCCTGATCCAGTAATGGTACTAGATAAACGTGAGCTCCAGAATGTGTTCCCACCTACATCCCTGTGCAGCAAGAGTCAATTGATACCCATAATTTCAATCAGTGTCTTACATAGAGGAAGAAAGAATTCGATGTTTATCACCTCTTGCAGGAAAAGGGTCCTATTTTCTCACTGAAAAGTAGAGATGGCAAATTAAATCCCCATGCATTTACTTTCACATGCTATGATGTGTTGATTCCCTGAAAGCAGGCATCTCTCCCCGTGTTTTGTATCTTGTTCTCTGATTAGTAATGACCTTGGCCCATACACAGAAGACTTGTGTTTACTTGGGAAGGAGCTAATTTTCTACAACTCTAAAACAGTGCTCCACTGAAAATAATCCCTATTTTTTGTGCAGTGGAACTGGTATCTCTGAAGGGCAAGCTACTTGAGAATCCAGAAGAAACTATACTAGTGTCATCAAAAAGGAGAAACTCAAGGGCTATACCTAAGGAATTTCCAAATGTCAGACCCTTATAGGGGTAGGCAGAGAAACCTAAAGAATGTGCTCCTCTGAGGCTGTGCTCAGTAACATATTGTTCATGGTCCTAGCACTCATGAATCACAAATCCTGTCTCTTGAAACTACAAACCCTAGCTTCATTTCTTACCTTCAATTTGCTGCCAACATATGCAAACATAACTAGCAAATGCAATTTAGTTTTTGTGTGACTGTGGTGACTTGGCAGTGGTGGGTTAAATGTTAGACTTGATGGTCTCTTCCAACCAGGATGATTCTATGATTCTGTGAATAGGTTGTATGAAAAGAAGATATTGCTTGCAGCATGTATAGGCAATTTAGGAACTTTTACAGTGAAATCTGCTACAGTTAGGTGTAGTAGCTAAGCAACTGCCTTCCTCTTGCGTTTTGGAGAGAAGACTTCTGCAGATGGGAGAACAACATCTCGTGTTACTGCTGGAGCTAATTTGACCGACTTCCCCAACCAGCTTTTCTTTTATCTTATTGCAGATCCTATGACAGTTTGGAAGTACTACCTCCATGCCCCAGAACTGTTAGGGGAAACGTCATGTGGTCCTGGCTGGAGCTGTGCAGGCTTGTGCTGACATGGGTGGCTGTGGCTCTTGGGACAGTACATTGTTCTCCCAGCCCTCCCTGTGCAGTGGCATCTCTGCTTGTTCAAGAGAACTTGTCTCAGTAGTTCCTACTATCTAAAATTTCTCTATTTTGTTGAAGTTACAGCAAGAAGAAAGGAAGTGAAATAATTTCTATTTCTGCCTCTCCATTTCCCAGTCCTCCCTAACCCCCAGTGTGCAGAAATGCTTGGATCTGTATTTCATGTTTGATCAGAGGGGCATAGGTGTTTTTGAGCACCTTGACTTTAGTCGATTGTTAACAATTATTCCATGAGAAGTGACATGGTGGACTCTCTATCTGGGTCCTGTCCATCTGCCAAGCCTGCTGTTATGGATGTTGCTGTCATTGTTTTTGGGAAGTAGACATTAGCCTGAGATGAACAAATTAAATTCCTGCAGGTCAAGCCCAAAGGTCCTTGAGAGAGATTTCAAGACTGTGCATCACACATTCAAAGGACAGTAGAAGCACAGGAAATAAGATAAAATGACGGTGGTGTTGGAAACCTTATTTGCAAATGTTCTTGTGTCCATTTACTGTTGTTTAGCTCAGCCTAGCCATGGCTGAGTGCCCTTGTTCTGGCAATGCTCCTCAAGGGGACTGTACCCATGCCCTTCCCACCCCTTTCATCGCTGTGCAGGTAGCCAGCTTGCAGGCTAGTGTGTGTTTGGGAAGCCTCTTTTATTTGTGCAGCTTCTGGTGCTTGTTCATGAATTAGCCTCTTAAGCCACCATTGTGTGTCTGTCCCTGCCAGGATAGCTTGTTCACCCACCTCCATGCCTGCAGTCTTCCAGTACCTTGAAGGAGGATAGCAGGCATGAGGAGGGACCACAGAAGTTTAGAGACTCAAGTAAATGTGATATACTAGTGTAAGCAGCACTAGGAAAAGAGGGGAAAAGGAAAATGAGGGTGGAAAATGGACCATATAAGCAGAAGGAAGGTCATTCCCTCAGCCCTAGGCTTGGAGATGGCTCCACTGCCTTCAGGATGAATAGGCAGCAGAGGAAGGTGTCATCTCAGCCCTACTGTGGGGCCAGCTACAACTCATTACTGTAGCACTGGTAGCAATTTCTGTTATTTGGCCTTTCCTAGTCAAAAAAGAGGGTTTTGGGAAAAAAGGTGAATGCAGAAGTAACAGAGAGAGCAAGTATCTGCAGCAACTGGGAAGAGGGGAAGGAAACAGGAGGTGTCTGAAGTGGCTTATTTCCTCAAAGCCTCAATGTTACCCTGTGTCTTTTTGCCCTTCCTCTATTTTTTTCCTCTTTATTTTTCTTGGTCATTGCTCCTTTTGAAAGTATATTGTCTGATCAGGAACATATCCTTAATATCAGACCTTATAGCACAGCTGGTGTGCTGGACATCATCTGTTTGGAAGCTTCTGTAGTAGATACTCCTAAAATACCATGAATATTACATCAATTACCGGTCTTGAATGTAGTGCTGTGTCAGGAGCTTAGTGTACGACTACACAGGTATTCCTTGTAGGTTGTTATTCAGCAATAGTCTTGCAGTGAAGTATGGTAGAAGAATGGTGAGGCTTGTCATGGTTTTAAAAACTTGATAGAAAAAACCCAATTTTTTATGGTTTCCCTGAGAAAACAATGCATATGGACAGCCAGCATCTTGGAAAATCTACAGCAAACCTCACAGAGGGAATTCAGTTAAGTCTTCTCTGAAAATATTAATGGTGAATTATATTATGTGGATATCAAATTTGACACTTCTTAGTAAGTGGCTAAAGAAATAAAATTAACCTAGGTTGTAAAATCCAAAATTATTGGGGGGGCTAGGGGGAATCCTAAAATAAAACTATCCCAAAAAGTTACATATAGCTGAAATAAATTTCATCCTTGATGAAAATCTGGCACTCATCCTCAGTGCATTATAGGAAGACTGGAGACATTTCTAGTCAGTGTTAAGCATCACTATTTCTTGATACTGTTAAATGCTGACCATAAATACTGCATATTGCTTCTAATTATTCATGTCTCACATCAGCTTCAAAATCAGTGAAACTGTTCTCATATATAATTAAGGAAGAAATGCCATAGTGTCCCAGGAAAGTACCTCACAGTGCCACTGTCTGCCTTCTCTAGCAGAAGGATGGAGTATGTAGCAACCCTTGACAGACAGAAGTGTATCAAGATAGATTACTAAACACTTACAAAATAGATCAAGCAGAACAAGAACTTTGAGAAATGCGATATTAGTGCTTCACTAGACAGTCCTCGCTACTGTGGAATATTAATAAATGAGGCATTACTTGTTAAATAAAGGGTGGGTGGGTGTGGATGTTTGTGTCCATACCTATATGTTATAGAAAAGCATTTATTTTATATCATTTTATAGAAGATAATCCTCTTTAGCTTTCAGAACAGGGGGCTCTTTCTACTTGACTCCAATCACTTGCTACAGAGACACCCAAAGTCCCCACCAGTACTGTATGAGAGGCTTAACTGGGTTATGAGTTAATACCATAATGGATTGGAACAAAAATTATCAAGTTCTTCAGGAAAAAAAAAAGCAAGCAAAAAAACCCCAACCAAACACCACCAACAAATCTTTTTCATTCAGAACTAGCTTCCAGTGTTGGTAGATGCTTCTGATGTTTCCTATCCATCCTAGGGAGGGATGGTCCTGTGGTTTGGGGCACGAAGCAGTCAATTGCCAAGTGGAGGTGCAGGGTTCTCCAATCCACAGTATCTTCAAGATAGCACAACCTAGATGCAGAAGACTTCTTCAAGTCTTTCCTAAGTGAGCAGGCCTCCAGTGTTTTGGAGAGCTAACAGGAATAACTTAACATATTCAAGGCTTCACTTGAAAAAGATTCACATGCTGAAATCAGTTTGTCAGCTTCAGTGCTGAGCTGGACCCGGCAGTGGCTGACCTTGTGAAGCTATTCACAGGCATATGCTGTTTTCAGTATTTTCCTTTTGGCAAGGAGGAGGAAGGAGCAGATATCAAAACCTTTTCTTGTATATATCTTTGACATTTCAAAGTAAGTGCATTTGTTCACCAAGCGTATGTGATTTATAGGTACCAGGCATTCGTGATGTACTGCACTCATTCTATGAGAGGGATTGTCTGTAACTGGTAGCAGCAGAGAAGGTTGTAGCTAATCCTGATAATCCCTCTGACTTATGCTGTACATATTTATCTGTTGTAAATGTATGTTTGATAGGCCAGGAGTTCAACAAAAGTGAATTTGTGTCTAACCTTGTAATACCATAGCTGCTGCCAAATGAGTTCTCAGGAGCAGAGGTCTCTGCAACCTTAAACATTGCTTGGAGTGATGCTTATACTGCCCTGCTAACATTTAAATAAGCCTCCCCCATGCAAGCAACTGTTTCTTACTGAATGCAGGGTAGATAATTTGTGATTACACGATGGCAGTAAAGCTTAGGCGATGGTGTGCAACTTGGGATGGTGTTATGTACAGCTTCAGGTCAGCCTATATCCCAGATTGGTAGCAAACTGTATGTTACCTGAGTTAACTCAGGCCACCTTTATACCTAGTCCAGAGATTTACAGTAAACTTGTGCTTCGCAGAACTGAGCACTGTTTTATCAAAGACTTTGTGAGTTCCTGTTAGCCTCAATATGGGTATTATTGCTGCTAGTCTCATTATCGTCAGATGAATTACTAATGTAGTGTTCACTGTGCTGTAGTGTGTGCCTGCAGCTACAAATGGAACAGAGCTAGTTGGCAGCATCTGGAAGCCTCTGTGGGAGGCAGATAAATGGCAGAAGGTTAGAGCTGGACATGGCTTGGAAACAAACTTCCACTGAACAAAAAGAAATATTTTTAACACTTTTTAACACTTGTTTGTTTGACTTAACCGGAATTAAAACAAGGCACGTGAATGTTCAGAGGCCTGAAGGAAGTCTTGAGAAACAGCACAGGTATTTAGAGCATCCCAGTGATAGGGATGCCTTGTTATTAGGAGGTGCCTTTTTTGGCAACAGGTCAGTGTTTAAGTTGTGTGTCCACTGAGCTGCATACTCAGAATATTTTTTTCAGGGGAGTAAGTGCTGGTCTTCATTAGAAATGCTCTCCTGAGAATTACTTTGTTCTTCAACTGGTATTTTCTCATAGAAAGCTTCTGCTTCAATAAATCCTCAGTTTGAAAAGGGAAAGAATAGCAACTTCTTTTGGTATTTTTATGGAAGGTTTCTGACCTGATGTATTTCAGAGGATGTGCTACTGTGAATGCTTGGATATCACCAGAATTAAGGCTCCCAGTATTACTTCTCAACAGAGATTCTGAAATTCTTTAGCACTTGAGAGACAAATTAAAGCTCAATTCAAGTGAAAGTCTGAGGCTTTTGCTACTGTGGGATGTGATGTTTCTGAGGCACCTCACTGTAAGTAGGGTAGCCATGGGTAAGCTGTGATGGCTGAAATTAAAGGCCTGCTCCAAAGCCCAGTGACTTCAATGGATGCCCAATTAGCCCTTATGGTGCACTTGTCTCTTGGTGGGGAGTTGTCAAGAGGGTCATAAATAAACCTGGCTCAGCCTCAGGGAGCTGCTTTGGATATGGTTTGTGTGGATGAGTGCTTTCACTCTTCCAGCACACTTTCTCCCCTCACAATGTGTATAGGATGACCAAAATCTGTGTGACACATTTATGAAAAGGCAATGAGGGAAGATCTCTTGTGGACAAGTTGGTAAGTCAAGCCCCATGCCTGTTCAGTGAGCTGTAGATTCTTTTATTTGTTTCCTGTAGCCCCATAGGAGAGGAGAGTTTATTTACAAGTTGCAATGAAGTTAAAGCTAGAGAAACAAGTTGGCTAAGAAGATTGAACCAGGGACAATCATGAAGCTTGCATCAGCAGGAGGATTGCAGCATAACCAGCCACTGTACAGTGGTGGTAGTTGCCAAGAAATTAAGCACATTTTGGTAGGTCGATGCAGAAAAGCGACGAGCATCTGAAACCTCCTGTGGGGCTGGAGTTGCACAGCACCTCCTGGGTTTCGTTGCCACATGTGCTTGGTTTATCTGCATGATCAGTACCTGTCTGACTCTGCTGCACTGTTATTTGCTTGTGAAGGGCAGTAATGCAACATTAAGGTTCACTGAATTCCCTGTACTCTCACAGGAGCTATGGTGAAGATACAATTTACATGCACACTGAATTGCTATCTGGAACAAAACCACCTGCTGAAATAGATGCATCAGAAAGTGACATGTTTATTGAGGCTTTTGGTTATCTCTTCTGTAGTGTTCAGTAATAATAAAAAGATGGTGCTTTGGGGCTGGTTAAGTGTGTGTCTTTTCTACGGGGAGGGGAATCCTCATGCGTTGGTAGCTGGTTCATGTGAGGAAATAATCAACATCACACTAATTTGCCACTGGAGCAGAAGTGTCAGAAAGGATTGTGAAAGTGCACTGATGGTAGCAATTACATTGATAACCTACCATTCCCAGAAGCAGATAAATCAATCTTGCACTGACAGGACTCTGACAAATTCCTATGAAAATCAGAAAGGAATCAATATTCATTGTGTGATAGAAATAGCTGTGAGGGCTTGTTTTTCATGGTTTTTCCCTTCCTTTATTTTTTTTCTTCTTCCTCCAAACAGTGTGGTTGAAAACACTGTGAATGAGAGAAGTAAAAGAAACATTAAAAAACAAGTGTCATTAGATATGCAGAGTGGCTGCCTGACTAACCTGGCTTTCATTGAACTTAACTGTATGTAGTATTTTAATAGCTTTGACATTTAGGAAGAGTGCTCTCTGAGTCCCTCATTCTGTGCTGAGGAGTAGGGGGAGTTACATTACTGATACTGAGTTTTACACCTTTTTTGTTTGCTTTTTTTTTTTTCCTTCTTCTGACAGCTCTGCATCCGAGTATTAGAAACATTTTACCTTTTGTCCTGACATTAGTTGAGTTCATTGCTCTGTTAAAGGAACGTGCTCCTACAATTTCACCTCCCTGGCTGATCCTTTACTCACAGCTGTGTGCCATGTAATAATTTTATTTGGTAGCGAATGAAAAGTTTTGATGCTCCACAAGCTTGTCTTACCTCCCCTTCTTTTCAGCAGTGATACAAAAACTTATACCAGCTCATGTTATCCTCAAATTCTTGTTTGCAGTCCTTCTATGTGTCACCAGACATACACTTTGCACTGTACTTCATTTTGGTTTTCATGTGGTAGTGGATTTTATTTTAGTTCTAACACATATGGAAAGGAAGCATGTGGACCTCAAGAGAGCTTTCCATTTCGAAATACAAGTGAATTTGTGATTGGGAAGCTGTAATAAAACCAAAGTATTTTGGATGCACTGAATTTATTTTTTTTTTCAGATTTTCAGTTTGCTCCTTTGTGATGTTTCTTTTTTAACCCAGTTTGAAGTAAAGAGAACTGTAGAAATGTTCTAACACCTGTGAGCTGAAATGGGTTTTGCAAGCTTGCAGTGATGGAAATAAGGGAATAAAGTTCACTGTCCCATCTGCATTCTTACTCACTATGCTGAGAACCAAACCTAATATTTGGCAAAAAAAGGTAGAGTTAATGTGAAGCCATCTGAATCCTACCAGATTAAAGGACTGCAAAAGATATGAAAGAGGTGGTTAAAAGTCGGTGAGCTGAAACCAAATCACATACCATTAATTGAGAATCTGCACCTTTCAGCAGTATGTGCAGAAAAAACAGAGGCTTTGGAATATATTAGATTGGGAGAATTAAGTTTAACTAGAAATTGCTAAATGAAATGTTTAATAAAATCTCAGTAAGAAAAGAAAGAACACTTTGCTCCTGAAAGCCATATCTCCTAGGAAATGTACATGAACCTAATGTCTGGTCAGAGCATTGACCCTGTATTGCAGATTTGTGTGATGGAGATAAGCAATGTAAATCTGAAGTGCTAGAGAGCCAAACCTGCAAAGGCCCAGAAAGGACCAATTTATTCTTGATATGAATAATAACCAGGAGAAAGTCATGTACTGTGCAAAATGCTACATTTCTGCGAAGAGCAGTGAGTACATAATTGTAAAGGCTTACAAAGGTGTTTGAGGAATACCAAGGGACTGATACTGCCTGCTACCTCTCTCACTGTGCCCTTGTGAGATGGTATTTAAAAGTGAAAGGCCCAGACTTCTCTCTTGCAGGAGTGTCTCAGAGCCTGAAAGCCCAAGGACCAGCAGGTGTCCTTGGGGCTGGAGCAAGAGCATGTGAGTGGAAGGAAAGTGCTCTGGCATCCCACAGTTGCAACACACAGTTGCAAGAACAATTTTTCCAGGAACAGGGTGATAACCCTGACCTCCAGTATCTGCTGTCCTTCTCTAATTCTTCCTCCTTTGTCTTTATAATGGTTGAAATTTGTAAATAAACATGGGGAAGCAATAGTGTACCGCTGTGAATGTAGTGCCAAGAAATATGGATAGCAAAACCCTCTTTGTTGTACGGTAAATGGATTTAAGGCACATGCACTTGCAATAATTAGTATATTACAACAGTCTTTGCAAGTCGTAATTAGCACCACCAGATTAGCAACTCAAAACTGTAATGCCAGCACCTATCAAGCTTCTTGAGTCAAAGGAAGCTAATCTTAAATTACTCGCAAATGATTTGCACACTGTGAACATAGAGCAGGGGAAGTGATTCCTAAAAAATCAAATGTAAAGGAAATGTTCCCATTGGAAATGGGATAAAATTAGTGTAGTGTGCCATGCAAATGTTCATTCATCAGAATTGCTCCTAGAATTCACAGGCTGGTCTGGCTCTGAAATGTTAGGAATAGAGTTGGTGCTGTTGGCAAAATGAATCCCATGATGCAAAAGAACTTTGAAATGAGATACTTGTTCTGGATCTTGGAATAACATGAGCAGCCTGGCTTGGAAATTTTCAGGAGTCTGAAATAACCAACAGTTATGTAAATCAAGATAATTGATAGCATTTAATTTCTAGTTTCTTTAATTCTAAATTAGCCTATCTTTTGAAACAAAAAAAGATGTCCCTTTCATCATAAGGAGGTGTGTTTAGCAGTGTCATAGTATCATACTCTTTCAATTTTGATATTTATTAAAAGAGAACTTATTGTAAATGACTCTCTTTTCCATGAGTAGTTGAGCTTTAGTGAAGTGTCATTTTCTGGTGGAGAAATGTCTCTTTGTAAAATTCCTAAGTGTGTTCACAGCAAATAATGCTCTACAGGAACTAATGCATTGTGGTTTGGCATCCCAGTGCATTTTTAATGCTTTCAGCAAAGCAAAATGTGTGTTGAACTGGTCATGCCTGAAATATTCCGTGTCATGTGAACATTTCTGTTGTGTATAGCAATAACTTTTCTGTTTGTTCTTGTAGATATTTCAGCATGCTTTGGTGCACTTTCTTTCTTGTTGAGTGCATGTCAAAAAATAATTCTTTTTAACTTTTTAAGTTCAGAAGTTGGGGGTTTTGTGTCTGTCTTCCAAGGGAGGCCAATGTTGCTGTCCACAGCAGCAAAGCTTACCTGGCAGCTGATAGTGACTGGCTATAGCACTGAAAAAAAAACAGCAACACAGTTTATTTGCTAGAAAAGGCATCACCAGCTGGGCTCTAAACTTAAGGACTATTGACTAGTCAAGCAAGTTGCAATCCCCTTTTATGGAAGTCTTTGTATCTGCCAGAAAAATGACAAATATGCTTTCAGTGTCCCCATGAGATGCACACATTTTAGCATACAGAACATCTTCACATAGTGAAATGAGTCTCTGGATTTTCTCAAAGCAGTGAGATACTTCACATTCTTTCATGCTTCATTCTTCTGTGCACACCTCTTGTCCAACTATTACTGCTCATCTTTCTTTTTTTAACCAGGGCTGTTTAAATTCCAGGAAAGTAGCCCTTATATTTGGCAACACCAATTTCTGACATAGAAAGCCAACTTAGTATATGTGAAGAACAACTTTTATTCTATGCTCATATAAAAACCTAGCATTACAATTTTTTTGAGACTAATAATTCTACGACCAAAAAATTCCTTCATTTAATTTACTCTTTCCTAAATACAGACAGTAAAGTTTACTGATGCCCATGCTCATCAAATTGTTAAATAAGTTTGTTCATTAAATATACTGTGTTTTATTTTTGAAAGACATATATTGCGTTATACTCTTTAGGTTTATTACACTATTTCCTAAAGGTAAATTTGGCCTTCCTTGACTACCAAAGCAGAGATAAGAAATTGAAATAGTGCTGAAAAGAAATAGAAGTTTTTATTTATTTTTTCTGCTGTCTTTTTTTGTTTGTTTGGTGTGGCGTGGTTTTGTTTTGTTTTTCTGAACTTAGCTTGCATATCTTGTTCTTGTGCACAGAAGCTCTAAAGTTCTTGATCGAAGAATAGAAGTTGTCAAATACAGAAATGTTTCTCTGGTTTGAGGCTGAGGATAAGACATCTTTTACCTTTCTTTTGTTTTTGCTAAATCATTTGCTATTAGGTTACAAATAACATTCAGCTTCAGATAATTTTCCATCAAAGAGAATTTTTTGGTTTGTGCTGACAGCTTCGTAGTGTTGCTGAAGCACTATTTTAGCACTTTACAAACAGCATTTGAACTCTGGTAAACCCAAAAAAGGGAAAATTCAGAACCTGCTCTCTGATCCAGCTTCCTGCAGATTCAAATCTGAGTTACAAACTTAAGCTGGAATTCTCCAGGCTTTCATGTTAGACCTTGGCCCCCCTCTTAAATAAGTTTTACGAAAGCATTTCCATTTAACTTTTTTAGCACAGATGTGAAAGCCCCTTAATAAACACCTGTTTGTGGACACTGACCATTTCTGCCTTTGTGCACTATGGGTAGAGTAGTAGCACCCTTTGGGGAGCCACAGAATGTGGTCTCTTGAGTGTTAATCCTGAAACAGACATAGGGCAGTTCTCTGCATTTTTGTATGCCTTATGATGAAATCTTCCTGCCCAGATTTGGACTAAAGGTTCTTAAATATCTCTTGTTTCTGTTTCAAGAAACAGTCATTTACTTTCCTTTTGAAATGGCTTTTGGAAAAGTCAACCATATGCCTCATTGTTTATAAGAATAATAAATACCTCTGGGCTTTGGCAAATCCTTAGCTAAATGACTCCAGGGTCAATTTGCTCTAATAGACATAGTCACTTGGTGCATGCTAATTTCTGAAAGAAAAAGAACAAAGGTGATGTATATTAAAGAGGCAACTTTATAGTGGCTTTCATGGGAGCAAAACATCTCATGGTAAATTCAGAGAAGGGGCTCCAAACCCTGTTTGACCTTCCTTTCCCTGGCCCTTCTTAAAAAGAATTCCTGGAAATATGGCAGATGGTGATGAATTAAATTCAAATGGGCACTAACTGGATTGCTCCCTGTTGGTGTGCAGGACCCACCATAGCTTGTTACCAATTCTGTCATGATTTTAGCCTGGGTGTTGAGGTAAATCAAACCAAGATTACTGAATGTACCTGAGAGCAGGGTCTGAGCTTGGTGTTACCCTTCCCTCTCCCCCTCAAGCCTTAGGAGGTCATGAAGCCTTGCATTTACCCTCCGGCCAAGGCAAATAAACATGTGTTTCATCTGTCTGTATCTCAGTTATTCCTGCTTTTCTTGAACTGATTAACCCAGTTAAGCCTCACACTTTTACTTGCACTTGCAATTTTTCTTTGAAAGTAAAGAACAAAAGCAAAATGCTTGCTGTTTTGACAGATGAGCTGATCATAAGGAGAGCAGTGGCAAATAGCTGCATTTACTGGGAAAGCTTTCATACTTTGCATTTGATAGTGCTGTCAGAGGTTTTGTCAAGAAAAACTTAAAATTTCAAAGGTGTTCATGACACTATGGCCAGCAATTGCCAAATAAAATGAAATTGCAGTGAGTGAGCTTGTGCTTCAAAACAATCTTTCCTCGGGCACAGAGATATGAGACTCTGGTTGAGGTGCTCCAGAGGTCCTTCAGTTCTGACCTCATAAGATAATTAGTGATAAAGGATTGAGGATCTTTTCTTTGTGTTCAAACTTTTGTTTCCCTGTCTAAAGGGATACTTTTGGTGAACAGAAATCTAAAACAGGCAGAAGCATTGGGACTTACAGAAAAGTTTCTGAATGTCTATGCAGGGACTGGAAACATTTCCTTAATGTTTTTCTTTTTGAAGAAGCACACCAGAGGTAACAGTTCCTGCAGAGGCTGGTGACAATGGGTCAGTGCTTTTGATGCCTGAGCGTCATTAGACCTAGCCCAAAATCCCCTGGTGCAACAGGGGTATGTCAGTGTATGTGGATTCGTTGGTATATAATTGCCCCAGGGTGACTATTGATTATGGGAGTTCGACAGAGTCCCCTCTAGCCTCTTGCCAGTTTGCTTTGCTGTGTAAGACCCCAGGATAGTGAAGAGTGAACTCCTCGGAGGCACTAGATTCAAGACTTCACAGTTTTGTCTGGATCCTCTTAATCCATCAGTGGGTTGAGGAGAAGACAAAATCCAAAAACTTTGAAAAACAGCATGTCTGGGGCTCTGGACTATTGGGGGTTGCCAAATTTTCCAAACTGGAATAAAGCAAAATGCTGAAACTCTTCAACTCTCTGGGAATTATCATTCTCTGCACACCTCCCAGATATATTTAGAAAATTAATTTCAGGCTCTTCTGGTTTCAGTGTTTTGCTCTTTCTTCTTTAAAAGGCCTCAGAACTGAATTAAATTCCAGGATCTTCAGTGTGAATTCAGCCCCTACCCCTGTTGCAATTGCCAGACTAAGCACCCTGTGAAGTGAACCCCTGATATCACACAGATCTTCTCATAACAATAGCCATTGTCTCACCTGATGCAGATTGTTTTTGGCTGGATTCTCATTAGAGAGCTATGAATAACAAATGAGTCTAGGAGATGAATTGTCCTTTCCACTATTACCAGATAAGGACAGGTAGGAACTCAATGTCTTCAATCGGGCACCGAGGCCTGTTCTCTAGATAAGTAATTTCAGCTTTGAGAGTTGTCAAATCAGGACTTAGGACGAACACAGAGTTCAAACAGACCCTTTGCATAGCAGCAGGTGTAAAACAAACTGAGGGAGGGATAATGCTGAGCAGTGCAAATTGCACAAGGAAGCTTGCAAGTTCTTACACTATGGTCTGTGCTAGGCAAAACATTTCTTCCTCTTCCCTTTCCTTTTGTTTCTGACCTGGAGTTGACAGCATTATATCTAATCATAGAATTGTAAAGGAAGAATTGATCAATCATGGAATGATATGAAAGAATTCTAAAATAAATAAGAAATTATAACACCAGATATAATGTCTGGGAACTTGTTTGTTTTAATAAAGGACAGTATCTTACTTCCCTGATGTTTCTCAACTTATCCCTGGTAGGGCCAGTTGCATTAGAAATAAGAGCTGTATTCTACTTCTGCTTTCCAGTGACATATCATATGTAAGTGAAGAGGATTTTCTTAAGGGACACTGGCAGGACAGATTTAGACAGGATCAAAAAATACCTGGATTTATTTTGTCAGCATTGAACTGCAGTGCCCTGAGTAATCTGAGTCACCTATATACCTCCACTGGCTACACAAGAAATTTAGGTACTTAGCTTTGAAACTGTGCAAAGAACATTGCCTCTGACACAGTGAAGAGACCCTGAACTGTGGTGTGATATATTATGGACTGATTGTGGTCGCAGAGGGGCAGAAAAATGGATTTGTGGTAATTTCCTATTATTAGAGATAGATCACATGCTACCTTATTTGTATCTCAGCCATCCCAAGTTACAAATGGACAGAAGCAAAGAACTGTAGGTTCTGGGGAGAAAGAGCAGATCACATTGCTTTGGTGAACCTCCTGCTCAGGTCAACAGGAAGAAATTTTTCCTCTCTCTGTCTCTTTTGCTTTTNTTTTTTTTTTTTTTTTTTTTTTTTTTTTTTTTTTTTTTTTTAAAACCCCCTCCCCATTTTATTATTCTGTTTTGGAGTCAGTGTGAGTTTCAACTTGTAAATCCTTCACCAGCCTTAAAAAATTATGGAGAAGGCTGAGGAGATAAGGAAAAAGTTTAAACAGTGTTTTGAACTGTAAGTGGAAACTACCAGAGGTAATAAAAATTAGATGAATATAAATGTTTGTGGGGCTGGTGGTTCAGGGGTACCAGGAAGTTGAGGTAAGAAAAAGTGAAGAAAAAAAATTACAGCAGCCACCCACTCTATATTGAAATATCCCAAATCTAAATAAAAGTGTAGAAACAATATTAAGTTTCTTCAACTATTTTAAAAAATGCAGAGAACACAGGAAAATTCAAGAGTTAAAGCTAGAATACAAGGATTCCCCAAATAAGGCTGAGCCTTTTATAAGTCGAGAAAAACAGCATCTACTCAAAAGAAATACTCATAAAAGAATACACAGCAAACCTAGGCATACTGTACAAAATAAACACTAAAGCACCACTGACTATAGTAATAATTGAGGCAGTGTTGTTCAAAGGAAGAAAAAATCTAGAGAAGATTAAGCTCAACCTGATCTGCTAAAATAACTGGGGAAAAAGTCAATTTATAGGAAAGTACAAGGCAAAATAAGGAAGTTTACATTTGCTGAACTTAACAACGAGCATGTTAGTAATTTGCGCAGTGCAACGTGGTGCCATGACAGAGCTTCTGGTCTTCTTCCAGTAAGCTGGCATCGTGGTGCTGGCCGGCACGGGGATGGTAGCTCAAGGCTGGGCAGTGGTGCTGAGGCAAAGCAGAGTCCCTTTCCACAATCTGCATCCAGCACAGATGTGGTTCAAAACTTTAAAATGCCTTAAAGAATAAACAGGAATATTTCTGTGAGAATGGCAGCTGGAGAGTTTCATCCCAGGGCAGATAGAATTTTGCAGTGTTTGCAAGCAACATGAAGAACCTACCAATTGGCATAAGGAAACAGCTTGTGTTGGGTGTGACCCAATACTTGCAACATTGAAGGAGGTGGGATCAATCAGAGTACCTGCTCATGCAGGATCTAGGATCTAAATATTTGCCTTGAGAGCTGGAAAACATGCTCTCCCTTCCTGATTCTGCCTCAGAGTTAACAGGAGAAAATGGCTCCAGATGTTGTTGGTGCTGGAAGGAGCTTTGATGTTTCTCTACCCATTTTAGGAAAGCAAGGCATCACATTGGCAGGTAATATCAACAATGAAGCTTCTCAACCTCTTAGGCTACATCTTGTAGAAGATGTTGCTCATGTCTTGGCTAATAGATGAGTGTTTTCTCAGACATCATAATGCTGGTAGGCATGTGTAGCAGAGTAAAAAAATTTTTCCTCATTATTGTGTATATGGCAAGGCACAGACAGTGTGGCCTCTGTAGAGGTATAAAGGAAGATTTCTTTCTCTTGTGTTTGAACAGGCTGTTATTTCTTGATTGTATTTAATTTTTATATGCTTTTGAAACACGTTGTGGGCTGTATTTCCTTCTTCTTGACAGGAAGCCCCAGGCTATGTTATTCCTTGTGATATGTACTTTGCTCATCAAGGCTATGACAGGATGTTTTGATCTCCAACTTTGCTTACAATTATGCCACACTCCCTTGCAGAAGCAGCTGGGTGAGCTGTGGCCTGGGGGGCTGCTTTTAACCCAGGGCACCTGGGCATCTTCAGGGCCTGCATAGGGAAAGGAAAGACCATGAGGATGGAAGCATATGCTGCAGAGTTGGGTGTTTAAGTTTTGCTGCACATTGTTGCAATGAGGAGGAGAGGACAGCCAGGACATTGGCTTCAGAGGTGATAGCAGGACTTTATTAGGGTCCAAAGTGCACTGTACTGTGTCTAGTGATTCAGAAAGTTATTGAACAAAAAAAAATAAATGAATCTGCCTGAAAAGACAAAGCAAGTGGAAGGATAGCTGGTCAAGTTTTGGTGGTGGTTTTTTTTTGGTTTCTTACTTCTTTGGCCTACCTTACTTTGAGTTGTGTGTACATCAGAAGTTAATTATTTTAGCTTTTCTCAGAAGCTCAGCAAAAGATGTTTATAATTATATCCATTTCACACTTCCAGCCAGCTTAGGGCCATGGTAAATACATACATTACTAAAAGCAGTCACTCTTTCCAGACACCCAAAAAGTTTCATTTGAAACTAACTGTAGTATTCAATGTAGCTATGACAATGCTCAATAGAGCTTGACTACTAGAAATGTAGAGTAAATTGTGAATGAGAAATGAAAGAAGACACATGCTAAGTAATACCAAGCAGAAAAATGTGAAGAAATAAATATTTCCAACTTGTGCAACTCCCACATAGGGGAAGAATGTCAGTGATTTTCTCAGTTATTATGAAAAGCATAAAAAAATAATAGTTGTTGCAGTAAGGAAAGTATTCAAAAGAAGTCCTGGGGAAATTCTCAGTGATGGAAAAAAGCAGGCTTCAGGTTGCTCATTTCAGCTCCTTAGGTGATCTGTAGCTGGGACACATTGGAAAAGATGCTACCATGCAGGTACCTGACTCAGTCCCCAGCTGAGTCCAAGCTCATTTCTTTCTTATGATTAAATGATCAAAGCATGAACCATTTTAGCAAATTTAATGTAGCAATAAGAGAACATTTGCCACCGCAGAGATTAGGTACACTGCATTCCCAGTGAATTTCAAGGATGTTAGTACCAGGGACTGTACAACAGTTAAAAATCAAGGGTGTTTTGAGCTTTGCTAAATTAAATACACCTCCTCCTGGACTTCAATCAGAAATGTGAAATCTGCATAGTTAAAAAATTCTAAGAAAGCACTCGCACAAAAGTATTCTCTTAAAAGGAATAATAGAGCAGCCTTGCAGAAATCACTGGCAGAGCTTCAGTATAATGGGTGGTCACAGGCTTTAGCAGATGAACTGCAATCAGAAGATGGCAAATAATCCAATGATCTTTGCAGGCAAGTACACCTTAGAACATACATATAAGAGAAGCAATAATATGCTTTTCTATGATGCCNGCCAGGGTAAACCCACCACACCTGGTATAGATCCTTTGCATTATGGAAAGCTGAAAGGAATATAGGTGTTCAGCATTTCAGATCACCTCTGCAAATCTCTTGCTTTTGTTAAAATACAGCAGGAAGGTAAGCAATCAGAATAACTCACCTTGTTCATAGCTTGTTGATGTAGAAATGCAGCAAGAACAAAGAGTAAACTTCCATAGCTAGTTCTCTTTTGCCTTTCTATCTGAGACACATGCAAATTCAAAAAGTTTGAAATTTATCTAGTCATACCTTTCTTTACTCTAAATCCAGATATTCTGGAAGATGCTCATTGGATTATATAAATTGTGAGGAGAAAATATACCAAGGTATAGATTTCTTAGCTTGCTCAGAGAATGAAGAAAACAGGGACATGAGTTGTCAAAAACATTTTGTCTCTGCCATGCTGCTTTTGGCTTTTGCAGATAAGGGAGCCATCTGCAAAGACTTTAATCAGTAGTAGTATACCATTTTGCAATATAAACTGTTTCTTGTTAGATTAGAAGTAAGTTATCCAACATCCCAGCTACCTGTCAAGGTTTAGATTCAGTCCACTTCAGACCTTTAACTATCTGTTAACCCCTTTTTTCCCTCCAAAAAAGGGGAAGACAAAGGAAATAAGGGAAGAGACTTACGAATCTCTACTGGCCCTCCTCCACCCCCAATGGGAGAGAAAGGGAATGAGAGTGTCTTATGGAATAGAAAAGAAAACTGAAGCAGCTTTAATGAAGATAATAAAATGGAATATATACAAATATATACAAAACCAGTGGAGCAGGTACAGGGGAAGTCCTAGACTGGACTCAGTGGCAGATGGGAACCAGATTCAGGAGCTGGATGCTGGAACTGGGTTCAGGAACACATGGGTCAGGACAGAAGGGAGAATGGAGTCCTCCTTGAATGCTGACCACTGAAGAAGAGGAAGAGAGAAGAAGAGAGCTTGACCCTTGTGATCCTTCAGCTTTCTACTGAATATGATGTATATGGGATGGAAAACCTCATTGGTCAGTTTAGGATCACCTGTCCTGGCCACTCCTCCCTCCAGGTGCAGCCTCTTACTTTTGCATCCCCCAATGTGGTACACAAGATTTAGCAGTGGCCTTGGTCTGCAAACCAATCCTTGCTAACAACTCTAAACATCAGCGTTATCACGGTTAGAAGCAGACATTGTCTGTGAAAATATGCCATTAACTTCGGAAAGTGCAGTTAGTTAGAAGAGACTCAGCTGAAAAGTAAAATCAATGAACGGAATTAGTTCTGTTCTAACTCAAACCAGGACACCATCTTTGCAACATGAAAGACATTACTCATGTTTATTTTCTCAGAAGAATTGCACAAACTCCTCAGGCTGTACTTAGAGTTTAAAATAAAATAAAATTGAAAGCACTTATAATGGAAATTAGTTTATTTTTTCTTCTGTTCAGGGAAGAGCTGTTTGAAAGTACAGCAATCTTGCACCAACATGCTTGGTAGAGATGAGGGTAGCTAAAGAAATCAAATTCTTATGACCTGAAGTAACACTGATAGTCTGTATGAGCGGTGGTTCTTCTAAGACTCTTATTAATAATTTTTAAAAAGTGTTTAACTTTATTTATGTAAGATGTTACTGCATTTATGTCAAACAGGAGTGTGGGGAAAGGGATACTGTAAGCAGCAGAAGAGAGAGAAAAAAGCCTATTGCACTTAATGACCACTGTCTGCCTACTCTTGCAGGCATCTCATGTCATCTGCTTCCAAACACACTGCACACATCACTGTGGTCTGCTCTTAAAGTAACCACAGAACTGGTGTCAGGGATAAAGGTGCCATTGATTTTCCTTTAAATAGGAGTATGGTTTTTTGCACCTTTTCCATGGAAGCAAAATGTGCAGATTCTTATTTTGTCAAGTACAGAAATGCAATGTTGATTGTATGCTCTTGCCCAGGGTTGTTTATGCACAGTGACAGGCTTCAGTAGTCCCAGTGTTGGACTAATTTCTGCCAAAATGAAGGCAATCTGATCTGCATGCACACAATGAAGCCAAATCAGGTCCACTGTGCTTTTCTGCAACCATTTTGGATGTAACTCACAGTAATAGCTTTTTATCTTTTTTTGTCAACCATGTACCAGTATCATATTTCTGGAAAAGAGCTGTTAGTATAACAACCACCACATTCATGTAATTGCAGAAGATTCACAGGTTACCAGTGTATGCCCTAAAGTAATAAATGGGATAATTAAGGAGGGCAGCCACAGAATGAAGCTGTAGGGAAAGACTTGTCTCTAGGAATGTGTCTCTGAGGCTCTCTGCAGGCTTAGACAGCTTTGGCTGGCTACTGTTTCCCCCTTCTGCTGCTTGGCTAAATGCTGACACCACCTGAGAGGATGTTTGGGCTGTTTCTGCAAAGAGTGGGCTACTAATGTGTGGGAAGGGGGTTGTGCTGAGACCCAGCCCTGATGTGGGTCACTGGTGGTCACATGTGGAGGTACTGGTGGTAGGAGTTTCTGATGGATGTCCCCTTGCCTGGGTCTGGCCTTTCTGCTCTTGACGCTACAGTGTCACAATTGTGTAATTATAACATCATCTAGAAATTAAAGATGAACTCTGCCAAGACATGCAAAAATACATAGTATGAAACAGCCTCCTGAAGAACTTGATTCTAAATAAGAAAAACTAGTGAAGAGTAAGAAAGGACACGAAGGGACAAAGCCTTATGAAAGGTCTCACAGCAGGGTCAGTGGCAGAGCTGGCAATTAGAACTGGTCAGAAAAGTCAATCTCTTTCACAGGGAATGTTCTTCTTGAAGGCGAAAAGTGAAATTACAAGAACTTTCCAGGAGTTTGCTGGAAGCTAAACAACCTGACTCTTTGCCTCAGCTCTCTTCAGTCTCTCAGCTGTTGGGGAAGTATCCAAGCCTTAATTAGGTACAAACCATCCCAGATTGTTGCTTAAAATTTTCACAAAAAGTGTATGGCAGGAACACTTAGAGCATGGCTGTTTATCAAGCAAATATCTTCACAGATGTTAAGAGTAGTTACTGAATAGCCAATGTATTGACCACTGTGTTTAGCAAATCATCTGCACTACCTGGCTGAATGCATGTTTTATTTTTGATGAGGAAGTATTTTCTGTCATCTTGCTGGGAAATGACTGGCTGTAAGGTGACTGAGATTCCATTTCTAGGGGTTTCTGTTGAAGATCATCAATACAACTGTGAGTTAGCACTACCCAGAAATGTAAGAACTAAGCTAACAACATACAGTGACACCAGAGCCAAGGTCTTTTCCACCTGACATTCATTAATTGAAGAGTTAGAAGAAGATCAGCACTCCAGAGTGGTGGAGAAAGGAAATGTAGTAAAATACAGGAAATATGCCTCCAGATTAGGTGAGCAGATTTCACCCATCTGAGCTACACTGGCCTGGGACTTTTGGCCTGGGATTCCTTCCACAGCTTTGACTGCCTAAGGACCTTGCTAATTATACTTAACTCCAAAGGCTGGGAGAATCTCAATTCTGTGCAGACTGCTCTCCTGCTCTAAGTAATCCATTATTTCCAGCATTTCTGCCACCAGCTGAATTTACCCACCCCAAGATCATCTGACCTGCAGAAAGACTTGTGAGTTCTTGCCTTAGCTCTCCCCTTCCAGCAGCCTTGCTGCAGCCACCCACTGCTGCTGCATTACAGCAGATCTCATCCACCCACTCACCCCACTTGTAGCTGACTGTCAGTAGCCAGTGCTTTTTGTCAGTGTATCACTGCCAATTCTTGATGCACAGCCCACAGAATCATCACTGCCTGCTGCTGTGTTTCAGATGGTTTAGGAATCAGCTTAAATTTCTCCAACAAACATAAGGTGCTCCTGGATGGAATTTGTAACTCGTTCTCATTTTCCCAAAGCTGCTGCAATAGATGCTGTTCCCTTCTGTGCAGGGACTCTGTCCTTCAGAGTTTTTAGGAGGCATTGCTCTCTGCTATGTTACCAAAGACATTAACTGGCTTCCCCAGGTTGTCCTAGGCTAAGTCTGTCTATCTTAATTAATTAACTTTCTATTTTGCTCAAGTATATAAAAACAACCCCGTAAAAGAAAATATTAAAAAAGTACAGTACTTCTATCAAAGGCATATTTCAGCTTTTTGTCGTCTTCTATCTTTCTCTTCTGAGAAGACCATTAAAAAATCAATAGTTCTGCTTTAAGTTTAAGGTTTTAGAAGTGTCTAGTTTTGTTGATATAGTGTTTGATAACATATTTCTGCTAAGGAAGTCAGTGAAAATATTCTTCAGGATGATGTTTCCATCACATTTTTCAAGTATTCTGTCACACCTCATGCTAGACTAGAAAATTATTTTGAAATGAAACCATCTTCTGAGTTGCAAAAAGTTTGGTGTTTTTTGTTTTGCGAGTTTTTTTACTTGTCTTTTCTCTTGAAAATCTGTTCAACACTCAGGTAACTCCATAAAATTTTATGACCACTCTGTAACAGTTTCTACTGGAGAGCAGAAGAGCTTGCCTTCTGTCTTTGGTTTTTGGAAGACCAAGCAGTAACTTACTTCTTTGTTGAGGAAGAAGTTGCTGGAGTTTTTTGGGGTTTTTTTCCCTTTTGGTGCTCATCCTTATTTCTCTGTGTTTCACGGACAGCTGTTCACAGTCTGGGGTGCTGCTTGAGTGCATATGGATTAAGATATGGTAGTCAGGATTTGGTGGGTTTAGTGTGAGTCTGATGCTGAGCTCATGAGAACTGCCTCCAGCTGAGCCAGAAGTACATGGCTGGCAGCTCAAAGCTGGGGGTGATGCAGCAGTCCCATGTCTGGTTTCCATAAGTTATTGAAGGTAACGTGCTTTATCTGGACTACCTCAATGGCCTTTCTAGACTTGAGGCAAACACTTGATTTAACTAAGATTTCTTTCTGCCACATGTATGTATACATGCTTGGTCACTGAAGAACTGCCTTGTGATAGCATGACCAGAGTGTTGCTAGGTGTAGATTTCTAGGCAGAAATTTGCATTCAGTTTGGAGGAATGTATAAACTGCCCCAGATTTAAAGCAGTTACAAGCAGAGGCTAGTTGCTTGTCTCAAGAAATGTCAAGCAGAGCTGCTGCCTACCATGCCTGTCTTAGCCAGCTTTCTCTGCCCATGTGGTCTAAAACGAGTGCCCTAGACAGAGAATGTATATCAGGTGTGTTTTCAGCACTTGCCTTTTTTCAGTCTCCTGTGAGGATGATTTGCATTTTCCCAAGTTGCTTATGCTTTGACAAGGGTTGTGATGATCTCTGAAGAACTATCTTTCCTAAAACACTACTGTTGCTTAGGACTGACCACAGACTATGATCACAAACCAGGCCAGGTTAACCTGGCCAAGCTCTTCTCAGTATATTGCCTTAATGGCAAGGAGGTGGTTCTTCTTTCTTGTTATATATTTTATTTTGTTACTTAAGTTCTGGAACCTCAGTAACTTTCCCTGATGAGCAAAGTAATGGCTGCCACTGCTGGCAGACAGGATTTTCTTGGATTTTCAAAAAGTTTGGAGAAGTGTTAAAGCTGTAAAGAATTATTTTAAAATTAATGAGTCAGGCAGAATAATTGGCATAAATACAGTCAATGTTTACAGCCACATTTGTATGCAGAAGTTACTTGGGGTCACTGCGGTATAAATAACAATGGCATAACTAAAATGTTAAAATTCTTTCTGTTTCCCCATCTTGATGGCTACACTCTAGATTGGGGCAAGTAAAGCCATAAGGGAAAAACAGACAACAGTGTTTCAAAACTAAGAAATGCAATATAAATGTCTGGGGTGCAGACTGTAATATAGTTTAGCTTTGAACTTTGAGTTGAGAGTAAATTAGCTGGTGCTGAGCTTCCTGCTTTGGTGTGGTAATTACTGCTCAAGTTTACACCAGGTATGTTAGATGAGGCTCAGAATTTCTAAACTGTACTGCAAACAGGATGGCTCACTTTGCTACCCTTCCACAGCTGAACAGGGACACAAATAGCAGCAGGAAATGGATGGGGCTACAGTACAAAGCACAAAAAAGAAGTAAGTTGCATGTTCCTTCAGTTTCTTTCCTCTATGCACCACTATTTACATAACACAGGTTCACACTGGGAACCTGAATGTGTCATATGGCCAGGCCAATTACTGCACCTTTTGAGTTATAATAGAAAGGTGTTATATTCAAGCCCATGCTGCATACATGCTTGGAGACTTTATTACTTAGTTTACAGTAAGGTCCTGAGTTACTAGATGAGCCGTGTTTTATTGTGACTATTGAAGATGTTATTAAAACTAGGAAGAAAGAAAAAACCCTGTTCAGCCTGGCTATGATCTCTTTAAATTACCTTTGCATGAAATTTAATGTTGCAGACCTAGGGTTAGCTGGAGGCCAGTCTGACCCTCTGCAGGCATTAGAGCAGCCTCAGGGCTGCCTCATGTCCTGCCTGGTGCAGTCAGCTCTGCCCCACTGCTACCTGGGACCACCGGAGTGTAGTGGTACCTGCCCTCTGCTCAGGTACTAGTCCAGCCTAGTTTCTCCCTACCTGACAGATTGGTTGCTTGCTTTTCTTTCTCCTATGTTCTTGAAGTGAGTGGGCTCAGGACCCAGAGAGCAGGACACCATTGCTAATATCAGTAGGGTTTTGGAGGTAATGCCTAATATTTAGGATCTCCAGATATTCTTAAGCTACATCATATGGTTCCTCTAGAATCTGCTTTTTCAAGTTTATTTTGGTTGGTTGGTTGGCTTTGGGGTTTTTTTGGTTTGGTTTTGTTGTTGTTTGTTTTAACTTAGGCTGGTGGTGTACACTAAAAAAAAAAAAGACCTATTTTTGTTTTTCCCAGTTAGTGCAAATGTTCTTGTCCCCAGTTCTCCAATTCCCTACTGTTCTCCCCTTCCCATTAGCAATTTTTGTAGCTCCTGCTTACTTCTGTTAAAACCCTGGAACTCAGACATATTTCACATTGCTTTACTTCCCCTTGTTTCCCAAGGAGTTTAGATTCAAGTATCAAAATCATAGATGATGAGAGTTTGCTGTGACAGATGCTTGAAGGAACATTCTTCCCAGGTGTTTACAGCTTTTGCAGTCCACCACCATCAGGGCTTTGCTCTGTTTTCTTGTTGTGCAATTCCCTATTGTTTCACTTCAACTGAAAAGTCTTAAAAATAAAATATTCCTAAAAAAAAATTCCTGAAGTGGTCAGCCAACTTGCTTGTGGGGTGGAGTCTGGCTGCTCAACTGACAGGTGATGGAGATCAAGAGGTAAAGCAAGGAACAAGAGATGACAGTTTGGAAGGAAAAGCCGAGGATTAGAGATCACATTTTCAGAAGAGTCTAGGGGCATAGATGTTATGAAAATATTACTCCATGTGCTTCTGGTTTGGAGCTGTATTGCTCTGACATGTTAATCCCAAGATGCCTCCTGTTGCTAAGGTAAAGGACACGCACTGGATTTAAATGATGGTCAGACAAGATTCATCAAGGCATAAAAATGATTGACCAGTAGGATTCAATCCATGCCAATATGCCACAGATTACAGCTAGATTAGGTCTTCATAGTAGACTAGATCCTGCTGTAAAATTTGCCATCTTTATGTGTACCTGCTGTTCCGTGCTGTGAATTGCCGTCGAAAAGCTCTTTTGGGG
>VYZX01028002.1:19414-79362 GCA_013401335.1 Brachypteracias leptosomus | reverse complement strand
ATGTTGAAGATGCCTTCAAATATTCTGAATTAAAATGGGAGACCAGGCATGAACATCAGAAGTTTTGGGGTTGGAGGAACTGAAGAAGGTTCACTGCCCAATATACTGTTCCAAACTGGGTGGCATCTGGAGATAAAAAAAGTTAAAAAAATTATGCCAAACTTGATGGGACCAAAACACTTGAGAGACTGAGTAAATCATTGACATGCAGATTAGTGAAATTGTTCAACAGTTGATCTGCTGTTTTAGGGCATTCCTAAGCAGCACAATGGAGTGCCATAGAGAGATGCCCAAGCAAATGCTACCCTCCTCTGGTACATTCACATACCACAACCTTTTGTAGAAATATTGGTATTGTCCTGGGAATAACATGAGCATGTCACTGCAGTGTAGCCATATACCTGAGGCCTACAGGAGGACAACTTGCTTGGTTTCTGCCAGTGTTTGGTACTGCTACTTCAGCTCTCATAGCATGGGTAAAAACACTTCCTTAATGCGGTCCCATGTACATCTCCTGAACTCAGGCAGTTTATTCTTTGTTTGTATATTTTAAGGATGATGTATAGAACAACAGACAAGATGCCTTTGTCCTGAGCCTTTGGAATTTGGTCATACTGAAATGTTTGGTTTCAACTGTGGTATCAAATAGAGTGTGCCACCTACTCCTCTCCTGGCCACAGATCTTCTCAGAGTTTTCCATTTCCTTCATGCTGCAAAACCCAGTCTGACAATAATTTAACTTCTGAAAAAAAGACAAGATCATGATTTTAAGCATTCACTTAGTTAGTATTTTGGGCTTGTTACGTGTGTGGCAAGTATATCATCCAAGAAAATTGTCAACTTCTGTGTATTTGGGAATTTTATCCTAGGACCAAGCTAGATCCCTGTATATTTTTTTATAGGGATCCAGCAGAACCCTGAACTACACAGAGCTTTGAGTTGGATGTGCTTAGACCTTTTCCTATAGTGAACTCCACCAAAAAAACAAAAAAGCTTTTAATCTCTGAAAGCAAGCTTTTATTTGTATAAGTACTGGAATAATTAACTTTTCTAATAGAAAAAATGCAAAACAGCTAGATAAGAAAAATGGAAATATGAACAACTTGCTGTTTGCTGCTGTGTTTCTTCAGGCGGGTCTTAACCTGGGAGCATATTTTACCCAACTTGGTGAATTTCTGAGCTGCATAAAATTCTGTGCAGTCCTGTCTGCCCCTGAGAAACCCCATCCATTTCCTCTGAGGCTCATCTGTGTTTGCATTCTATTCCTCATTATAGTCTGTTCTTGAGCTGTAGGCACCAAGCTTTCTTGCTATAATTCTTATCTGCTGCAAACACAGTATTTAAACCTTCTTTCTTAAGTATGCTTAAAAGCTGTCCATGAAAATGAACAGTGTTCTTGTGTAGGGGTCCACTGATCCAGTCACTTCTGAAAGAAACAATGTGTAACACAGACGTGCAAGATAGTATTTAATTTCTGAAACTTTTGTTCCTTAATTTCTTGACCATAAAGGCTATATTGATGTTTTGTGTATTCATGAATACATATATATGTATGTACTTGCACCAATGAATATGGTCTTCATAGAACAGGAATTCCTCTGTTTTTATGAAGAAATATACTGCAGCATGGTTACTTCAACAGGCCACTGATACCTGCTTGCAGATACAGAAATCCTCTCACTAGAGGATAATGAATGTTTAAAAAGAAATTAGCAATGGGAAGTAAGAGAACACTTCTGCCCACTTAAAATGGTGTTGAGTCACCATTAAGGCTTTTAACTTGCTTATTTGCATTGCAAACTTGTTATGAAGTCTATAATTTTCTCTTGTGGAAGTATCTCTTGGGGAAATTGAACTCTTTTTCACTTGATGACATTTGCACAGTATGTTCCTGATGTTTGAGGAGTGGTGGGCACGATCTTTGAGCTTTACTAGTATGGTAGTAGGAGGAAAAAAATAATAGTAAAGACATCACTGTCATGTGATAATATCCACTCTTCTCATTTTATTTTGTGCTTTTTCCTCTGAGAATGACTGCAAATTGACCCAGAATGGATGGCAGCTAAACTGATTTGGAGCAAAGAAAACTAAGCCAAAGGGCTTAGTCATCTTTTTACTGAAATGTGCTCTGAATCTTCTTCATTAATTGTAGCGGAAGCAAAGCTCATGTGATAAAATCATTCAGCCTAATGAAACTGGGTTAATGTGGGTTGGTGGGGTGGGCTTTTTTTTACTTTTATTGTATAACTAATAACTGTCATTATGTAACTGTAATACAATATCTTATTATGTAGTGAAGTTTCTACTGCTTCAGGTTAGGATTTGGTGAGATTTAGTAATATAGTTAGTAGAAGAGGGTAAAATGGATTTCTGATTCTTGTGTGATGTTTTGAGGATTTTTGTACCTATAATTGGCACATGTATCTGGACTTGTACTTGTTTGTTCCTGTGAGTCAAATAGGTAGATGCCATTCAGATACAAGCTGTGTCTGTTAATCATGTGAAACACTGTGTGTACTGTCCTGCTTCCAAATGCTGGAATGTGTCTATGTTCTTAGCTGATGTCTACTGTTTGATGGCCCTACAAATGCAGATACTAAAAGCCATGGAGTTCTGGTACCTATGTATTATTTCCCTTGAAGAGCTGGAACCTGGGGCTGTGAAGGACAGATCACAGCTCCAGTGCTTTAGATGACAAGACTCCCTTGTAGTTCATTAATTACTAGGGGTATTACAACAGTGCATAATCTTCACCTGACAGTGGTCGTCCCCCCCCAGTGGTAATCTGCTCATTCAAAGTAACAGGCAGTCTGTGCCCCAAAACTTCATCGTTCAAGTTGACAGTTGTGGAAGGAAAAACGGGCACTCACAAGAGACATGATGAGAGTCATGCTGAAAACAGAAGCATTAAGGACATAAAATAGCTTTCAACTCCTGCTCCAGTGCTTTGTCTGTTGTCTGGTGCATCTGCTGGTGAACGCCCCAGGGAGCTTACTCCAGGGTGAATTTCTTTAAGGACAAGCTACTTAACCAGAAGTTTTGAGTTAAAATGACAGCCAGCTTTTTTGTGCCTCATTGTGGTTCTCTCTTTTCCATATTCATGTTAGACTCTTTCCATATTTAGTATTTGAGATTTTATGGAAATATTGCTAGTCAAGTGCTACACTTGTGAGAAGGTGAAATGAGGACAAAACACAGGGGACAGATCAGAATCTTTCATCTTTGCTGCTGCATGTAATTTATAAAATGTGTTAATCTGGTTTCATTCATTTACTGAACCATTCTGCACTCCAGGTCTCTGCTGCTTTGCCTTCGTTTTGACTGGTCCAAAGCCAATTTTGTTCAATGAAAAAAGACTCATTTAGTTAGCACAGCAAGGAGGTTTAGCCCTGGTACCTTTTTTTGACTGAGCTCCTGAGGGGTCTGCCCCCTAAAGTTAGGGGAGAGTGGAAGTAGTGGTGTTAGACTTAAACAAATCAATTTCATTGCAGAGCTTTCCCTGTCATAATGATCAGTTTGCAGCACAAATCTCATTGATTTTTCACAGCCATGTGGAAAAAGAACCCAAAGAGCCATAGTTGATGAATAGCACTGGGAGAGACTCAGGAGACACTAATTTGTAGCTGGTGAGAGTAGCCGTGGCGGTTCCCCACCTTTCTTGCTGGCTTCTCTAAGCCTTTTCCATTAAGCCTGGCCTTTAGTTAGAAGAAGTCTGGAAATCTGGTGGTACTCATGAGAGACTGAGCTCCCCAGAAGATAGAGAAAGAGCAACACTCGTGGTGGCAGAAAGAATAATATCGCTGAGGTCAGCAGTGCCCCATCAACCAGGCATGATCATCACCAGAGCTGCCAGTGAGCCCTGCTCTGGGTGACAGGGTTGGTGAGAAAGCAGGGCCGTCTGTGGTCCTGCTCTCAGCCTGACTCTGCCGCTTACATTATGTAAACTCAGAATAATTGGTACATTACAGGCTGCCTTCTTTTTTTCCCCTCCCTTCCTTCCCTGCTGTGGATTTTTGTGGCAGAGGGAGGGAAATGAATTACAGGTTTCTAGAAAAGACAAAACCCCACATGATACTGGAAAAGCAAGGATTCTCTCCATAACGATGTGTTAATTGTACTTCATGTTCAAGCTGTTTGCCAGAATCAGAATGTAAAAATACAGCCGAGTATTTTCCTTGTACTGACCCCTTTTCATCTACTCTTATGCAAGGTGTATTTAAATAGCTGGGCTGTAAATCTGGCTCTGGAAAACTTCCCACTTTGCCTGCCATTCCCCTTGATACAGATGTTCTTGTTTAGCCAATGTGGAGAGTTGCTGCAGCAGTAGTGGGGCTGCTGTGTGCCTTCTGGCAACAGCCTGTGCTGCTTTTGGCCATTGCTTTCTGTCTACTATTGATTACCCACATATGTCAAACTTTTTTTTTATGCACTACATTTTCTAAGCCTGACTATATTTTTGAAGCCTGGTGCACCCATACTGGAAACTCTAGGTACAGGCAATCTGTCACTGGCAATAAGAAATGCAATATTATATGTTGTAGAAGGAAAAGCTATAATTGTGGAAGCATAGGAAGATTAACAGTGGACTGTTGAAATTGGTACTTGTTCTCAACTAAATATTCGTTGGAATACCACAGAATTTTAAAAATCATTGGACTACCTGTTAGAATGCCACCTTTTGTTATTTCAAGTATTTGCTTTTAAAAGATTTGATTTTCTACTGAGATTAAATGTAAAGGATTACACTCTTACCAGATGAAAAATGTTTTTTGTTCAATATCATAAAGTTCAAATGCAAGAATGTAAAACCATAGAGAAGTTTACAGAAAATGTGAATTTTGTTCTGATTTTTGTGATAATTTTTTTTTCTTCTGCCTTTGCTGTCCATGTGGGGCTCCCAAGAACAGGAGGCTCAGTGTACACAGAGAAATTGGAATCCTGTAAGAATTAACATGAGGATCTGGCAGGAGACTTTGGTTCAATCCTGCTTTGCAGTCTGAATACCCAGAAAAGAAGACTGGTGATCTACAAGCTGTATAAAGAGCAGGTTTCTGACCATTTTGTTTAGACTGTTATTTGTAAAAAAGAAAAAAAACAACAACATGTAGAAGGTAACAGCTGAGATGTCAGCCATTTCAGCAAAGGAAACGTGCAGAATTTGACATAGTTTAAGAACTGCAAATTTGGAAATCTCAGCTACAAAAAGGCTTTAGGTATTCTAAGTGTATTCATCTACAGGAGAGGAGTGAAGAGGTTGAAATAACTGCAAAAGAACATATTAATGGAGGTGAAAATTGCCTGCTTTATTGTCAGTCATTTTATGCAACTAAAAATAGGTGCAAAGTGAGACATAAAAACCTTAGTTGATGTTCTTGATACATAAACACCTTAGTTGATGTTCTAATACAGATGTGTGCTTTGAGGAGAGGTGTAGGAGGAACCAGATAAGGGCAGCAAACCTATGTCATTTCAGTTTGTATTTACATTTTGGATAATGGAAGTACTTCAGCTCAGGGTAAAGGAAAGTGTTGTAGGATGGTGATCTCTTAGCATTTATGTGGAGTTTTGTAAGATAATTGAAGCAATATAACTTTGCCACTACCTAAGGGGAAGGTTGAACTCCTGTGTTTCCACTGCATCCCTTGAGTAGCTCCAGCTCTCTTAGTTGGGTAAGTATTTCGCTACCCACTCTTAACTCTTACTGGGTAGGTATGCAGCTGACTCAGCTCACTGAACTGTCAAAACCACCCACCCTACTAAGTTGGTTCTTTTTTGAGTTAAAGTGAATAGGTTTCTATAGTCTGTCGAGTGCCAGAGCCAACACAAGGTTGGCAGCAGAAGAGCATGGCCAGGAGTAAGACCAGCTTTTAGGACAGCAGTGACCTATTCAATTGTCTCATTTGCAAAAACCTCACTCTTTTTAGCTTAATTTTGCATGTGGTGTTAAGAGCTTCACAGTGTGCATTCTCCATATTTTCCCATGTGTGTGTTACGGTCCTCAGGGGCTGTGCCACAAAATGAAGACTACAGGAGAGTGAAGCACAGGTGAGAACATGGAAAAACTCACTTTGCACAGCACTCTTCTTCCTGCATATTGCCTTCCCCACAGCCTGCCTGTGATGAGTGTCCTCTGAATGCTCCCAAATCCCTTCCAGAGCCAGTCAGGTTATTTTAAGCTGCTAGCAGAGTTCCTCTCATTTACCTGATTTTGCATGTTTGGCTCAGTACTTGCATTTTCTCATCCCATACAAGAGTGGGGAGTCAGTGATCGCTGATCTCCAGCTGATGCCTTGTATAAGTAGGGGCAGCAGCATCTCCAACCAGCTGATCATCACTGAGAATGGCCATGTGAGGCCTTAGAAAGGTGCACACAGGGTTATCAACACTCACAGCCAGAACATAAAGTTCACTGGAGGATGTTAGTTGTCTGCTGAGTGTCTGGAGAGACCTGGCTTGCTGCTTCTGCACCTGCAAGCTGGAAACTGCTTTTGCCATCTGCCTGAGGCATGGAGAAGCCTCCAGGAGCAGGACTGCCTGGCTCAAATGTGTCTGAGGCTCTCTTGGTTTCCCCCTCACACAGTCTGAGGGAGAAGCCAAGTTGCATGTGGTCCCATCTAACACCTCTTCCAGGAAACCTCCCTGTGTGTTTGCAGCTGCTGCGGGGCTCCTGCAATGTAGCGGTGGTGTCCGTAAGAAAAGATTGACGTGGGGATCTGCAGAAGTTTATTCCGGCCTTATGCGGCTTTGCATTGTCAGCCTGGAAGGAGCACTGAGCAACTTCTTGCTAAGGCCTGTGGGCAGACTGAAAATGAGTCCCATGCAGGGACCTTTTCTGTCCCATCTGCTACAAACTGTGCTCTTCACAGGCTAGGTTTGGGAATGAGCCCCCGTCACTGAAACTGTTTGTGTGCAGCCAGGTCCTAGATCAGCAGCTGCCCTTCCCCAACCTGCTCTGGTACAGGAATGGGACTAGCCAGTAGTGAAGGACTACATGTGTGTGCCCTCTGTGTGCATGTGGCAGGGGATATATTTGGAAGCAAACTCAATTTAGAAATGAAGAGATCAGAATATAGTGTCTGGTTTGGCAAGGAGAATGCGAAGATGTGGTATCGATGTCTCTGCCTTTCGCAGGCTGGAACTAATTGCTGGAAAAAACCCTTGCAGGGCCCCAGTCCGTTTAAATAAAGAGCGCACATGTTAATCCTTATACTCCCTGCATCTCTTTAACTGCTTTCTCCCACTAAATGTAAAGGATTTTAAATATACCGTGAGATACAGCTTTGGGAGACATGAAAACGTATGCATTTGTGATAGCTCTCTCTCTCTTTTACAATCCAAGCATTCATTTCAAAGGATTATAAAATTTGAGTCGATAATGCACTTCAACACTGTTGCCTTGTCAAAACTGCTACCAGTTCCATGGTAACTATTAATTGTTGGATTTCAAATGGCAGGGAGGTTTGAACACCATATGCGATTGCACATGGTGAGCTCTATTGCTGCTGGGGTGGGAGGATGTCAGCCACTTTTGAAAGGAAATTCATACTTGGGAATGACTTTCCCACTTACAAAGTTAAGAGAAGAGATTATGCATGTTAAGAATCAAATTTCTGGCCTCATTAAGTTGCTGTAGGAATTTTGTCACTGGCTTCAGTCCATCAGTGGTTTCACTAACAAATCTAAAATCCAAAAGAAGATCCACTCAGTGCCTCTGAGGAGTTGATGGAAGAGGTGTAAAAGATTGCTTAAAATAATGAGATGAGGTAGATATACACAACTGGAATATGTTTCATTTTTCTGTATCAAAGATGAGAAAACTTTCTCAGTATTCAGCATGTGCTTTATTCCTTTCACAGCTTTTGGATTTCACGTGACTTGAGGGACCCTATAGTTCTTACACTGTAATTCTAATAAAATGAGGATATTAAGAAATTTGCTGTGACATGAAATGTTACTCCAAAAATTCTTGAAGTTTAAATTATTCTTTTCACTGTATTATAATATCTAACAATACTGTTATACAATTTGTAATTGTACAGTAGTATTAAATAAAAATTATTTCCATTAAGGAATATCATAATAAAATGTTCATGAATATTATTACTTCTGATCAGCTATGTGTATATTCTGATCTCAACATTATAATTCTAAAATATAATTTAAACACTATGAGTAAGCATATATCTTTTTACTGACAGGTTTTTTTTAAAAGTAGCCATTGTTACAACAACTGTGGTAAAGAGAAACCACAGTTAAAAAGTTAAGCAAGAACTTAATTTTTTTTAGTACTCTGTTATCACAAATTCCTATCTTCTGGTACTGCTATTGGAAGTTAGGGTCTGAATTGACACCTAATGATAAAATGTATTTACTTCACACCTTTTCAAATTGCTTCCAATTAGAAATTTTAGCTAATCCACAAGGCAAGACACAAGATCTCTCAGGCGTTTTTGATGTAAATAATCCTAGGTTTACCACTGTGGTTTATATTCCAGCATCTTCAAGATTTCTTCATCATTCTGGGGGCCATATTAGTATCCAGGAACAGGCTGCCTTTGCCTGGGGTAAGAGCTGGGAAGAATATTCAATGGTTTCATTGCTCTTGCAGATGAATACCGCAGGTGCAAAAGCAGGCTGTAATTTAGGTAATAATATGTGGCAGAGCTAGAGCCTGACATCCCCGTTTTCTGCATCCAGACTGTTAATTGACTTAGCTTTAAAATCTAGAAAGAAATCATTCAACCCTGAACATTTCGGGTCCATTGATCCATGCACCAAATCTGTTCTTCCTCTGCTGCAGCCCAGCACTTCTACATGGCTCTGTGGCCCACAAATCAGTGTGAAGTGGTATAACCACTTGAGTAAATGTATATATGCCACTCATCAGATAAATCACCATCTTTTAAATGCAATGCATGGCTGTAGATTATGTAATGTGTCCGTTGCTGGTTTATATCTCTAGATTAAAGGTTTGAAAATGCACTGAATTTTCATATAATAAATAGTGTAGAGAAAATCTGATTTGAAATCTATAAGCAATCTGCTCTTACTTGATGAGAATTTAGTCATTATTCCTTCAGCCATAGACTTAGTGAAATTGTTTCTATATCCTCTAGGAGTGGCTTTTGGAAAAAGTTGGTATCTAAGATTTTATCTATTACTCAAGTTTTAAAGTAAGATTGTAATCTATATTTAGTGGGGCTATATAATTACCTAAATGTATTGTGTTTTGTAAATACATATTGTCTAAACTGTTTGTGGCACGTTTTTTTCTGTCATTACTAGTGAAAAACTGTACTAGATTCTTCTGCATTTTTGTCTTTTGGAACACACTTCAGTGTGTTGTTAAATAAATGATGGCTGCCAAAATATTTTATTTTCAAGTAATTTTGCGTTAAAGTTCCACTGAAGTGTTCTTGTATCAAGTGGAGGCAAAGAAGTTGGCTTTTATAAATAGTATGCTGCTTTATTACATGTTTTAATCAAGTTCAGGATTAGTACTGTGCTTCTCAGTATTCTTGGTATTCAGGTACAGGAGGGATGTCCATGGATTTTATTTCCTATCGGGGGAAACTGTTTTCAGCAACTGTACTAACTATGGAACAATAAATTGCTGTTGTAAATAGTATTTTCTCCTTAGTCCGCTAAGGATGCGTTCATGCTTACGCTTGACTTCGTGCACCGTTAGGCAGATCCTCCTCAGAGAGTTATGCTGAGTTGCATCTTTTCCAGTGTTGTCTATACCCGCAGTTCTTCATAGGATTTTCTTTTTGTGTTAAGTGCCTCTTTTCCCACTCCTTAACATCATCTTCTCAGCTCTATTATCCACTTACAAGAAAGTCTACCAAGGCAAATGATTTGTTTTATCCCTGTTGCACTGCTAAGAGGGTAATTTAGCCCATTGTAATGAAAATATTAATTGGGGCAGATTCTGTAACACCTTCAAAAGTAGTAGAGGATTATATGTTATGACTCAATGCTGGTCATGAAACACAATATGGTTATTTTATGACCATAATGTGTTTTGGTCCACTATCATGCAATAAATGTATCTGGCTATAGCCATATAACCATGCCTCAGGCATGGTGCTTACATACTGCATCCCAGGATGTGCTTTCGTGGTCGAGTGCTGGAAGCAGGCTGCACGTGCTGTTCATGGGATGACAGTTGCTTTCAGTCAAATAGCAAGAGAAAAGTTTTGGTGCTTTGGGAGAGAAAAGCAGAGGAAAAGCTTTGCCTTTCCTGTGGCAGAGTCTCTGTTGCGGGGTAGATGACAAGAAGAAGATGACATGAAAGCCGAATCAGTTGTTTTGATAGGTCAAGTCCAGATTCTCACACTGGAGTTTCTCAAAAGAAAGAGCTATGTAACTGTGGAAATAAAAAGGTTTTTAAAAAGTAGACAACTAAGGCTTTGGTATCCATGCTGCAACATATTATTCTGTATACAGAGTGTAGATTTCAGTCCAGCAATCAGGCTAAGAGTGAAATGAGTGTCTCTTGAACCTCACCAAATACTTAGTTATTTCTTTCCGTCCAGTTTTTTAAAAAAGCAGATGACTTCATGTCTCTGCATAGCTGAAACACATTCTCTCTCCTACCTCCTCTCCCATGTGAGGGTGTTACTAAGTTTGGTCAAAAAAGGAATACTTACAAGTGATTCTTCATCTGTTAACAGAAGTGAATATAACTATGCTGTTTTTTCCCCTTTTTAAATATGTTGAGACAAGAATCCAAGGTGCTACAATGATCTTAAATGCCTATCCTTGCCTGTGGAACTGATTTGCTTATCCTGCTCTCACAGGAGAGGAGGGTTTGGGAGTGGTAATATCTCTAGTTAATGCTGTAATAGAAAATTGACGGAGAGCTAAACAGCACTTACCTACAAAACTAATGGTGATGTCACCCTTATTCGTTCTTGCTTTAACAGCTGCTTGTGCTGCATGTACCTCTGGAACCAGGACAAAGTTAGCAACAACCATGCATTGAAACTGGTGAAAATACACGAACATTGGCCAGGTTAAAATTACCTTCCTCAAGTTATTTGGTTTCTCAATTAAACGTAATTGGGTTATGAGAATAAAAAGCTGCTCCTTTCAGGGATGCTCTGCATCACCTCTTGTGTTCTGCAGTTCACGTGCTCTCAGCTCACCCCAGGGGTCTGTGCAGTCGATGGGGATGGGGTCATGGTTGGGTTCTGCTCTCGGTACCGCACGTGTGCCTGGAGGGATTAGCTGGTACCTGAGGCTGTTCTTCCTTCTGCTTCTGAGAGCCAGCCAGGTTTTCTCCTCAGAAAAGGATAGATCTTTAAATGCTGACAGCTGTTTTTTGAAAGCAAAAGATTTTGGTGTTAGCAGGGGCCTAAGCAGAGGGGATGCTGCTGCAGAGACTTCAGGTGAAGGGACGAAGGCAGAGGGAACACACTGAAGTTCATTTTCAGCTTGCAGCAGAAGATCTTGTGAGGCTGCATAACCACCCTGAGCTCTTGCTCTGTGTAGTGCCCCTGCAAGGTTTTTTTCTGGTGAGCAGGGTTCTGCTCCCTCTCCAGGTCATTTAGTACCTTGCTGAGCACTCAGAGAAGCTAAGAGAGGTTTTCCACCGAAGACCTGTCCTTTACCCCCACCAGCTGTGGGGCCAGCAGAGCCTGCATCTGCAGCCTGAGGCCAAGGCCACTGCTCTTGCTGTTCCAGGTCAGGCAAGCATGGGTGACAGCAGATAAGGGACAAGGGACTTTGCTTAGCCTTTCTGTTTCCTTTCCTGGTGGTTCAGGGTGCTGGTCCTTGTAGAGTGACAGCTATAAAATTAGATAATCAGTTAATCACTGGTAAATTAGCCTTGTGTCTTTGTGGAGAACAAATACAGTATTTATGTAAAAGTTGTTAGGAGTTTTTCTCTTTTTAATTAGCAGAAATAGATGCAAAATGAATGATGATTAGGCAGCTGATTAATTCAGTAGTACAATTATGCCTAAAGCTATGCCCCAGTACTTAATGATGGATGCTCTAAGCAATCAAAGAAGCCTATTTATATAATTTATTTATTAAAAAAAAAGTTAGAAATGAGCAAGACTGTGTATATTACAAGTATATCAACTTCAGTGCCTGAGAAAACCTTTCTAAAATTTGGTAATATAAATATTTTTAAAACACTTTTTTAAAATAAAAAAAAAGAAAATAATAACAGAATTGTTACTGTTTTAGCTGTTAACTTTTAGGTTTACATGAAAGGCTGTTCTTTAAAAATAGCTAATCAAATTCTGAGCATTTACTAGGAATGAATAAGGATTCTCTATGACACAGGAATCAAAAAACTGAATGTCTTTTTCTTCCTCCTCCTTTTGGGCAGTCTGAGCTGGGGGAGTGGAGGAAATTTGAGCCCTGGGTGTCTGCTCTGGGAAGCTTTGAGAAAATGCAAGTCATGATGAGCAGCTGCCTCATATGCAGCCAGTTGGGAAGGCTAAACTGATTAGTCTGTAAACACTAGGAGATGGTAAGTGTTGGTGTCAAAGGGACTGTGACAGTCATCAGATTGTGGTTTATCTCAGGCTGTCGTATGAATGATGGCTCTCCCCCACAGAAGCGGTTTTATGGCTTTGCAGATGTATAATCTGAGCCTGGGCTGACGGATCCAGCTCTGCTCCGAGCAGCTTCCCGGTCCAGTGTTCTGCACTACCAACTCTGGGCTTTTCATGAACAAGCCTGTTATTTTCTTTTCACCAACCAGGCATTACAAACATAAAATTTACTAGTCCTAACAGAGTGGAAATTGGCACTTGCCCGTTTGCAGACACAACAACAGAGAATCCCTTTGTGGAGAAGGTGTGGGGGCTGCTCACAAAAGCATCAAGAGGGCTCTTCCTCTGTCAAGTTTGCCTGGTACAGCAGCAAGGTTACAGTTTGCCCTTTGTGCTCAGAGATGTGTCACAGGAAAAGGCAATCCTGTAAATATATGGAGTTCTAACCTACCACAGAGCTGGGCAAGAGCATGAGGTGATTGTTTCTGCTCTAGCTCAGTGATGCCCTCGGGAGGGGATGCGACATGGACAGTGAGCATGGCAGTGGGTGATGGGTACAGTCACCTCCATACTGGGTTCAGAGCAGGTGTTCTTCAGCGAGGCAGCTGAGAGAACATGCAGCCATGCATACAGGAACTATAGCTCATCTCTGATAAAAGTTCAGGAGCTGCACTACTGAACTGTAGTTGTACATAAAATCCACATTTGATTTGTTTGTTCAGTGCTGCAGAGAGGAAAGAAGCCTCTACTCCACTACATGTGAACTTCTTGACTATTTTAAGTTTTGGAGATTTTTAGCACCTGTTAATATAGTCATAGGAATTTTGTGCTAAAATATACTTCATGTCAATGGGAAGAAAAAGGGATTTACTTGCATGTGTAGGCTAGAGGACCTCCTCCAATCTCCTAACTTCCCAGTAAGGGCTGCCATTTTCTACAGCAGGCATCCTCTATTCTGGGTGATGAGCAAGCTCTTCTTGATAAAGCTTTTCTGGCAGCCTCTGAGGCACTATCACCTGGACACTAAATTGTTATTTCGGTAAGGGTGAGAGGGAGCAGTCTAAAGCTCTAAAAGCCAATCACAGCGGAGCTCCTCCAAGCAACCCCCACAGCTGCAGATGAGTCAGGATGGGGCTCAGGGGAGCAGATTGTTTCAGATGCTACCCACTGGGAGATCCAGAATAGGAAGATAAACAGTAAATGAAGGTAAATTAGAGAAGGTAAAAAGGTAGCTGTTAACCCCTTTACAGCAGAGAAAAATTTTAAACCAAGCAAAAGTGCAATTGAAAAGAGTATGGAGGCTAAGGGGATATAAATATGTTGCCTAAAAAAGGTTATTCCTGCTTTTGGAGGTTCTATAGCAAAGAAGGAAACAATTATACATATATTTTTAAAAAAATTCAGGACAGGAATTTCTAGGGAACTTGGCTTGAGCTTTGGAGCAAAGGCTGGAGACTGGAATTTGGATGATTCAGCAAAGGACTGATAGAGAAAGAAAGGAAGTTTGCGGGGGAAGCTGTGAGATATGTAGGGTACCATGCCTTTATTACAGGCATGGTGTCTCTTCTGGTGTTTTGGGTTTGGTTTTTTGTTTAATTTCTTTTTTTTGTTGTTCATGTGAGTTACAAAATTGTCATATTTAAAACTGTTACATAAATGCACGGCACCTTTTCACAATTGGTCCTCTATATATTACCTGTATTTAGAACAGTAATTTTTGCTAGTGTCCTTCAAACTGCATAAGAGTATCTTTCCCTTCTTCCTGATTCTCTTGAGAGTAAATCATCCCTAACATACCCTGATGAGACAATTCAGAATGCTCATATTCCTGGTATGAGCTGTTTCCTTAATGAGGGCCCATAATTGTACCTCCATACTTGCTCAATGGAAAAGCATATTTTAAGACACAGGCTTTGATTTAAAAGCTGTTGGCAGCTGCCTTGAAATAGGCGTGTTCATCTCCACTTTCCTAGCTGAAGATTTGTATGAAATGTGACAAGTAAGAAACCAGTTTTTCTGTTCTGGATGCAGTGGGCAGCGCTAGTTAATCTGCAAGCTGGAAAGATGGTGACATTGACTACTAGTTTGCAAGGATAAGAGATTATTGATTTCTGGCAAATACATTATGGTGTAAGGCAAACATTCGTAAAAGCCATGGAGAGAGCGTAATAATATTCAGCTGTGGAAATAAAAAAAGTAATTGATTTACCATGCTGTCATAAAGCAGCACTCCTCCCCTCTGTTCTCGCTCTTTCCCAGTAGCAGGCTCTTCCCCACTCCCTCACCCTTGTCCAGGCACCCACAGGAGCCCAGAGTGCTGCTGGCTCTAACTGCCTGGAATTTGGCAGCCTGGAGGGGATGCCACTCACCTTGGCGTGCCTAAGTTGCAGCTCTGCTGTCCAGGCCTGAACTCAGTGTGGTGAGCCCATCTGGCTGGGGAAAGCCAAGTTCTGCTTCCCATTCCTAAATTCCCCCTCCCAGCCCATCCTGCCCCATCCCCTCGCCCCCAGCCCATGTGCACCTTCTGCAGCCACCATTGCCCTGGGGAGGTCAGCATGGACATGCATCTTCTGCTGGGGCTGAGGCTGCTTTCCATCCAACTGTTCTCCACCTGGAAAAAATGAAATCAGGATTATTTTTTCTTTAACTTTCCCGAATGAAAATTAAGTTATTGCTAGAAGTTACTTAATGTATCATGTTAAATTCAATTTCATGACTGCTTCGTAAGGAACAAGGCAAATATGGCAGCATTGTGCCAGTGGGATGCTGTTTCAATTTCTGCTTGTATACCAGCTAGAAGACTTTTTCCTCCACTTCCACAAGGTTAAGATCAGGGCTGCATGATTTTGTGATGTTGGATGCATCTTTCAGGACTTTTAAATATTTAAGTGCTAGGACCAATGGGAGAGAAAGGAACTCCCAATCTGCCAATGAAAACACAGAAGTGAATGGATCTGAATATGACTTTGTAAGCTCAGAGGTTCAACGTTTGAAACACCCGCACTTGAGATTGCGAGGCAATAGGTTTTTCCTTTATTGCTTTAAAGTAATCTTGCATCCTTGGGTCTCCAGGTATTTCCTTACGCTTTGCCTTTTAATGGTTCATGGCTTTTTTTAAGTCTCAGCAATGATGCCAACATACTTCTAAATTTTTTTTTTTTCCCCTTTTCATGAGCAAGCCAGCCTTTTGTGGTCTGCCTGTAGTAGTCACCCAATGTACTTCATCTCATGTGGCATTTCTGTCAGTTCTGGTTTGTCAGTCTGGCCTGCAGGTCAGAGATGGGGGAACCAGGATCATCATGGGATAAATAGCCCCTTCTGTTGCATCCATACTAATACTTGAGGCCCTCTTACCAGATCACGATGGTGCACTGTTGCAATATAACTGTGTAGTAAGAGTTTTTTGGCTCAGCCTTAGTTTTTATGGCAACTGCCCTGTTGTTGCTCTAGCTGACCATGTCACCGTTTTGCAACCACATTACAGTTCTCGCTTCCTCTTCTCTCACAAGTGGAAATTATTCAGCTTTTCAACTAGATCTCATTTATTTTGACTTAGATTACTAAAAGAGGCTGTTAGGCTTTTTNGTTTTTTTTTTTTTTTTTTTTTTGTCTAAAACATCTGATCTAGAAATGGGCAAAGTGTCTGCACACCAGCTAAAATACTGTATGGCTTCCAAAGCACCCTGTTAGAATCCAGCCAGTGTTGCTATTCACAGGTAATTAATGTTGTGAAATTATTCCTTATATTAAGTAAATTACTGCTGAAGTTCTAATCTGTTGAAATACAAAACTATGAAGAATTTAATGGTAATCTTTGGATATGAAATTAAGTATAATGATTAGATTTGTAGAAGACCTTTTGAATTAGCTAACATGTACTAGCTCATACTCTCACTTCCCAAGGAGTGCTGAGTTGATGTTATTTCCAGTAAGCTTGATGTAAGTGGGAAGAGAGCATTTACAAGAGGTTTCTGCCATGTCATTAACACATATTTTTATTTTAAAGTGTTGTCTAAAATAAATCCACACAATATACATGCATAGATGCACATAGAGTGTCAGTAAAAACAGCTTCAGAGCTAATTTACAGAGTAAATAACTTATGACAGATCAGCACAGTTTTGAGGGTGGCTGTTGGTGTGTGATGATTCTAAGACTGGGTTAGGGAGGGACAGCAAAAGCTTTGTATGCTCAGCTAAAAATACTGGCATCTCCCTCTTACAGTGACTAGCACCTTCAAAGATGACAGATTACTTTTTGTTTTTCTTGTATAAAATCTGGCAAGTGAGTTAAATAAGTTTTCCTAAGTTTATGAAAAATTCATAGCTGTGCAACACATCATTAAATGAAGATATAGATTGCCTGCACAGAAAGACATAGATCTGTGTCTTCCAAAGGAGCAGGTTTTTTTGGTTTATAAAAATCTTTTTGTGTGTGTGAGCAATTTGCTATGAAAGATCAATTTGCCCTCAATTTGCTTATTTTGCCAACAGTGTCCAGCAAGTGACTCAAACCAAACAAGTAGTAAAAAAAGCCTTCTTCCTCTTCTTATGAAAATATGACAAAAGCACTTGGTTTTCGCTTTTATGTATGTTTTGGTTTTCCACCTACATCGTATCTGTGGCTGCCATGACTGCTGTGATGCAACAGTAGTGCTGAGCTCTTGGATTATAAGGAGGAGGGAAGCATTTGCTCTATCCCAGGATGCTGTGCTGAGCCTGGCCATGTATCGGGGCACAGTCCCTCTGTCTTGGTCAGGGTCCAGATCAGGAGCATGTTTAGTCTAGTCTTTCATTTCTGCTGCACTTTTGGAAAGCTTACCTTTGCCTTCAGACTTATGGCTTGTAAAGACGGCTGTATCTAGGCGAGGGCTGGTCCTAACCTTGTTGCTTGTGCACACATGGAGTTGGTTGCAAGCTGGTGTCTGCAGAAAACTTTGACTGCATAGAGAGCTACCTGCAGTGACCAGAAGCGGTTGTGTGAACTCAGCCAAGGGAAAGGTAAAGGGGGGGCTGAATGAGCACTGATACTGCTACAGAGCCCAGGCACTGCAGAGGCCTGAGTAGTTCCTTTGAGGTCCTCTGGAAATCAGCTGGTGCTGAGAGGACTTGGCACATTGCTGGAGATGCTCACTATTTTGAGCTGAACTGAGTAAGAGGACAGCAGCAGCGCTCAGACTCAGTAAGAGCAGAGGACTTGTGTGATATGCTTTATATTCTGGATTCTTCCCAGTTCACTGGCTGAGATATTTATTCATTTTACCTTCTTTGTATTTCTGTTATTATCTCTATTTAGGGATTTGCAGTAGTGTCTATTGCTGTATTGCTGCAGATCTAGCTACACTGGAGCCTCCTGTTGTGCTGCTATTCTTGTTGTCATTTCAGACAGGACAGCTATAAGAGAATAAAAAAAATTGTATGTTAAAAATCTTCTCAGAAGTCATAAATCTCCTAATGTGACCAGGTCTCATCTCTTCTGCCACATGGCCTCCTCAGGTATAATGGGGGTTGCAGATAGTTCCAGGTTGTCAAGTGCACAGGTAGATGTTTATGGCAGAAGTTTTTCTAGATCACTTCTCGCCTTCTCCGAGTATAGAGAAAAGAGGATAGAAAACCAGTGTTTGGTAGCACTTGTGCCAAGTAAGTTTGGGGAACACTTAGCTTCTGTTAGTTATTTCGGTCCGATGGTCTGATTTGGAAAATAGAATTTCCAATGGAATTTGGAAGTGAATTTCCATTGTCCTCGCTAAGAAACAGAGTCACCCTAAGTAAGGTCACCTCAAGGGTGGTGGCACTTGTAGGACCTAGCCCATCATGTCTTCTTCATTTGCTTCAGGAAGCAATTTTATAATTCTTCTCTCCTCTATCAATTTCACTTGGAATGCATTTAGGTACCAAGTGCTCTGTATTGGTTGCTCAAATTTGGAAATGGAAGTTTTACAATAGCACTATCTTGAATGTTCGATGTGTGGGAAAACAGGGCTTGCTTATGATTTTTAGATATCTTTGCAGATATAGCTGAGCTTGTTTGGGGTGAATGAATCCAACTATAGAAATAAAATGTGCCGTGATACAGAGACAGCTGTCTTGACACTGTAACGAGCTTGAGCCAGCGGTTAGTGTCGCTGCATACCACAGTTGTCCTGTTTTCAGATCGGAGCTAACGGCTTTACCCCAGTTACCTGCAGGCCAGTGTGGCTCACCCTCGGAAGGGGGAGAAGAGGATGGACCTTCATTGTGGACAGTGGGGTGGTATAGGCATTAGAGGTTTTGGGAAGCTTTTCCTGTCATGTCAATGACACATGTATGTAAAGTCATGGCTTTCTTCCAACAGCCTAAGAATAATCAATTTGATAGCTTTCATCCAAATAAAAATATAAAGCTTGCAACATCTTTACCAAGACCCATCTGTTGGTATATTTCTGGGCATTAATAGTTTTATAAGTAGCCTTAAAACACTGCGATGGGTCTTCTCTCTTTATTAATTGAATTACAAGCTTTTTGAAATAAAGATCGTATCATGGTCATGTGTTTGCACAATACGTAGCACAATGGACATGGAGTCCTGGTTAGGCCTGTAGTTTTTGCAGCAACACTGGTTTGTTTGTGTTTTTTTTTTCCCCTCTTCCCTGCCACAATCCTTAGTTATGTCCTTCTGCCCCAAAATCCAGTATCCCCTTTAGGCTGTGTATTTTCCTCAGGGTACAGCATACGGTAGCATAGAAAAGGCTTTTAGAAACACATGCTTTCTCTGTGCCCTCTGTGGTGAAAGTGTAGTCCCTCCAGCCTGGGTCAATACTGCGTGTGAGCTGCATTCTATTGAGTATAAATAAACCATGTTAAAAAAGGAAAAGCACTTAGTGCAGCTTGCTTTCTGTTGTGTTGATGCTCTTCTTGGAACTGATGGGGCAATTCCTTTCTCCTGAGCTCATCGTTCCTGGGTGAGCCTGAGGACAATGTGTCTCCTCCTGCCCTTCCCTGCCAGTTGGAGAAATCTGACTTTGGCACAACAAGCTGACCCTGTGGGAGGAATCTGCTCTGCCAGGAGAGAGATTTTGTTGAGGTTTGTCAGGTTACTTGCTGTACATCTTACCTGACTTACTATCTACTTTGGGAGATTTGAACCCTTCTCCCTCTTGCCTCTAAAGGAATTTAATTTGTGGTAATTTCTGCAACTTGATGTAACAGCAGAATGGGTGTGAGTCTCAGGAGGTGGGAAGGAAGATCACATTAAATTATTCAATGCCATGGAAAACCTGCGGGATATGCACATCTCACATGCATAATGTCAGATTTTTCTTTTTTATACAACAATTTGCACAAAATATTTTATGTCTGGAAGTTGTGTGCAACCTTTAGCAGAGCAGTAACATAAAACTTGACAATTTAGATCACTAGCACAGTTGTTAGAATAATGTCACGCACATTTTTCCCCAGTGTAAATGCAATGGGGTTCTCTTCCAGCTATTTCTCTTATCTTTATGATACGTTTTTTGAGGTTGCCTTTCATCATAATTAGCACTGGTTAACAAGTGCCATCGGCTTTGTAAGATGGCCATCTCCTTTCTGCTATAAGAAAACCCATGTGTGGAAATGATATTGGTATTCGTGTACTTAGGCAAGACGTGGTTCTGGTTTGTTTTGCTTTTTGTTCTTTTAAAAAAAATACATGTTCTAGAGAAAAAAATAATTCTAGAACTTGCAGTTTTGGGGGGGGGGGTTGACAGAAAAAGTAAAACTGGTATGACATACAAATGTTCAACAAATGTTATTACCAAATTTTCAACAACCACGAGGAAATTAATCTCTATGTGTATATTTTTTTAATGCAGTTTAGCAGCCAAAACAGAATGAAACACCATTTGCTTGTTTTCTTTCTTACTGACATAAAACCCAAAACAAACTCAATTTGATAAGAAAACATGTTGCAGACACTTACATTGTTTAAAGATTTTTTCTTCTTAATGGCATAGAGAAGAAAAAATATTGATTCCTAAAATACAGATCCACAAAACTGGGGAGGGTGCGTGTAGACGATCTCTCAGTGAATGCAGTAGTCCTGTGCTAAGCAGAAAGCTGCAATCCTTGTTTCACATGTCTCAGAAGAGATCCTTGTCCTGCAAGCTCCAGGATGGTCTGCAGAGCATCTCCCTTGATTCGTACTCTTGAGGCTTGTGTTTGGGGCTCTTTGGGAAATAAATCACTTCGTTTACAGCCATTTCACTTAAGTCCTTTCATATAAGCCGAAAATATGTCAACCAGAGAAATCAAGTCATTTACTCTGAATATCCTAGAGTGTGTTAATTAAAATAGCATTAATTTCAACATCATAGTTTCATAGTATCCAGTGCCAATTTTTGTGTCCAGCTGTCTGATGTTTATCATTTCAAGACACAGAACAAATCTGGCTTTTGTTGTTTTTACTTTGTTTTACTAGATATTACTTTATAGTACCTAAACCACACAGCAGCTGTTATACCTTACCTGTAGGAAAGGTATAAAAATACTTGTTAGGTCAAAAAGTCCATCAGAAGAGACTTATGTGGTTCATTTTTTCTAATAAAGATTTTGATTAATTTTTTCTCTTGATTGATTATTTTTCCTTCAGAGTTACTGTTGCCTGGGATGGACTTCTAAAGTGTTTTAAGTAGAGAAATGTAGAGTTAGCACCAAGCTGCCATCTGAGTGTTGAAAACCCAGTTCTAGTCAGAAATTGCCATGAGTGGCTGCCTGCCCTTGGAAGGCAAGTTACGCCTTTTTTGAAATTATGGACTTTGTCACTTGGCTTGAAAAGTAAAAATGTTAAAAAAACCCCAATGTAAATTAGCCCATTGGTAGTATGACTTGGGTTTAAGGTTGTGGTTAGGTGACCCAAGGAGATGACTGTATTATTTATAAAAGGTAACGAAGCAGGGTGGTTGCTGTGAGCCTATTAAATTTTCAATAGAAAACTTTAGGAATAGTACATTCTCTAAGAGAGAAAACTTAGAGAAGCAGAAATTCTGGTTCTGCTGAAATGGACTATTCCTTCATGTGAAGTCAGAAGGCCTATGCTAAATGTGTAGCTGTACAGGGCTGTGTAAGAGTGTTTTCAGTGCAGTTAATTTACATCAAGAAGCTGTAGAGCACCAACGTGTGCTGGGTCTCATGGCTATGGTCCACACATGGCATTGCCAAAGATTGTTTGTGTCTCAGTGATAGCGATGTCTCTTGGTAGCCATTGGAAACTGCTGTTATTAAAACCCTATGTTTCTCATTAGAACAACTCTATTGTACATATTATTTAAATATAGATTACTAATGAAATGCCTTTTTATTGCTTTTCCTGTGAATAATTTCAGCGTAAAGTTAATTTGCAGTGTTATGTAAATTCTGTTAACTTCAATCAAGTTTTTAATTATGTTTTTACCACAGTAATTCCCATTTGATTTGTCATCTCCTGTTAGGTATTTAACATTGCATAGGGTGTTTTTTTCTTCTTTTTTTTTTTTTTCTTTTCCTCCTCGTGTTTAAGTCTTTGATGTCACCTGGAATAGAGCCTCACTCTAAAGCTGGGCAACTTTGATTTTCTTTCATGCAAGTATGATTTAATGAAGAATTATTACACAAAACCAATGTTGGAACCGCTTTATTGTTATGGTATCGATTAGAAAAAATAAAATTAGATAGACAAAACTGCCACTGAGAAGACATCCAGCTATTTTGTTTGCTCTCTTCCCTTCGCCTTTCTTTCAGTCGCTCCAGTTCATTGAACCTTTGATGCTGGCAGCCTGTGGATTTCATTTAAAACGTCAGTTGCTATTTAAAACCTGATGACCACTCAGTCTGTGGCCACCTTGCATAGATATGAATTGTTCTCACAAATGTTTGCTTGCCCATGCAGTGGATAAATGGACCCTTTTTTGGCAGTTTGTCGGCGCATGAATCATTTGTGAGATAGGACTTGTCAGGCAGCATCTCAGCTCTAGATAGATATTTTCGAATTTATTCTAGATATATTTTTCAATTTTTTTTCTGATGAAATGAAGTGGAAATAGTCGAAGTTGAGTCTGTCTTCAGGGGTCGTGGCAAAAAGCTTTCTCCAATAAGGTTTATGATATTTTTTGTGTTTATGTAGAGAACTTGTATGCAGATGAAAAGTTGGGAATTGTTTTTTTTACAGTAGTGGGGATTTTAAAAATCAAAATACACTGTCTTTTTTTTTTCCCAAAATAGGACTTCCATGAACTCAGTAGTGATTTTTGCTCAAAAACTGTTCATGCTCAAGTAGAAACTGTGTAAAGGACTTGTGGCACAGTCTGAATTCAGGTACGCTTGAAGTAGCCCAGTTGGATACTCAAAATAAGCAACAAAATTGGAAATCTTTGCTTTCAATGTTCTATGAAATATAAATTAATTGCTATCTTAAATTACTTTCAGGATGTTCACATACAAATGTATTTCTGTAAGGTGTGGATTATAAAGAACCTAACAGTAGCCTAACTGTCCTGCTATTTCAAGTACTTAAGATACTTGGCTACTCCTTTTATTAAAAAATATGGGTTTGAGTCATTTGCAAAATACTATTCACAGTATGCTTGTACACTTTGGCATCCTCAGTTTGTGCCACTATTCTAGCATTGTTCTGGTAATAGTATCAAATTGCCAGGTCTCCTGTAGGAATGAAAGGGGAAGAAATAATCGACTCTCCCTCCTCAAAAATCACATTTTATATGTAACTATTACAAAACATTTGATTGAGATGGGAATTGTATTAGTTTCTCATGGGACTTGTTTGAATTTCCACTGTTTAAAAATCAATTCAACTTGATGAGCGGTGGATTCAAGCAGTGGAACCCATTAGGACGATTTTGTATCACCAGTTGCACCCTATTTAATCTTTCTGTTGGGAGGTAATTAAATTGAACTCATTAATTTGCACAGATGTTGAGTGTTTCCATCAAACTTGCCTTTCTCCACCCTCACCTGGCCTGTCTGCCCAGGTGTGTGGCACTGCCAGCAGCCCCGATGGGCTGATGCACAGGTAAGCTGTGATTTTCCTGCATAGGTTATAAACTCCTCCCGCAGCTGAGGCCAAGCAGAAGTCTTGGGCTCTGAGCTGTGTGTTAGACTGGCAGGCATAAAGACAACAGTTTTTTCTGATTGCCTGATCTAGAATGGCACTATCTTTGATGGCATGCTTTTATATGGTAGTTCTCTTTTAAGCCCCATATAGGGGAGTTTGTGGGGTTTTTTAAAAAAAAAGTGCCAATAAGCCCTCAACCTGCTAGATTTCTTTGGGCTCTGGATATATTTGGTGCTTCATTAATGTATTGTGAAGAGATGCTTGCTTTTGGTAAGTGATTTTTCTGTATTACTTTTGATTTCTGGGTTTAATTTCCATTGCAGTGATATCTTCTCAAGATAATTTAAAGCTGGTAAAAAGCCCTAGCGTCCAGGGCTGACCGTATATGTTTTCTTTTACATCTACAAAAGCCCACAGGAGAAGATGAGTCCTCACTATATTCAAAATTATGTCAGTTGTGAGAAGGTGTTTTCTGTTGGCCATCTAGACGTAGGAGAAGGTGCAGCAGCGCCTGGAATGCTCTTCATTGTTTGATTGCCCCGAGTGTCCGATCACTGATGCCTGTGGTGTGAGCTCTTCTGTTCATTGTGCACAGCGGAGTCCATCTGGCAGGCAACAGACCCAGAAAAGACCTGTATTTTTCTAAAAATTTCTTGGACTAATAAGGTAGATAAACACTTCTCTGTTTTAGATCCCTTCTTGTTGCCTAGTAAAGAAGTGGTGTGTACTTTGCTATGTTTACCTAGTTTCTACTACTCTGGTGCCACAGTTAATCACAAATAGAATTCTGTTTTTTTTCTTGGTCTATCCAAAATTTTTTTCCAATTCAGAATCTGAAAATGAAGTCTAGGTCCGAGTTCATGTGATAGTATCCAGAATTTACAAAATAAACATGCTCCCAAAAACTCCCAAAATGGTTTGATCTGGATTTTGCTGGCACTGAGATTCTGTTGCAGGGACACAATTGCTTAGAGAAGAAAGGTCTTTTGGCTGATATTTTTAGCTCGTAATATCTTATTGGTTGCATGGGTGCTATGAGGAAGAAACTGAAGTGGAATGGGTGCTGGATCCACCATGTTATGCTGGAATTACAATGCAATTAGAGTATAAATTTCAAAATAAAGAAAATAGGGTTTTCTTCCCTTGAAATTAAAGCAAAGTTTGTAAAATTAGGAGAAATCACAACACTGTGGCATACCTCTGCTACACTGGTGAATCACTGGGGGTATTTCTACTTGTGTTCATGTTCCTGAAATCTTTTTAAGGTATTTCAAACATAAAAGTGCACAAAATGCTTGCAGTGCTTCACTAGAAAGTAGTTTCTCCAGTAAAACATCTTCTTGTGGTAAATGGTTAGAGATTCATCTGTTGGTATTTTCCCCAATATCTCATTGATTGTTGTTGTGCAGGAGATGTAAGTGCTTTTTATTTCCTATATCTTTTCCTTTGAAAAAAATCCTCATAAAGATGGAAAGAAAATTAAAATTTACCACTATTTTTTTTTTTTTTAATACTCCAGAAATAAGAGATACTTGGGTTCTTGCCATATGACCCAAGCTTTCATGAATCCTTTCTGAAGTGAGGGAAATCTTAACTAGTTGTGTGGCTATTTTTCCTATTTAAGTGAGCAGTTCATTCTAGGTGGAGCTGGAAATGCCTGAATTTTTAAGCTCTTGTGTAAAGTGGAGCGATGAGGCCAAGCAGAAGGGAATGCCGTTAGCACGCAGTGACACCGACAGCAGAGCTATTTAGACAGCTGCATGTGTCATATCGTGTACTTGGGTCTCAGTCATGCTGCTATTTCTGTCTCATTAGCACAAATCATAGCATCTGCTTTTTGCGAGTGTGTGTATGCTTCTCTGCTTATCTAGAGGTGCTTCCTTATTTGAAAAATAATTAAAAATTATGCTAAAAAATCAAAGCCCGGTAATGAACTGTTCGTGTTACTGCAGAGCTCAAATTGGTGCCACCAAGCCCGTGGCTGGACAGGAATTGGACACCTTGCCCCTTTGCAGGCATTTCAGAATGATACCATGGTAGTGCTTGTCTAGACTCAGAGGCAGTGTTGCTTACCAAACTACTACCAATGGGTGATGTTTGTATTTAGCAAGTCAAGCTATTGAAATTTTTCCAGGAAAACATCTAGAGAAAAATCCTCTGTCTACTGGCTGTTGTGGCTTCAGTGGGCACATACATGTTCTAGATACTGTCTGCAAATAGAAAGGCTAAAAAAAACCCCAAACTGGAAAAGAGTGAAAGGAGTAGTTTTCAGACAACCCCCAAACTCTAGGAAATGTAAACATCGCTTACAATAAAAGTCATGGTGAAATTATGTTTTATATGGTAATTCAAAGCAACTATAACCAGTATTATGCTGAATTAAAGAACTTCAAGAAGGATAAAACCAAGATTTTCATTATTCTCCCAAAAGTTTATGGTTTCAATACAGGAGACATATATTTCATTAAATAGTAATATTGAAGTATAAATACAGTTTAACTGTTGTAAAATTGCATTTGAATAATGCTTGTTACTTGCTCATCTGCCAACACTCCTTTCTTTGTAGGGCTTATTCGTTTCAAGACTTCATAAATTCTGCCCGTTGTTGCTAATGCTGTCCTGTGTGTAGGACACCTGTACCTGCAATCATGTGTATGCGTGTACGTGTGGAGAAATACATCCTTCTGAAGTGAGAGATCATGTTGGATGCCAAAAATATGTCCCCAAGAATTTTTTATGCTAGTTACAGCAAATTCATAAATCAAGAAATTTATTATATTTGTATGTTTACTGTTTGATGAGGAATGCATGTACTTTTATTTCAAAAGTAACACAGTTAATAACAACTTACAATTTTAACAAAATACAAGGCTCATAAAAGGACATAAGCCAAACATACTCAGAGTATTGATTTAGTATTTCTCCTCATATGGATTTTCTGAAAATCTTTCTCTTCTTTCAAAATGAAGGAAATTAAAGTTAAGTTTATCTATCCCTAACCATCTGTCTTGTGTTCTGCAGGAATGTTATGTCCTGCTTTATTTATGTCCTAGCTTTCATCATTGGTATAATGTTGTGTGGTTTAATTATTTTTCTCAATAAAGACAAGAAATAGAGAAAGATTTTTTTGAATGAGATGAAATAGAGCATGCTAGTGAGTTCTAGGAGAAACCTTACCAGGAGAGCAGTTGATGTAGTCATCACAAAGAATTGCTGTTCCCTGTGCTTCAGCTCTTTGTGATCTAGGTAATAAATGTTCAGTAATGGTATCTCTTTATGACATAGTCAAGTCAAATAGATGTAATAATGCAAACTTCCCTTGTGCAGTCCCGTGCTGGTGAGAGATGGGCAAGAGTGGATGGAGGCAGCGGAGTGGGAAAAAGTATCTGAAAAGGGGACACAAAGTCCAAATAGAATTCATCTTTTGCAGGGTTGTGTGTGTACACATGTGTCTTGGCTAGTGAATCACCGTCAGCCTCAGCAGAAAGGGCCAGTGTTCAGACTCCTTGCATTCTACTTATACCACTACACGTTTAATGGGACTGAACAGGAATCTAGCTGCTGTTCTCCTTCATCTGCAAACAAGCAGCGGGGTAGCTGTGCCTCAGTTACAGGAAGAATAAGTGGAAACTTGCACAGCTGCTCTGTGTAAGGGATGGAATGGACTAAAACCACTTTGTTTAAGCAATTTGTGGAAGAGCCCTTCCTATGGAAATGGTTGTTTTCACATTTTTGTTTTGGAAAATCCTGAAGCTTCCTGCAGAGTTTGAGTTTCTGTCTTGCTGCTTGCTGTGCACACAGGCACTAAGAGCTAGACTTGGTGCTAATCAGTTGTGATTCATTGTGCTGTTTCCCCACAAAGTCTAATATTGAATAGATTTGAAACCTTTGATATGTCTTTTGTTGGTTTCTTTCCACAACTCGTTTCCTCCCATTAATTTCCAGGGCCATAGGGATCTTTGTTTTTCCGCTGCTGATGCTGGCCCCAAGCACACATACAGACATGTGGCCGGTTCCATCTCTGCCTGCCAGGCCTCAGGAGCAAATCCTTTCTGCATGAGTGCGCAGCTCACTCAGTCTTCTTCCTGCTCCCATCTGGATTGCTGTTTCATTAAGGTCGCATATATATGTGATATTTTAACTCAAATGGGCTATAATAAATTTCATCTGAATAAGCTGTGCCTTTTATGTGTTGTAAATTTTGCCTTTTCCCCTTCTCCACTAATATGCTTTCCCCCAGTTTATACACTGATAAACTCCTCGACATTTAAATACTACCGCAGCAGCTCAAGGTGGAGAAGTGGGTCACATAGAGCTATCAGGAGAACTGTGACTTTTATAACTGGCTGAATAGGAAGCTCCCAGCTACTCAGATTTCTGTGAGGGTGATTGCCCGCTGAAAGGAAAGAAATAAATCATGCTTTCATTTTAAAAGCACTTTGCACACATGAGTTAATCTTTTCAGTCCTCTGGTGTGAGATGGGTAAATGTTTTTGCTTCAGGTGGAAAAACTGAGGCAGGAGGCTTGTGTGTCCTCTTCTCCTGCATGGCTGTGGCTTGGTGCTGACCTGCAGGCCTTGCTGCCCTGCTTGGGCTCCCAGCACAGCCACAAAGTTACCTGATGCCATACAAGTTTGATTGTTTTGCTGCTATACTGCTGGGTCTGAGATCCTGTTAGCATAAAGCTCCCAGTGTTGATAATATGGTAGCTGGAGCTGGAAAATATTTGGCTGTGCATTGGCTGTTTCAAGTTACCTGTGTGGGAACGGGTTGGGTTTTTTTTCTTTCCTTTCCTCCCTTCCCCCCTAGTTTTTGACCTGAAATAGTTCTGCTTGCTGAAAAAAAAAAATATTTTTGCGTACAATCCCCCAGTAGGAAGTCAGAATGTTTTCACTAGAAAAAGCAACTACTTTCATGTTGTAAAAGAGAACAAAAATACTATATTATTTTACCATTTTTCTTACCTCATCTTAGTATGTTTCTATTATTATTATATATATTATTCTAATTATATTATACATAAACTTATATCTGTAACAAGCTTATCAAATTTGTCATTTACTATATAATCCAGGAGTGACCGTACTGCACTATGACTCAGGACTGAATGATTGCTAGTGGGAGTGGAGAGGTCAGTTTAGAGGTTGTTGTTGTAAACTTTTGGGGCCTTAAAATGTGTTGAAATTTTTTATGCTCATGCACTTTGATACTAGATTATTTGGAAATTGTCCTCTGATTTGTCTGTCAAATGCCTTCATGATTTGTGCAAATTCAGTTTTGTTACTTTAAAAAGAAAATTTTTGTAGGTCATTCTTCCTTTTGAAATAATGTTACTTAAAAAGCACGTATGATCATTAAAAGACTTTCTTGCTTAATTTTGCATGCTAAAGGAAAGCTGTAAAGATCATTTGGTGAGCAATTTTATCTAGGATTTTCTCCTACTAGTTGAAACCACATGATGTTAATAACTATTTACATAATCCTAAAAATGGGTAGTCAAATTATGCACATGGAAACATGAAAGGTAGTGTGAACAGGCAAGTTGATTTACCCCAAGATGTGTGTTTTGACTGTAAAGCTGGGTAATAAAAGGTTGGAAAAAGGCAGAATTCCTTCATGTTCCATTTTACTCAAGGAATTGGTGAATTGTATGTAAGTCCTCTTCTAGAAAATGGAATTTTGTTTTTTTCTGAGTGAATCTATAAAACCCCTTGAAATTGCCATCTCTTGGCTGTTAGCCAGGTAGTTTAGCAGACAGGCTGGATTGATTATCTAAAGAGTTATTTTTTATGTTAATGTTGGATTTGGGATATATAGTTTTACGTAATTCACCCTTGCATTCTAGTTCAGTTATGTAAGGTATATTTAATCCTGTGCCCACTCCCAAAGATGAAGAAAACTGTATTTTATTGACATACAGGTAGAGCAAACTTAGTGAACAGTAATGAATCCTGCTGGCATCTTCAAGCAGAAAATAAGCCAAAGTGTTGTCCTTCCGTGAAACCATTGTGTCTCCTTCAGCAGAGATCCTAAAAATTAGCAACCAACAAGCAGGCATCATGCAGCTTCTTTTTTTTTTTTTGGTACAAGTTGGTTTTGAAGGTACCACAGGTATTGAAATATATTTTCCTTGCTGTGGTGGGAGATGTGCTTCTCTAGCCAGTGCCTGACCAGAGGACAGCCTGGTTGGAACACATAGCTGCTCAGATTGACAGCAAATAGTTTAGGTTTTGAGGTAAAACCTCTCCTCCTTTCACCTCCCACCCAAATCTAAAGTGGTTAGAGAGGATTCCTTTTAGTATGATGGAAAAGAACATTTCTGCCTTTTGTTAAAAGCAAAGAGTTAAAAAAGTGAACATTACAAAAGGATAGGAAAATTCATAGCAGCATAAGGATGATGTTGTGGGAAAGTTTATCTAGTTACCCACTGTATTGATATTTCTTTCTATGGACCTGTCTAAAACATCAGTCTGATTTAAAACGGCTTTGTGAATGTTTCCTGCTAATGAGAAGCTACTTCAGTGCAGGGCTGTAAGCTGCATAACTCCTGTTTTGATGGGCAATATACATTGCAAAGAGACTGAGCAATAGCAATGGATCTGTAAATAGCAGTGGGGTCAATTCCCTGACATGGCTCTTGGCCTCATGATGACAATTTTATTTAAAACCTCGCCTTCTGGAGTCAGATGATTGTTTAAACGGAACTGATAAGGTACTTTTCCATTCCTAAAGTACATAGCAATGCTAAATCCATAAGAAAGATGGAAGATGTGATTTAAGTATATCAGAAGAGTTTAAAGAACATATACTGTCATTTCATGATTGTTGTGTAAGTTTGGATGGTTGATTGATTACTACTGATAACTTGTGGTTTTAAACACAAATATCTAGTTAAGTTTGCTTCATTTTTAATTTTTAAAAATAGTAGAAAATTACTATTAAAGTTCTTTTCCCACCTACCATGACATTTGAGAATGACATATGTAGCCTAGTAACAAAACACAGAAAAATATATTGTGCTGCCTTCTCACTTTAGTATTTATTGTACGTACATCATGTCATTTGTATGTTGCTGTCCTCTGTTTTTCACATATAATCCATTTTATTCGTAAGTAACTGTTTCTCTTCTGGCAGTAGCTACTGTGGTATTTTCTGGATGCTGCAGAAACAATAATTGTAATTATTTTTCAGGAATTAATCAAATTGGGAGAAGTTGCTTTCCTTCCACTTGGGGAAAAGTTTTAGTTCTATTTAGACTTCTTTTTAATTAGAATCCCTTAGGGATTGGTTAAAAAACAAAGAAAGAAACCCAAAACAACAACAAAAAACTTCCCCCCCCCATCCGCCCCCCCCCCCAAAAAAGTCAAAACAACCCACCACAGGTATTTAGCAGGTATGATTTGTACTGTGACCTGAGAAGAAAGCTGGCTGCCGTGCTGTGAGTTTTCATCCCGTATCTCACAGTAACACCCTATGACTTTTGACAACTGACTTGACCTCTGTTGGGCAGGTTGGCTGCCAGCATGCATGAGGCTGAGTCCTTCCAGGCCTGCAGAAGTGCATCAGGTTATTCCCATCTTTAACTGACTCCTGTAGGTAATCTGTATTTCTCTCCATCTGTAAAATGGGGATGGTAATACTTTTCTGCCTGCCTCTCAGTGGGATCTGTGAGGATTAGTTATGTCTCTACAGCAGTGTATAAGTGGTAAGCATGATTACAAAGAACAAGATGTGCAATTACACTGGAGGGGCAGCAAGCTGCGAGTGTCTCGTTACACTTACATAGCAGAGCAGCTGGCTGATGAGCTGTCCTGACCTCTGCAGTCAAACCAGATTTCAGCACAGTTGGCTCATTTGTGGGCTACTCTGATTTCCTGCATCAGGACCTCTGTTTTCTAAAGGTGGCATTAGGTAGGGAAAATACAGATGACAGCTACCCACTGGAGCTGTGCACTTCTCTCACTTGCCAGAGCAATCTGCATACAGTGGATGTGAGCACCTGTAGGTGACCGTCCTTACCAGAAGGCTGTTCTTTCAGCAGTGTGAGGCTTGGTGGCCTGGCCACCTGCTTCTCCCATGACAGTCTTCAGACCATTGCTGGCATCACCTTCTGCACATGGGACACACTTCCTTGTAAGATGTCCTTTTCCTTGCTTTTTCTGCTCATATCCCACCTAAGGACTCAATACTTCTGCAGTGTTAGCAAGAAGACAATAATAATAGTCATATTTGTTTTCTTTTATGGGCTTCTGGGTCCATCCCATTTATTTGATTTTGCTTAGGCTGTGAGCTCTTGGGTGGACAGCTTCCTGGGTCGCGTCTCCCATGGGCTGCTGCTGCATTGTCAGAATCATAGCAGTGTTCACCCCTGCCAGCACTGTGACTACTCTATCTTGGGATGCTTGGGATGCTCTTTTTAGAGTTACCCTGAATTTGTTTAGTGGGCAAGATTAAAGGTATAAGTGAAAGGCAGTGCAAGTTCTCTTTCATTTGTGCTCTGTGTGTGCTTTGAAGCCCTTTGAGCGGTTAAGTTATAGTGACTGCTGAAATTAATGAGGATGAGTGATAAGAAAGAGGATTTACTTTTGTTTCCATTAGGATTTATTAAGACTAATATAATCAAATGGGATCAAAATGTTATCACCTTCTGAGGGTCATTGTCAGTAAATGTAACAATAAAGTGATTATTCTAGTGTCTTGCCTTAGGGATACTTAGAATGACTGGGGAAAAAAGATTAAGAGATGTGATGCAATGCGTTGTGTATAACACCCATTTACTTGAAATGGTCATTAAACACTTTTAGACAGTGTTAGACAACTGTGTGTAGTTTTCACTTTGAAGCATTAACAACAAACTATGGTTCATATAAAGGGCTAATATTTTCAATAAAATTAATAGAGCAATAGAAACTAATAAAATGATTTTTTTCATTTTCCTTAAAGGTACAGGAAACAGGAACTCCAGGTTTAGATTTGGGTGCTGATTTTTCAGTTTTCCGGTTTGCATCTCTGAAAAAGCTTGATTTTCAAAACCGAGGTGCTGCAGCCTTTCTAAAAGACAGACATTAATGATATTTGAAGTCTGTAATCAGCACAGCAAACATACTCTCTGGTATAAACGGTCCTGTGGGATGTTTATGGAATTGATACTGCTCAATGTAAGCAGAGTGAAAAGGGTGGGAATCCAAACGATTTAGTTTTGTGGCACAATTTCAGTCAAAAGCAGCAGAGATGAAGCGTTCATTAAAATTACCCGCTTCCATAAAGGATTTAAGATACATTTTTCTCCTGCTATTGCTCTGTTCTGCCAGTATCTCTCATAAGCAACACTATCAGTTAGTGCTGGCAGGATAAAGCCCTAAGGGTATTAGAACAGCATGATTTTTTATCTTGACTATGTCCTGTTTGATGGGAGTTACTGCTTGTGGCTAAAATGTTCTGCAACACTTCGAATAGATTTATGTTCCTTAAGTTTCATGCTAGGATTAACATTATCTCCTTAAATCTCCCACAGATTGACCTGGGAATATACCCCATAGTTATAGAAGAATAGCATATTGGAGATTAAGGTGACAAACATTTGTCTCCACTAATAAAGAATAGACTTGTATTTCATCCATTTCAAAGCTGTGAATATGGTGCTTATCTCTTGAGCAAGGATTAAACTATTTGTCCTGCCATTTGTTTGGTGTACTTTAATTTGTATTTGTCTTAAACATATTGAGCCTTCTCTCACATTTTGAGGAATATTTTTAGAGTGCAGATGAGGGGAAGGTTTTCCTAAATGTTATGTAAATTAATGCTTTAAAGAAGGAAACAAAGCAAACATCACATTTCCCCTCTATGATAATACATTAAGTTTTTTGGATGTTCCTTCCTTCAAAACTTAAGCACACGAGTATTTTAAATGTGTAAATGACCCACAAAGGCCAGGAAGGAAGGGAAGGAAGAAACCAGTCTATAAAACTTAGAAAATAAAGTAAGATAAACGGTTCCTGATGGCCGTCTCCAGAGAAACACTGTAAAAGGTTGAGTGGGACTCTACAGGTTATGGTAAAATTGACTCCTATTTTGCAAAATCCTTTTTTTACCATTGTGAGTTTTGAGCTGTTGTCCATAAAGAATATCCAGGCAGATGGAAGGTTGTATCTTGCTATTTTGGGAAGGACTAGCTGTGTAACTGTTATGCAAAAAAGCTAAAAAGGTGCATGAAATTTGCATAGTAGCGCTATTAGGGTACATCCCAACTCTGTCTAAAGCCAATGGAAAACTTTTTTGCCCTTAATGGGTGTTGGATAAGAAGACCCTGTTTCAATTCAGACCTTTTTATTTCTAGATCTGCAGTCATTTGAGAATGTGCTGTTGTATATGTAACAAACCTTTAAATAACATCTCAGTCTGAAGACACTTGCTTGCCCATGAGTAATTTTTGAAGCTCTGTGCTGCTGCATAATTTTTCTGCTTTAGTTTTCCTGAAGTTACTTGTTTGTTAAATTACACTTACCTGGCAACTTGGATGTGTACATTAGGCTTATTTATTGTTATTTATGTATTATAAGGATAGTCATATTTGGACTCTGAAGATCAAGATCAAGCTAAAGTCTGTAGGATTTCTTAGCTGCATCTATGAAATAAAAAACAATTGTACGATAACACTTTGTGCCCCAAATTGCTTGTGTTTTTCTGGGAACGTTCAGTGGTTGTGCTCCTGAGTTAACTGTGTTTGTCAAGCAAGTTTCTCCATAGATAAAATGGGAACTATTTTTTGTGGTTTTCTAAAAATGTTGTGGTATGGTTAAAACAAGGGCTACTTAGGGCAGGAGTAGTCTTTACTCTGTTTCTATAGAGGATAACGCTGGACATCTTTGGTGTACCAGAGGGGGAATGGGTAGTAGCTGCAACCATTGCCATTGTGGTCCTTACTTGTGTGGTGTGTTCACTCCTACCGACCAACGATCTGAGTCTTGGGCAGGTAGATATGCAGGATCTTTCAGATTGGTCAGGAGACTAAAATATGTGAGTGTCTGAGCCCTCTCATTTGCAACAGTGATTCCTGATTATTTTTTTTTTTTTTTTTTAAGCATACATTTTTCTGTTTCCTGGGAGAGGATCAGGGTAGTTCCCACTAGTTTTGAGACACAGGAAGGAGCTGTGGTAACACTGGTCTTGGTGGTGAGAAGCGTATTGTGCTGGGTCTGCCAAGGATACTGTGACCCCTGGGAAAATGGCCTGATTATGGAAAAGCCCTTGGATTTACTCCTGATTTCACTTGGCCTTTGCTGTCTCAGCTTCACAACATGGAGACTTCTAGAGGTGTCTGAAACTGGTTAGTCATTGTAAAGCACTTTGTAAATAATAAGCAATAGTAGAAAAATAATTATAATATTATTGAATTATAATTAATTCTTCCAATAAAACTATGAGGAACTAATTCACAAATTGAGAACTCAGGTCTGTGGTTTTCTGTCTGTAAGAACCAAAAAACATTTTTGCGGTCATATTTCATTTGCAGCTTATGAAATAACTTATTTTCATGATGTATAATCACCTAGTATGCAAACTCTCTTGAATATTTGAAAACAAACATGGCTTTGTAGTAACTTGTTATTTTCCATGAAGAATGCATTTGCCCTTTCTTTCACTCGGCATTGTACTGCTTCATGTGGTTTTTGTCTTTGGTATACAACCCACTGTGATCCAGCTCCACACTTGATTAAATGGTGCTATGAACTCTCTAATTATAATAACTTCACTTTATTAGGCTTGAAAGGATTGGCTCTGGCGGATGGTAGTATGAACAATGTGTACTGCGAATGCACTATTTTAGTCTCCTTTCTTGTGTTATTAATATATGTATTGTGATCTTGCCTTCTGGTCACCACAGTGGAGTTAAATATAATCAGAGCACTATGCATAATGAAGAGATGGTGCCTTTCACAAATCCAACTAATAGTTTATAGTTTTATTACGGTGGCAAAGTTTACATTGAAAAAGGTCTCTCTCACACAAATGCAATATCCAAACTACCAAGTAAAGAGCTGGTTTTCTTTTTTGAATGGATGTGAAGCAAGTGTTAAAACATAGGTTTTCAAGTGAAATTTTGCTAGGGAAGAAAAATAAGGTAATAAGGTGTTGTGTATGTTTTTTGTAGCTAATCTGGAGCCTGTAATGGTTGGGTAGTCTGATGCCAGGTTGTGTGATCGCTCCTCCAGACACTACTTTTGGCCAAGCTCCATAACACCCAGTCCCCTTACCTCCTTCCCAGTCAGCTGAAATGGGATGTGCATCGCAGGTGTGCTGAGACTGAGCCTGTGGTTTGGAACAGCCAACATGGGGTCAGAACCTGTATCCATATGCTGTGGCATGCGTGAAATGCTTTGGATTATCTTAGAATTGAGTCAATGTCTTTGAAGCACTGTAAAAGAAATATTAGTAATTATTTCAGAGTGCTACAGTTTTTTATTTGTTCACAATATGTGAGGTGTTTGCAGCCAAAAACCTAGTAAGCTTATTCAAAAAAAGTACAAAACAAAGCCAAAAAAAACCCAGATGACAAAAACCAAGCCAGTGAGTTTGTTTAACATCTCGTTTAGCCTGATGACAGAGGAATAATCTCTAAGGATATTTTGCGTCCTGCAAATCAGAATTGTGGGCTGCTGTTTTGTGTGTTTGTGTCAGTGATTTTGCAGTAGGCTGCCTGAGTCTCTGGGTTGAAACCAAGTGTTGGCGACTGGCAGGTGTGGCGGCCGGTGTGTCTAAGCACAGTTGGGTATAAAGAGCCCTTGTGCGGGCTGAAAAGAGATGAGATTATAAATGTGAAACTGTTGAAGCCATCCTTCACCTTTGAGTTTAGGGAAATTCAATTTGTTTTAAAAATATATTCAATATCTAGTTTTCCTGCTTTAACATAGCTTGATGTATATAGTATCTTGTAGAAGGCACAGAGAAGATAGTTTTGGAGCAAAGCAGATCATTGGCAGATTTAGCCTTGTGTACGTGTGCGCCAAGTTATTATTAGCACAAGTGGAGCCCAGTCAAAAGACTTCAGGTTTGGATGCTATTCTGCTGTACGTTAAGCTGATACTGTGCATAATTGCTATTAGTTAAGGGGAAAATGTAGTGCTGTTTGCTTATATCATGTAAGGTAAAATTAGCAACTAAATTATTAATAACTCCTTTTCCAGGCATGAACTGGAAACCAGTTGCGTGGCAGTACTGTATGGGGAAGAAGCAGCCAGCTCAGATTGTGTATTGTGCTTGTTAATATTTTCCACCTTTTTCTATCCTTTATGTTGACATTAATGTTAATTAGTTACTTGTAGCAACCAAAAAGTATGGATGAAAGCTTGTGAACCCAATGTGCTTTTGTAAAATTAGTTTCCTGCCTAAGCAGATATTTCTCTAGTAATTGACACAAACCATCCTCAGACAGGGAGGCAGAGGCAAGCTAGTTTTATGTTTACTTCACCATGTTCTGTGATTGTTTCATGTTAATAGTAAAGAGAAGACTGTAAATATAGGGCCAGATGCTCCACCTGTGTCCTCAGATGAAGATCTGGTCTGAATAATTTATTAAGGTGCTATCCTTTACATTCTCTTTAGCCAGAAGTCTTACCATAGAAGCGCTGGAATTATAAAACCTTCTGTTGTTTTCCTTTGCCTTTGTCAAAACAGTGGAACACTACAGGCAGTCCTAATACTGGTGTGGAATAACAAGCCATAGGTGCAAATGCTAGTGTGTATATTGCAATACGGGAAAAATAACCACCCATTTGTAACTGTATTCTCTCAAATGCTTACTAATTGCAGGTGTGAAAATGATTCATATAATGGCTTAAGGAGACATTAAAGTGGTTGGTTGGTTTGTGGGGTTTTTTTGTTTGTTAAAGATTAAAAAATAGGGTCTTTTGTTATCCCAAATAACCTAGAAGTAATAAAATTGCATCAAATAGATCTGATTCACAATAACATTTTCTCTTTGAAGGGATATGTAGTTACCTGGTACCAACCTTCTGGCTTTAGTGTAATCTCCCAAATAGCACAGAAGCTTGCTAATTTAAATACTGACTTTCAAACAGCTAATATTCCCTCCTGTCTTACAGGACAGCTAATCCTCCTGATTTTCCTTCCGTTTTGTTTTCTGATTTTCCTTTTTGTATGGGAATGTCTAAATATTATAAAAAGTCAGGTGGTTGCTAAGTAATGGATTGCTCCAGGCTTTTAAAAATGATGCTTGTTTATGGTCCTGCCATCTGCAGGAGCAGCAGCCCATCATAAAGTTACTGTATTGATCTGTCACTAGCACTGTCTTGTCTGCCAAATGAAAAATGGCTTAAACTCAACCTGGGCCAGCGGTTTTCTTATTGTAAGCCAGACAAAAATGCTATTGATCTTCTTTGCTGAAGTGTTCTTTTCACAGCTTGCCAGCTTCAACACACTGTTGTCCTTACTCAGGGCTAATTAGCTAATAATTTAATGCAACTGAGACAGCAGTCTCAGTTCAGCTCAGCAGTGACAGAATATGCTGTAATTTCACAAGTATGGGACCTTTTCAAAGCACAGTCATAATTGTGGTGCTTGTCTCAACTTTTGCACTCTCACTTCAACTTTCATTTCCTCCGCACTAAAGAATTAACCGGCTGGTTAGATGGAGGTGTGCTGTTGCTTTAGGATTTATAGGAAGTAAAACAGAGATGCAGTGTTGGTAGCTGCAGTCTTGTACGGTGCTCTTGGTCCTGCGCTCGCACTTTAGCTTTATGATCGCTTCTTGAGTGAAATCAAATAGTTCATTGAATTAATCATGGGAACCCTGTGGTTCGTAAGCTACAGACCAGACACATTCAGTCATGTCTCAAAAGCAGTCGATTATACCTTCTTTTCTGTTGATGGTTCATTTTGTTGTGCTGTTTTACTGAAAAAACACCAACCAGGTGAAAGGTCCACTACCAAGTTGTTTATATGATGGTTCCTTCTTCCTAAGAAATATATTTTCTTAGTACTCCTACTGCTATGAAGGCCAGAAGGTTGCAGAGAATTTCAGGTGAATTTCATGGGAAATACACAATCTGCACACACATGTTGAAAACTCACAGGAGTATTCCACAAGGTTTTTGGTCTTTTTTAATTCAAATATTTGGATAATTAGGTGTGTGAGTTGAGGTTACTTGCTTCCAGTCCATAGCTGCATGTAAGAAACAAGTGGTGGATGGATGACTTAATGTCATCCAGGTCATGTTTAATCTTGTGGAGGTTCTCCTGGCTTGTCTCATGCTCTTGTGGTGGTGAAAGATACAGCCTGTACAGCATTTCTTTTAGAATAAACAGTAATAAAACCTCCTAAAATACAATTGTAAGTATTTTGCCAGAAAGAGTTGGCAGACATAATCTAGCAGTTTTCAAGTTTTTTTAAAGGTATTTTACAACTTTTAAAAAGGTATTTTTTAAAAGTTCTTGACCAAAAGCAGCTTCTTCTGTATTCTTTGACCAGCCAGTGTAGGCCACATCTTAGTTTATATTTCAGAGTTATGCGTGATTGAAGTTGTGTCTTTGTTTTCTGTTCCACATTGCTGAGCAGAATGTGCAGGAGGTGGAAGAAAAGAGATAATCCCTCAGGGAAGTTATTCTTTACATCTCATACATTAATTTCTCTGGAGTGTGAGTGTATATGTTAATTTTGTATATGAAAAAGGAGTTTAATCTATGAGGACACTTAAAATTTACTTGAAATAAGGGAATTTGTAATCTCTGAAAGCATCCCCAAAGTGCAATTAACTATTCTGATGTCCCGATGACTCAACAGATGATTCTGTAAACTAGAACATCTGTCAGATTACAGAACTGATATGCCACTGTGTGAGATTTAAAATGACTGCCCATAAACGGATATATTGTGATAAATATCATATAGATGGCAAGGATGTCCATCTTTTCAATAGTCCTGTAATAACATTTCACAAGACACTAGTCATTGTCACTCTCTGGAGGTTGCTATAGTCATGTGAAATGTCCAACTCTCCCTTCATATCTTTGTAAACTTGTTTGGGTTTTTCTGCATCTTCTTGGCTCCTTTTTAATGAATGCAGGCTATTGAGTGGTATTTTAAATAAAACAGTAGAGCGAAAGATTTTTCTAAGCCTTTCTGAAGATTCCCAGTAGCCAATTCAACTGATTTTAGGCGGCACTCCATCCGTCTAGGAAAGAAAGAAAATATATTAGCAGTCCACACATGAGCAGCTTATTAGTTCATTCAGTGTGTGCAGTACAGTGATTCAAGACTGATTTAAAATATTCATCCACAATTACTAGCGCAGCACAGTTCAAAGTGCTTAAAATCTGTGGGTTTGACTGAGAAATTTAAGGAAAATAGCTGCAAATTGATTCTGTATGTAATTAATGAAACATTTCATTCTTATGTAAATATTAAATGCTTGGGTATTTTTTTTCTCCTTTTTTTCCTTTCCTCCTATTGAGCTCCCCCTCCCTGACCTCCATTATATGTTTGTTTGTTTTATAGGACAGTGGGTGGGCTGGCATGGGGGCATATTCTCCTGGGAGGAAGAATTAATAGCTGAGTCCTGTGACTCATTCAGTGAGCAAACAGCTGTTCTCCCTCTCATTCACCCCCACTCAGATGTCCATCCCACCCCCGAAGAGGAGCTGCCAGAAGGCAATATGTGCCTCTACCTCAGTTGTTGAAAGTTTTTGACTACTTTCTTAAAAATGCACTTTCTTTGATGGAGCCACCCTGTGCACATGTGAAGTGGAGGTGTGGGTACGAGCCCCCCAGCCCCTTCAACTGTGGGGAACCTCCCCTCTGTCAGAGGGGTACGGTGGACTGTCAGTGGCAGCCACATCTCAAAGTGTTTGAGAAAGATTTTTCCAGGGCTTGTTTCTTACAGCATAGTGGCTTTGTCACAGCAGTGCCTGTTCAGAGCTGGAGCTGGATGCTAGTGCCTTTAATATGGGTTAAAAGCTTTTGGCATGTTGGAGAGAAAGGGCTTTTGAGGACAGGAGAGAAGCAAGTGGATGTTTATGTGAATGTAAGGAGTGAAGGTGGTGAGGCAAGGCTGGGGTTTTGTTTAGGGTCTCTCCCTCCCTCTTTGTGTCACAGAAAATTAATCTGAGTTTTACAAATGTTATCAGTGGAAGACTTTAAGAACAGCCTGCAGTAAAACTTAGAAGATCCTGAGGCAAACTTCAGCTTATTTTGAAATGAATGTCTTTCCAGCTCAGATGTCTTCACAGAACACAAATTGTGTGATGTTGCCTGCTCTTGGCTGCCGCTCTGAGCTGCCAATGACCTCAAGTTTCAGCGTGGGCAGTCTTGCAGGGCTTGGCATGAGGGGAGGCCCTGGACCCTGCCCTGCAGCCCTCCAGGGAACCAGAAAACCAGGATCCAGGGCTACCAGTTTGGAGTACTTGTGTAACAGCTTGTGTGATAGCAAGGAGCACTCATCTGCTGTGAACACATGGCTTAAAGGGAAGATGGGGGGGAGGCTGCTTCTAGCTATTAAATCCCAAGATACGACTCTTCCTCTGAGGCATCTGTGCAATTACTCCTTTCGGTGCTTTTATTTCTGTGACATTAATTTGCATAAAGGGCTTGGATCTCTGAAACTGTGTTTGCCTGCATCTTAACTTGGGTCGCGGTGTTGTTGCTTTTCTGCCGCACGACAGCTCCGCTCACGCCGGCAGAGCAGCCGCCACCTGGCCCCAGGCACCAACCTGGGCTTGCGCATGTGTGCACGGACACGGCGGTTCATCTGACAGGACAAGGTGCTTAGAGTATGGTAGCGTGCACTGAGCTCATGTGAAGGCAGTCAAGAAAAATGACTGGCAGTGGATAGATTGGAACTTGCATGAAATACTTAGCCTCACATTTAGGGAGATACATATTCATCTGTAGGTTTTGGCACACCTGCTAGAGGCAGTAGAGAAAAACAGTGAAATCAGTGTTTGTAATATTTAATTAATGAGTTGGCTCCCAGTAATACGGGATGTTAAAATGACTTTTTAAATTTTTTCCTTCCATTCACATGAACTTGTTTCCCTTAATGTGGGTCTGCTTTCTGCTTACAGCTGAGTTCCAGACTGATTTAGCTTCAAAGGGGGAAATATCCTTGTCGTCTCCACTCCCATGGGCAGAAGATAATGGCAGGAATGGAAATTTATATATTAATGAAGTTTAAAAGGTTATTGGGCAGGGATTGTTAAAAAATCTGCCTCTGATTTCACATTCCTGACCTTCAAACTTTTTCAGACAGGAGAATGTGGGAGAAGGAGGTGGGTTATCTGTTTACTTTAGAAACTTCAGTAAGAACTCTTAGATACTGTTCTTTGATATTGAAAATTAATACACCTAATTTTTAACAACTTCTGCTTTAAGAAGTTAAACGGGAGGGGGTTTTGGTTTCTGCTGCTAAGGTCAGTATCCTCTTTTGTCATTGTTGAAACAAGTGGACAAAGGAAAATGTTAAGAATTTCAGCTAGGTTCTACAAAAAGGTTTAGTAAATACAAGATCCAGCTCTAAACTGTAGGACAGAAGGTAGGGGTATTGTCCACATGAAAAAATTGTTTTAAAAAAAATTTTAGTTAAGAATAAATTAAGAGATCTTCTTATAAAACCTGGACACAAAACTCTGAAAGTGTTTAAGGCTTTGTGAGTTTTAGCTTGTTTGTTTGTAAAGTTTTCTTTAAAAAACATCTTTCCTCACTTTTGTGCTCCATTCCTGCATGTTTGTATTTCTACATATGCAACCCTACTTCATGCAGTGTTAGGGAAGAATGTTTTCTGACTAAGATGAAACAAAGCTTCTTGTTTATAAACAAAATACGTTTAGTGTAATGAAACAAAGTGGAAAGATACAAAGTACAGTGTTGTAAGTATTTCTTTCATTCCAGTGTTTTTCCCTTAATGTAGGTTTGGGGTTTCATATTTTTCCTACACCAGCAAAAATAATGCGCATGTATTACACACAGCTCTAAGCCATTTGCTCTGCTACTGTGCTTAAGTAGTAATGCTACTGCCATATGTAAGACATTTGTTAGTCTCAGATTTGATGGCTTAATTTTTAGTATTCCTTGGTGGTTTATATCTTGACATTTCTTATGACCTACAATTAAAAAGACTTTAGTGAAGTCTCAACTTATATCCAGATTGCTGAGTATGGTTGAATGTCTCCAGGGATAGCCTTGAACTGCTTGCTATATCAATTTGTTCTTTTCTCAAAACAGATTAAATGTTTTACCACTTTAAATTAAAAAATAAATAATCCCATATGACATAACTACTACATATAAAATTAAAAATGCACTCTGTGCATTTTGAAAGGTAATAATTTTGATGCCAATGTTGTGCTGATAGTATTCCACCAGAGAGAGAAATGAATGGTTAAAAACAAGCATATCTAATCTTGTCTCAATGGCTAGTCTCGTTTGAGAATTAAGTTGGTCGCACACTACTTGGGTGGGTGCTAACTGCTAGATGTGGCAACAATCTTCTTTAGCAGGGAAGGAGACACTCTGCTTTCACTGCATTGCCTCCCTGGAGTTACTTTTTTTTTTTTTTCCCCCTTTTAATTCCTCCTGTTCATGCATACTGCTTTCTTTCCAGGTCAGTCTTCTCCTGCCTATTTCTTTAGCATGATTAGCTGCAGAACTTGCTTGTGACTCACCTGTATCTTTAGTCAATGCTTCAAGTATGATTTCGGTAGATGACTTCTTGCCTAAAGTTTATTTTGTATCCAACGCACAGGAGAAGCAGAAGGGAAATCAGTAGCTTCTGGTGCTCTGCAAATCTGTGGAGGATATGCAGGCAGCTGTATGAAGCAAGAGTCAGATGCACTGACTGTGCCAGAAGCAGCCTTTGTTCCCTCAAACCACTTCCATGGCTGTGCCTGAGTGGGTTATTGTGTAAGGCTCTGTAAGTACAATAGGATATAAGGGAAAGGGAAGGGGAAAATTTTTCTAAAATAGAACAAAACAAACTAAAAAAGTTGCTACGGAAATAGATGGCAAATGGTCTCTAATAATGGGGTTTTACAAGAGATGTCCAATCTCCAGAACAAAGGTTCAGTTTAAGCCAAGGCTAATAGTGCTCATTATCCTGAGCCTGCGAGTTGGCAACTCAGCCCTCTGCTATAAACATGGGCAGTCTGATGTACTGCTGTCTGCTGCAGACAAGGGAGGAGCCATTGCTATGATGGTCAGTCATTAAATGATAACTAATTGCAATCTTTAATTGCTTTGGTCTTGTCTGCTCCTGGGCAGACTTCTGCCATAGCGACTGTGGCACTGTTTGGGTGGAGCGAGCGCTGGAGGAGAAGCAGCCTGGCTGGGAGGGGCACAGAGCTCCGCTGGGTTGACACTCCGTTGCATAGTGTAGACACAGCAAACCTTTCTTATTTCAGCTCAGGCCAAAACCACCTGCATCAAGTTACTGTTTCTCAGCAAAGTTGTGATGTGTCTTCACAAAGGTGCGTCAAACTGTCTGCCCTCCCAGTCCTCTTTCCCTATTTCTGTGAACACCCCTTCCTCCCTGCTGATGCTGGATCTCCTGATCCACCATAATGACTCACGTGTAGCCCCTTAAATCTGGGGTGTGGGGCTGGGAAGGAGGTGGGGTGCAGCACTGTCCTGGGAACTTCAGAGTTTCTTGGTTTTGGCAGAAGAGCAGAGATATGTACAACAGTGATGTTGGCTGAGTGGCTTTAAGCACATTGGACTCGTCTTAAGTTCACATGCAGCATGGAAAAGAGAAATGGTTTGAAAAAGTGGTTACTCTTCCAGTAATGAGATGTTTGTGGAACAGACTGGGAGAAACAAATGATTCTGTTGTTGTAAACTGAAGATCATTCTGTTGCTTATTGCTGCTGTTAGGGCTTATATGTGGACACAACACTAACATTCCTTTCCATATCGAAGTGAGGAAGCTACAACTTCATGGCTTCCTACATCCGAGAAAAAGTGTGGTCCAGTTATGTTTGTTTTGTTGTGGGTTTTTTGCAAGAATGTGATATACAGTTTTGAGATGGACTTAATTTCTGGTTTTGCAGAGAAAAAAACTAAAGGTAAATTTTTGTTAAAAAACAGGAAAACTGAGAAAATGATTCAACTTTCAAAAAAAGCTTCTGTTTTCACCTCGCTGAAAAATAAGGAGGGACAAAAACAAGGCAAAAGTAAAATATTTATTACTACAATTCTTTCTTATTTTACTCTACCATGGTAGCATTCTGTCTGACAGGGTGAGCCTGGAAAACCTCCCAGGAGAACTGGTTGCAGTAACAACATGATAGAGCAACCATAGGTTTCACGAAATGTCTAAGTGGCTGTGGCGTTCAGCACGGCAAGCTTCCCCATCACAGCCCCCTGCAAGAACCTGCTCCTGTTTTGGGAACAAACTATGTCGGGAAGGAATGTGGTGATGCGGGAGAGCTGGCCAAGGGTTTGCCTGGGACTTTTTGGGGTGTGGGGAGCCCTGGTGGGATGCAGGCAGGGAACTGACACCAGGGCTCATGGGGAAGGGAGGAGGATGTGTTTGGTGGTGCCAGGCAAGGACCATGGGGGTTTCAATACAGTGTGGCTGCTTTCTGTGGGTTTCTGCTGCTTGTGTTTAGAAGGAGCATTCGTCCTTTCTGTTCCACCAGATGAATGAGTGTATTTTACTGCTGCATTTTGGTCTGTGTTTTTTGATTCTTGGTTTAGTAAGAATTATTGAGGGCCAAGTCTAGGTGTCAGCAAAGTTGAAAGTTGTCAGTTTGAAGATGCAGTCTCTTTGCCCTGCCTTCCTTCTGCTTCCCTCCTTCCAGATCTTTTCTTCTCAACTTCATTCTCCTTCGTTACCTCATCTCTGCCCAGGAAAGGAGCACACCAACCTGCTTTGAACTTAGTCACTCCTTCCCACCCCTCTTCCAAAATCCCCACCTATTTTGTATTACTTACTTCAGCAACATGTTGTGCTTCTCTTTCATATAAAGCTAGCAGAATACCCCTTTTTCTGCAGAGGACATAATCTGTTGCTCGTCAGGCACATGCTCAGTGTTGATTTTGAGTTGTTTTAGAATTTAAAAAAAGCCCAGGTGTTTAAAACCAGAATTGATAGAGGGCTGATACCTAACAAGGACTGCATATAGTATTTGTAGAAGTCTGTAAATTTTCCTGTGTAGCAGTAGTATGGTTGTTGATGTAAGCTTATTTAGGAAGTGCAGCACTTTTGTGTTCTTCACTTATGACCCAGTTACAGCCCTGGATAAATGAGAAGTTGAGATTGATGTTATGTTGTGGTTTTACAGGAATTTTGAGTTTGAACATATTCTGCAGTTCAAGGCTAATGCCAGAACTTGGAAATAACTTGTGAAAGTAGAAAAATACACTGAAGTGCACCTGCCTTATGTATTCCCGTAAGATGATTATACAGCATACTTTACTGTCTATCTTTGCAGTATTTGTGTCTTCCAAGAATTTCTGCGTATGTGTTTTGTATTTGCTATCTCTTCAATTTTGTTTGGGTGCATAGAGGCCAAGTGGTATTTTTTTGTATGGAAACTGAAGGTTTTGCTCTTGGTTATCCTTAGAATTGTATTTATTTACAGTTATTTAAATCCAGCACAGAGTGCTGACTTGTAGACAGTGATACTCTGGGCTCCCTTTTGCTTCCCTCAGAGGATAGGGCTGAGGAGGAGATATGGGGCTCCAGGAAGATCTATTTCAGTCCAGGAAGATCTATAATAAACTTAACTCTAAGAACTGACAGCCACCAGGTAGGACCAGGATGTGATGAGAAAGCAGGGAAGGTTGTTTGTGCTTTACCCAGGTCCATTGCAATGATATGACTGAGACTTAGGAGGCCTAATGATAAACTCCATGTTGCTTCCCTGTTGGATTTCTTCCAGTTCTTCCCTTCAGTGTTTCTCGTATGCTTTAATTTTAAGAATTGCTGTGACGCACAGTTTGCTCTGGGTGTTCCCTTATGTATATTGACGTTTTCCGTTGATTCATCTTGGCAAAATCACTATGAACCAGAGCATCACATTTAAAGAAAAATGTTGAAACTGTGTAGTATATTGGGCCCAAATTGCTGGGTTTGGTGGCAGGGGCAGCAGGGGTGGGGGGCATCACCTTGGCTGCCCTTCGGGAATGCCCCCAAGGGACTGCAGCTGCCCTAGACTGGAGTTGAGGGCACTCCTGAGGGACTGCAGCCACCTCAGACCAGGTTAAGGACATCCTTGAGGAACTGGGACTGGTGGAGTCATCATCCAGGCTGAAACAGGGAAAATGAAGTGAAGCAGCAAGGAGCAGTGGAAGGATAAATGAAAACTGAGGAAGGGCAGACAGAAACCATTGCACACACAACCCACAGCCTCCTGTGCTACCTGCCACCTCACCGAAGGCGTTGGGCTGGATTGAGTGTGAGGCATGGTGGAAACAAGGGAAGTCAGGCTTGGAAAGGTGAGGAGAAAAGATGTTTGACTGAAGTTGAACCTTGGGAAGGGGGAGGAAAAGAGTTTCCCTCAGCGTTTGCTGAACTGCTTAGTCTCCTTTTTTCCTCAACTTCTGAAACAGTAATTAAAAGTGCATTAATTAGCAATAAATAAAATTAAGTAAAATCCTCTGAGTTTAGATCGCTTTGCATGCATTGTACAGACAACAAATTTGGGGGATTCTTGTATTTATTTCTTGTTTTTAAGTGTTTAGGTTCCACCTTAGTCACCTTTACAGCTTTGTTTTTGAACTTTGGAAGCCTGGAGATGCATACTTTAAAACAAACAAACAAAAATCTGAAAGCTGAAATGTTTATGTGATGATGAGACTTTGGAGCTGGCTTTAGAAAAAATTCTTAGTGTTGCAGGAGACACAATGAAATTGCCAGAGCTGGCAGTCCTGCTGTGTTGCCTCTCTTTCCTCCTCTCAACTTCTGCAGCCTTCCCCTGCTTGTGTTGGTCGTCTCCATCACTGTATTGATTTTTATGGTGTAATCTACTCAGAGCAAGGATTTAGTCTATTATGTGCTTGTAATGCACCATATATGCACTACTGTAGAAATAATCTAATATAAAGTGCCCGGGATTTTGAGCATCAAGCGATTCATAGCCAAAAAAAGTATTTGGCCAAAAAACCCTGTGTTTTTGTGCGCCTTCTGCTGGATCTGGAAGTGCTGGAAATACTCCCAGCTGGAGCGTGCTCGTTGCCCTCCTTGCCCTTCCCTAATTCACACCTGGCAACTCCCTTACCAGGCACTGTAGATGTTTGTGGGAAGGACTTGGTGCTTTCCAGTGTCCTCTTGTGCATCTGCATCACGGGAAGTGAACTGGGTGTGGGTGTGAAAAGAGTGGAGATTGTGCCACACCGAGGCCGTGGTTTCACACCTGGGAAGTGTGGCTGATGCTGGGTTTAAGGTGTAGCCTGCTACCACCAAACTGTGCCAGTGAGGCTGTTTTAGGGATCTTCCTAGAAATAGGATGAGAGAGCGGATCAGACTTTAATAAAAAGCTAATTTTATTTTTAGAAACTGATCAGAACAAAACCCTGTGAACGGTACTGCCAGAGCTGGGGTTGGTGTGAGGGCACGCGAACAGGCTGGGGGAGATGGTACAGCCCCTGAGCAGGTTGCCTGTTGAAATGAGGGAGCAGATGCTGGTGGGGACAGTGTCGGTGGCCTTAGAATAAGCTTGGACCTGATTTACAAAAGGAGTGGGTGGTCAGTAATGTGAATTCATAGAAATGTTAATGGGGATAGCCCTTTTCAGAGGTGCTTTATAAAACAGCAGGAATTGTGATGCCAGTTTTGCAGATGGGCAGAACTGAAGCACAGAGGAGGGGAGCGAAATGTTGGCTTTGCGTGTTGCAGCAGTGCAGTTTGAGCTGGTTCAAGCAGCCTCTGTTGCACCCCTCTGCCATCACGGCTGATCACTCTTGTGTCATGTTGGCACAGCTGTTTACGAGACAACACGCTGAAGGAAACGAGTTCCCCCAATGCAGCTAACGCTGCAGCTGCACAAATGCAGGGTTGGAAGGAAGTGTCCAGGCGAGAGAAGTGAGAGGTAAAATTTAAGCTGCCAGGTAAATGCTACGGCCCGATTTGCCAAGTCCCATCCCATTGCACCTGGAATGGTACCCAGCTCCCGGCGCAGATAGAAAAGAAGTTTATCCTTTGGAGCAACAAACTTAGAAATTGGATAAATAACTAATTCCAGCTTTGTTAAAGACCCAGTCTGCATTAGCTGAGAAAGTCATGTTAACAAATCTGAATAAATTAACTTGTTTTTCCTGGCTTGTATAAGCAGAACAAAAGCACTGGGGAAATCTTCTGGATGAGAGTAAGTATGTTCTGGGGGAAAACATTCACAGTTCAATGAGGCTTTAAAAGCCAATCATTCACTCAGAGTGCTTGTCAATATGTAACTTCTCTTAAATTGCCATTTGTTGTGAGACAAGCAGACAGGAAGAGTTCTTGTCTGAAACAGGCAGTCTCTTGGTGGCACTGTATTTGTCAGGATGGGGTGACTGTGTCTAGCATACAGTTTTCAGATGTTTTTATTCTTTGTGAATTATCAGTGAACAGAATAAATACAACTGCAAGAACAAATATTGAATACGACTTGCAAATAACTTGTTACGACATGGGAGTTTTTTTCTGTATTTTTTAAGTTACCTGTGAATTATGCATCATACGAGTTATTATGGAAGTGTCTGCGCCCGCCATAAATTGTATGCCATTTTTTTTTCCATCATACTTGCTTTCTCATGTTTGACGAAAAATTCTTCAGCATGAAAGTTACTTGGAATTTAATCAAAAGAGAAACAAAGCATAGCCATCCTGTTCCTTTCTTCAATGTTTGCAGAATCTTGGAGCCTAGTAGTGCAAGGCTGTAAGGACACCTTGTCTGCCTGCTGAAACAGCATGTAACAAAATACATACTGGCCGTAAACATTCCCCTATCTCCCTTTGCAGTCTTTCATTATAATTAAAAAGCATTTCCTAGAAGTCACAGTGCTGTGCCAATGTAATCCATAAACTTGCTTTGTTTTTCTACAGACAGGAGGGTGGTTTTGAGGTATTTTGGCATATTCACTTGAGCAGAGTTTGGGAGCTGGTTTATTTTTTTAATGGCACTTAGCTCACAACAGTCAGTGAGTACCCTTTATGAAGAGAATAAAAAAAACTGCAGCATGATCTTTAAAGAAAAAAAACCCCAAACATTTGACTCAGGAAATCTTGGTACAAAGCTCAACAGAATTCTTACTATCTTTTCCTGATCTTATTGTTAAATGCAAGAAAACCTGTAAGACGTAAACTGCTGGAGTGAGTCCCAAAAGCTTGGGGGTGGCAGGGCTGGTCTGGGACCCTAACCAAGCCTCATATGTGGTCCTCCTAAATGTTCTTTATTTCAGGTCTGTTTGATGAGCTTCATATGCTGCTGTGTTATGTAGGAGAACAGAAATGTGATGTGTCTTTTTTTTTATTGCAGGAAAATGGATCTTGTTATGTGAGGACATTGAGGAAAGAGTCCCCAGTTACCGAGAGGAAGAAAGGCTGGTGGGAAATATTCAGGTAGGGCAGTTTTATGCACCATCAGGCAGTAAAAACACTTGTGGGCCTTCAGTCTTTCTCCAGATGCTGCATTGAATTTTATGCTTTAACGGCTGATCCGGTCACTATCAAAGTTTATTTGTTGTTTTAAGAAGCAGTCCTGTTTGGTCAATTGATTGCAACAACAATACACTACAAGCAAAGCCCTCAGCATAAACATTCTTCGGGCTATCCCTGGTATAATATTGATCCTGATACAGAATGCAAACAAATTACTCTTTGCATGAGCCATTCAAGCTCTAAAACAAAGCAATAATATGTTCTACTTGCTGCCAATAAATGTGCATTTATAATAAACAAAGTAGAAATCCCCGAGTACAAATGAACAGTAGTTTCAATAATGTGTTCAATAGCTCACATCCAGCTGTTGTACAGAATTTAAAAAAAAAGAAAAACCACAGAGTGGGCACTCCAGGGTTGCTGTTGCTTCTCCACCTTAAGAAAAATAATCTTTGCAAACTTGTTCTGTTGCTGCTTTTGCTTAGTTTTGAGATTTTTAAGATGCTGTAAGTATTTTATGAAGCAGTCTTGCTTTGTCTTAATTACAGTGTAGTTCAGAGCTCCTCAAGAATTTGGTCTACAACTTAATTTTCTTGTGGACCAGCTGCCTTTCCTTACACTGTTATGTGGATCATCTCCACTTTCATTCCTTGACATGTCCCTGTGGCATTTCCTTATATTTGGAAATGGCATTAAAGATACTTTCATGTGTTTGTAATTGTTTTGATTGCAGCTGAAATTAGGGGAGGAGGAGTCAGTGCCCTTGTGCCCATCATGACCATGGGTGCGTAGATAACGGAACCCATTTCCAAAAAGGAAAACAGTTAATGATCATCAAACCATAGATTTAACTTTTTTGTTGTTGTTGTTTAATCTAGTCTACCATTCTCATATAATCATCCTCCCCCTCATCCATATTTTCAGTGCTGCACTTTGATGAGCTACAGACAGTTGACCTGAAGGCATTTCTTGATGAACATTTCTGTCTGCTCTCAGCATTGAAAAACTCAACCTTTTCAAGAGCTGTATGGGAGAAATATGTGTAAGACTAATAGTTATAGGCTGAAAGGGAGGGAAGAGGAAAGCATAAAGTGTAAAACTTGCTTCCAGCAGAAATGCCATCCTTCTTTTACCTCTGATAATTAGAAGCATTTCTGACATGGCTACAAAAGCAAGTTAGTGGTGTGTGTCTGCCATTTGCTGTCCTTTTGTATTGCAGGACTGTTTTCCTTCCTGTATGGTGATGCCTTCTTCTACTTCGTTTTAAGACAAATCACAAATTTCAACTGATACTCAACTATTGCATTATGATTCATCCGTACTCCTACATTTTAAATGATTACTTGCAAGTACTTACGTGATAGAAGGCTGTTATTCAAGTTAAGATTTTGAGTACTTCTTCATAATGTTTAACAGAGCTCATGTGCATAAATCCATTTGTTAATAGTTCTAACTGAAATAATACTGGAAGAGTAGAAGGAGGAGAGGTTTTAACTGTGGTAGTTTTTGCTGGGAAAAGATCCTGGCTATATTAAGAAATGCAATAGTACCTACTGTAACTCTAATAGGAAATTTGGAAGATGTTGTAAATAGTTCTTAGTGGTTCCTTAAAGAGTATACTGTGTTTTATACCCTCTCAATATAGGTCTAAGACTTTGGTCTTTTATTAAAAAATTAACGTGTGCAGGCACAGAAATGCAGCATATAATTAAAAAACGAACACACACACCAGAACCCATCCTGTTTTAGAACTGTGTTCCTGAATATTTCCTGGAGATTTCTCTAGGCTTGGAACCTAGTTTTAAAAAAGATAAAAGCAAAACAAAACCTCCCAAACCACCCACTTTTCTGTTCTGTGAAGAAACTTGGGAAAGAAGTTCTTTGCTGTGCCTTTGGGTCATGTGGCCTCACTGATGTAGAGCTGGAATGTTTGCCACGGTATTTCCGGAGGCTTCATAAACACTCAGAACAGAGAGGTTATGAGGAATTTTGTGGGGTTTTGTGGGTTTTGTTTGCTTGTTTGTTTGGTTTGGGGTTTTTTTTGTTTAATTATGATATTCTTTCCCCCTTCTGCCCTTTTTTCTTTATTTTTGGCAGCCTAAATTCATTGCACTTTAGGTGTTGGGTTTTTTTGGAATTCAAAAGAGTTTTTATCTGATCAGTCCAATGAATTTTAAGAATGAATCTGTTTTATAAATAAAAAAGTTAAAAGATATTTGTCACTTTTTTAATTACTGAATTTGTCTAGAATTATTTCTTACTTAATGTAATACCTGGCAACCTACATATTAAGTCTAACTGTGCTATTTAGATGGTCTTAATGGTGTACTTTTGGCATGTGTCACTGTGAGTGACATTCAGTAATCTGACTTGATATCTGTCATCTTGCAAGCTAGAGTAATGCAAACACAAGATGAGCGCTCAAACAAAGTTACACTGAAGAACTATTTCCTAAGTCCTGCTGCGGCGGCATAGAATCCCCAAGTCAAATCAGAAAAGCACGGAATTAGTTCTGGCTCCTGGGATATGAAGGTTAAGATTATGCAAGCCTCTTCTTTTTGGCTGTAGGGATGGCACATGCTCCTTTAGAGACTTTGCAAACACAAGCTCCGGCTAGGATTGTGAGAACCTGTGTGTTAGTCTGTAATGTCACGAATATGTTATGTCTTGGTGGCAAGGAGGGCTGAAGGAGATCCTGCAGTCCCTCTTACACCCCATGGCTGGCAGAGATGCATCTTTTCTTCCTCCTCCCTTCCACTTCTAGCCGAGCTGAGCTGCCTGTTGAACAAGGACAGAGAACTGATCTGTTTTAAAAATAACCTGACAAAAACGGGGAGGGAGGGGAAGGATGAATGGACTATTTTTAGCTTAGCCAACCCTGTTCACTGCACAGTACTATAAAGCTGTCCTAATGCTACCAGCAGGGGTGGGGAGAGGGCAGTGCAAGGGGAGCTGGTAACAAGCCATCAGAGGTAGGAACTGCTTGTTCCAGCTTTGCCACTGTGAAAAATGCTTCCAGTAACATGGTTGTGCCCATGAGGCCACTCAGGGCATGGTTGGTGGAAGGTTTAAAATCGTATCAAGGTGGGCTTGTTGCTGAGTCAAATTAATTGCATCAGAAGTTACAAAAAGGCAGCATAGGTAGAGTTCTCCTTTAAAGTACAAACCAGTAGATTATTTTTCCAGAATCAGGCCCTGAATTGACATACTGAGGAGAGGCCTTGCTAATCTGGAGTTGAGCAAGGGCTTGGGTTCTGCAAATTGACAGGGCTTCCTTGCTCCTTCCTCCTTTCCCCTACCAAAGTTTTTGAAGCCCATCTTTAAGTGTGAGTAATTATTTAAGGATATTCTCTTGGTGAAATTGTATCATCACTTACTTTAATAAAATAAGACATGTTTTGTTTTTGTAAAATACGTAACGTCCAATTGCCACAGGTGCCATATTGTCTGACTCCTCTGGGTAACCCCCTCGCTCTCCCACACACACAGCGGGGACACAGCAAAACAGAAGAAGGGAAAGAAGGAAGAGGAACACAATCATGAATTGAATAGCTAGGAATAACAAGGCAAAGACACAGCAGGAAAAAAGGCTGGAATATTGAGGAAGGGAAACTGTCTCTTGCAAAACCAGCTTTATTGACATAGAAAATATGAGCATCTTCCTGTCTAAAAAGACGGGAAGAACTGGTGGAGGTGGCTGTAGCAATAGTTTTGAAAGTGCTCCTATGTTGTAGGGGTAGGCAGATGTGGTGCAGCAAGTTCTGTCTAGGCCAGTGATGTTTGAGTCACTTCTGTTTACATTTCTGCCATTTCAAATCTGTAAGTCCGAGTTGAGGCATGTTTTGAGTCTGAAGGTAGCCAGCTGAGCTGGTAACATTTCCACTGTTTTCTGGGTGCTCTGTCCCTTGTCATGTTAGTATTGGGGTGGGGACTGGGAAATGGAGAGTCCTTTTTTCCCCCTGCTTACCTTAGTGGTTATTGGTAGAAACCTCTTGGATCCTGTGACATAAAATGCATCCTATGATAACTGGTTGAAGTCTTCTGGATTGGTCTAGTCTAGAATGGTGTTACCTACCAGTCTGTACCAAGAGCATTCAACTGAGGGGGAATGGTATGGAGCTAAGAGGTAGTCTTGAAGCTATTGTACTGCTGTATGTGGGTAAAAACCTACTGTTTCAATGACCAGCTTAAATATAAGTACTAGAGCATTTATAAGTTATCTTTTGTAGAAGTAAACCATGATTCAAAGGCAAACTGTGTGTTAGGTTGAGCATTATCTGCTTATATCTGGGCTTTTTTTTCAAATGAATACAGAGAAATACCCACAAAATATACAGTATAACTGAGTAAAATGTTGGTAATTTCTTACTTGAGTTTTCTTCAGTGCTGTGCCTTTATCTTGTATTCAGTGGTCTGTAGCTTCTTTGCCTTTATGAGACTGTGCAAAGATTTTTTTATACCATTAATTTTGCAGTGATAATATCTATATATGAGTAATACTTTTTATGCCACGTGGCTTTGCCCCTTGCCATCTAAGACTTCCCAAGCCTTTATAAGGAAGCTTTGTTTAGGCAACGGGAATCGTGGTTGAAACCTGTTCTCAAGAGCTCCGTGTTCTTAATTGCCTTTGACAGTGGTTGGGAAAGATGTCACTTCAGCATAGTGAAAAGCAAACAAAATAAATTATATTTTTAATGAAGGATTCTCTATCTGGATGAATTGATACTGGCAGGACAGTATTAATTAAAAATAGAAGAACCTTCCACAGACACATTGCAGTTTATCCTGGTTTTATTTTGTCTAAAAGCAACATACACATACTGAACATAGACAGGCCTTTTAGTCTGAGGTACTTCCTTTGGCAGATGGCTTCTGATTTTTTTATTTATCTTATTTTTTTAAAGTAAGTATTGCTTTGAAGGGAGATGAAATAGAAACAATATTCAAGTATTCTGTTTATCATGTGACTGCATGGGAGATTGCTGTATCTTCTACCAGACTTATGTTATGGTGATATGGAACAAGATTCTTATAGCCTTATAAAGGATGCTAACTTGCATTCGTCTGTGCAAAGAAGTATTTCCAAAAGAAATAATAAGATGATCGCATATTTATTTTTGTTCAATACAAAAGTATTTGTAGCTAACCGGCAAATATTTTACTACTTTATCCTCCTCCCACTTCATCTTGTTTATCTCCTTGGTGTTTTCTTCCTACCATTAGAAATGTGTTCTTCTAGGGTATTTTAGATCTGCTGCTTTACATGCCAAGACTTTTAATCTCTTCACTGAAAGCATATGTAAGGAAAGGGACTGAATGGTTAATTTGACTTGTATAGCTTAAGCATGTATATTATATATCTAAAATGTATAATATATACTAGATATCTAAATATTATGTATAAATTGAGACCTTGTTTCAGAATAATCTGATATCGATTGATTATATATTATATATTTTTTTTAAGTGACTGAGAAATTTTAAATAAGGTTAAGTTAACCTGCAGTAATAATACTGTTGTGAATTTTAAAATATGTTTCATATTGAACAGTATTTAACTAAATTCCTCTATTTAATCTTACTGAAGTTAAAAAATCCCAAGGTACAACTGTTTTTTCACACATTTTATTAGACCTTGATATTTCTGATAGTGTAGCCTTCTTTGTCAGGCCTTCAAGTGGGAAAAGAGAAATTTATTTCCTTTTCAAGACAAAAGAACAATGCAAGTGTAATCTCAGCTCTCAGTTTTCCTTTTGTCTATGGCTAGTCCATCTCTTAACCTGGAATGATTAATCCATTTTTATTTGTTCATGTTTTTAGAATTTTCTGAAAGGACAGAGAAAAGGGATGAAAAAAATTTCCTTTGAAGTACCTGTCAGTGAATCAAATACTGCCTTGAATCATAAAATACTGTGTGAAATGCCAGCAAATGTGTAGCCTGAACTGATGATCAGGGACAAGCTTTTGAAAGTAGTTGTCCTCTGCTGAGAATGTATAGTCTACACCAAAGATGAAACTAAGACTTTTCAAAGAAAAGATTTTGAGCTAACACATCATGGGAAACCTCCGTATACACAGTGTAATCTAAAATCTCATGAGTGAAAATAAACCTAATTGAGCTGTAGAACATGAATATGCAGAGGATCATGTCTGCAACACTGCATTGGGTCTCCTCTCACTTGCTTACACCTGTCCCATGCAGCAGAAAGCTCAAACAACTGAAAACTAAAAATACTGCTTTACAAATAGAGTGGGAGAAAGAAGAAAACAGGCATGAACACCACCTTTCAAAGATACTTAGTGTTTGCTACAGCAACAGTCTGGTGGCAGAGAACTCAACAAAATAATTACATGTTGAACAAGAAGGTGTTTCCCTTTGCTGCCTTTGAATGGGGCACTATTTAATTTAATGGAATTTTCTCTTCCTAGTGGTCTCTTCGTGAGTGGGCAGAAGCTCACTAACTTCTGTAGGCTGGTTTCTGTTTAATATAGTTTAACAATGACCATTTTATTACTATCATTTGAAATGTGAACATTCCCAGTCTCATCAGGCACTCTTCTTACAACATGCTCCCCACCACCCCTCAATGATTTTCATTGCTGCTGTTTTGGTTTTTTTTCTCTTGCAAACTGTTGCCAACCACCAGATTATCACTATGCCTTTAATATAAACTACACCATCAGAAGAATGCTGTTTTCTTAGGTCCCAGTTTGATAACAGATTACCTTCTCTGAGCACATTCCTCTTTTGGACTGTTCAAACATCCAGCAGATGGAGTGGATCCTTCATTGGTTGGATTCTCTGCACAGGCACGCATTTATCCCACCATTTAACATCTACTTTCTGGTAATGTGGGGATTTTGGGTCATTATTGCCCCAGACCTGATAAAAGTTGAGAAACTAGAGGTGGAGTGTTCTCTATCAGTTCATAGAATCTTGCAGTACTTTGCCCTACCCATCCCTCACACCTTTGGCACTTCTGGTGCCAGTCTCCTGCCTGGTGCCTCTTTTCTCATGCAACCTCTGAAGTTCTCACCTGAAAACCCTAGTTCCCTCCATCTGTTTGCAGCCCTTGGATCATGTTGGCTTACAGTCAGAGCATTTTGGGAATCCCTGTAGAGGGAAACAAATAGTCCCTGCAGTAGAGGGGTATACCCTGAGAGAACATGTACCTATGCCGTGTCTCGTGGGCAGACATAAGCTTGATCTGCTCATCTTCAACTGACCACATTCTGTGTGGAGCCAAACCAGAAGCCCTGTATCCATCGTTAGCATTGTGTTGAGTTTGAGCTAATAAACTCGGTCTCTTAGCAGGATGTGTTAGATCAGGCTTACTGCTGTGCTAATTGTGCTTACACAGCTTTCAGTTTGGAGCTGGCTCATTTACAGCTGGCTTGGATGGTGGCCAAGAAGGCTTGCCTCTGCCTGCAGTATGCCATGTAGACATACATGCATCCAGCACTTGGACATGTCTGTCAGTAGCAGGAAATTATATTTGGAGGGAGGGAAAAGTCTTTGGCCTGGCTGCAAGCATAAACAAGGACAATATTAATGACTGAGGAAGTAGGTAACAGCTTTAATAAGGAGAAAGATTGGTTATTCCAAATGTAGACTCACTACCACAACATTTGTCCCCATCTTGTTCCTCATTTACTACTGGTTTTGTTTGTTTTTGTTTTAACAATATTTCTGGGAACATTTCCCAGATTTAAGAAGCTTCATTGTTAGAAGTGAGCAGCCTGGTATTTTCACTGGGAAACAAACTAATCAAAACACAAGGTTAAAAATGGGCAAAATTTCAGAGAAGAGAAACTTGCCTTTATGTTTAGCCTCATCCTCTGTTTTTGTCTTCCCTTACTTCATATGTTAGCAAATTAGTTTGTACCTTGGTTATAGTATAGTATCAGGGATCTATCCATCTTAGTGTTGAAGTGCTACAGTTACCTAAAGGTACAAAATACTCACTAGTAACAGGAATTACATAGGAAGAGGAAACCCAGAGCTGTCAAAAGGTGAAGTTTGTTTATTTAGGTTTGGAAAACTAGAGCTCTGAATGACTTGAAAGCTACATCCTCATCTGGCGTAGGTGGGTTTCATCAGTTACCAACAGCTATGTTACTTACTTCAGCAAGAGCTGTCCACTCAAATATTAAGAAATCTTCTGTTTGTGGAGGAGTGTGGCAGTGGATAGGAACATATGAGTGTGTATATGAATATAGAAAAAAATGGACTATTTTTTTTTTAATTGTGAAATGATAAAATGATTCATCAGCTACATAACTATAAGCTCTCTTAGTATTTGAGCCCCTTTTTCTCAAATGATTTTCTTGATCACAAACATCCATGCATTGCTGTGTTAATTTGCTTGACAGTTTAGAGGCCACTTCTCTGTTTGAGCAAGCCTCAAAGAGACAGTACCAACCTTTTAGTTCTAAAATCACTGTTACTAAAACAACCAGGGGAATGTATCTCTGCAAAGGCAGAGTTGAATAATGATTTAGCTCCCAGAATTAATTTGAAATTTCAGCAGCACTAAGTAATATTTTAGTGGCATTATAATCCCGTACATTACATATTAAGTCTGCAGACTGCACTGCCAGTGGAAGAACCCTGCAGTATTTAAATGACACTGTAACACCATGGTATTATATTCAGGTCATTAGGGGGCATTTTACAGAATTGAAGTTTTCTGGCAGAATGTCAAGGGTGAATCGTATAATCTCTGTTTCTTTGCCTCTCCAAATATGTAGATTAGGGGTTTAAAAAAACCAATTACACCTAACTCACCAGTGTTCCTTCTCTGTCTCAGCCCACTGTATCACCTGTGCACTGCTTGCACTGTGAACAAGCGCTGAGAACAGAACTGAGGGAAAGGGGAGTAATGGATATAGATGGCTCAAATGGCTGGTGATGTAAATGAAGAAAACTGTTCTGAGGGTTGGGGTGTTTTTCCTGTATGAATTGGAGTGATTGATAAGCATAAACCCAAGTATTTGGCTTTTGTGGCAGATGTCAGCATATTTGCAGAAAGATAGAAAATGCTGAGCCCTAAGATAAGTGTTTTCCAGAGCAGATCCCCAATGCTAACCTTCTGAAGAGGCAAGGGCACTCATGCAATTGAATGTACCAAGGGAGATGGACACCTCTCTCCCTTTTGTGCCTTAGAAATTCCTTCTAAATTCATGTGTGTGGCCCATCATATGGATTTTGATACCTCTTTTCAAATATACTCATCATTCAGACAGCTCTGGTTGAATTTAGAGAGATATTAGACTGTGAAAAGCATGTGTTAGCAGCTTATTGCTGCCTCTGGCAGAAGCTACTGCCGTTCAGATCTGCTAGCTAAGTGGTTCACATGATTATTCTGTGCACCATTAGAGACAAACTGAGTTGGGTTAGTTTAAACAGGTAAACAGTAGCTTTGGATAGCTTTTTTTTTTTCTGCAGGAAACAGATAACCATCACAGAAGTAGCCCAGCTGGCTGACAGGCAGTAGGTTTCACCATGTGAGTCTTCCCTTGTCTTTCCTTCACTGAGTTTTCATGACAGCTTTTACAGTAATGTGAAGACTTGGAAAAATAAAACCAATAATTATGATTAAAACCCAAAAGATCAGTTAAGGCACATAAAGTTGAAGTGATGTCTAGCTTCCAGTGGTGAGAATGGCAATGGTAACATGCTGGTTGGTCAGGGATTGATAAACTTTTCAACCAGCAAAGCGGCCATGGTGTGAATAGGACACATGGCTGTACCCTTTATGTGCTCAAAGCAGTTGAGGAGGGA
>VYZX01028002.1:0-19399 GCA_013401335.1 Brachypteracias leptosomus | reverse complement strand
AACCCCAACAACAGTTTGCTTATTTGAAGAGATTTTTTTCCTCTAGCCTAGAATATGAACCAAGTTCTCTTATGGTAATTCCTGTTTTTTTTCTTGCTCTACTCCATGCAATGGGATTCTTAGAAGAGTCTCAGGGGCAAGAGATGTGTTTGGCTGCTTCGTACTAGCACTCAAGAGGGGTGCTGGGGGTACTGGAAATTATTTTTACAGGTGGTCTTTTAAAAAATAGCCTTAACTTCTTAATAGGGAATGGTGCAAGACTCATATTTGTAGAGAAGCATTAGCTATGCGAATGGGAGAATTGCCTTACCTGACAGACCTGCTGCTGTAGGAGGATGTGGAGCAGATCAACAGGTTAAACATGGCTATGGACAACAGGTCCACGAACAGGCACCAAAGGGAGCATATGTTCCCACTAACATCTTGACTGGGGATGCTGGGGAGTAAAAACAATAAACTGCAGATAATGGCTGGACTCACATACCCTGCCTACATAGTATCTGCTGCTGTCATGCTCAGAGACAGAATACTGAGCCAGATGAATGACTGGATTCACCTAACATGGCATATCTTCTGTTTCCTCTGCATTCACATATATAACAATGCTTAAAATACTATTCACACTGTATTTTAAGTTACATCAAGAACAGTAGAGGTATATAGTATTTGTTGGTCTTCTACTCTTTTTCTACATGAGAGAAGACTAATCTTTTATGTTAATATTTTTGTGGGTTTTATATAGCCTACCTTTACAGAGGATAAAGTTTCAGTGTAGATTTTTTGGGGACTTGATCTTGATGTTACTTTGCTTGGCACTAGCTTTTGTTGTAAAATGTAGAGCAGGAAGCTAGTTCTGTCCCACCATTTCTGTTGGGTGTTTTTTTCAAGTTAAAGGCTGTAGGCTTGCCTGAAAAATGTCCATAGACAAAGAACTCTCCAATAGGGTCTCTATTAATCTGTGCAGTTAGCAATTGCTCCCATGAGCTGTCATTTTAAAATAAAACCAGAAAATGTACAATATTGATTATATATGTAAGTACAAGAAATGTACATCTGTATACTAGCTCTCTCTCTAGATAAAAATAGATTTAAATCACATTTTTCCTTTTAATGTGACACAACAAGTAATAGTTTTGCTCTCGAGGAAGGTATGTATGAATCTACAAGCCTATGAGCTTGTTGAAAGAGCTTTATTCCAGCTAGATCATTAAACAAATTAACATTGGAAATCCTTTGGAACTCCTTTTCCTAAATAAGGGAAGTGTGCTTGTTATCATGGCACAAGAGCGAGCAATACCATGAAGTTCAGGATGGGAGAGATCTTTGTTGTTTATCAAATGTATACTGTATACTAGGTTGTTTACTGTAGTCTATACACACTAGAGAAACAGTGGCCTGGCACTTAATGTTACTTCGCTACTTTTGCTGCCTTTTTAAGTGTAGTTGCTGAAACTGCAACAGTTTTTTGCACTAAGGTTTAGAATTTTCAGCATCTGCCTTTCTCAACTGAAATAGTAGTGCTGCTCTCACTGGTGGTACACAGCTAAAGCCTGTTTCCCTCCCAGCTCATTGAAGGCAAACATCTGGAGTACAGGCTTCACTGTTCTTGGCCATTGCGTCCGTTGTCACTTTTTGAATGCAGTATTTGAACCACTGCCAGCTATGGTTTTGATCCAGAAACTTATCAAACCACCTTGTGCCTCTAGCTTCTTATAAGGACTGGTCAGGGAGACATGAAGATTGTAGGACAATTCACATTATCTTATGAGATGATGTGTATATAATAAGCTCTGAATAATTACACAATAAAGTAGTCATTCAGCAAATTATTGTGCTCCTTGGTAGGGAACCTCAATAATAGGTCTGGCATAAATAGAACTTTTAATAGTCATTGTCTAAAGACTTTAAGTATTAGCAGTGTTTATCTCAACAGATAAAGTTCACTTTAGAGTTCTTTGCAGAATGAAGATTTTTTTGCTCAGAATGACCCTTAATGCTGAATTGAAGGTATTTTAGAAACAGGGTCTGCTTTCGAGTTTCATGTCAATGTTTATTTCCTTCCCCCACAGTGTCATGCAGGATTGTAAATATTAGTCTCGAATTATGCATTATTAAAGGTTCTGAGTAACCAGTAACTACTCTGGTTCTTAAACTGATGACATAGTGGGTTCATACAGGAAACCAGGCAATTGACCAGTTTTGCTCATTTTGTTGCATAAAGGTAGCTAGACTTCTGAAAATCATTTAGTGGATTGGATTCAGTTTTGATATTGGTCAAGAATGTGTCTGTGACAACGTCCAGCATTTTTGGGAAGATTTTGCTTTTGTCTTCTGTAGCTGGTAATTTTATTTATTTCAATATAAATACATGCAAACTCAATTTGCTACTTGTAACATGAATGTACTGTGCAAGCTATCAGATTTGTAATATTTATAGATGCAATGTTCTCTGATGGAGATGCTGCGCTTTGTGGTATGCCCATTTTCTTGCTTTTGCAAGCTTCCAATTTTTTTTTTTTTCAATGTGTGTGCACACCAATATGCACAAAGCGCATTATCAGCCTGAAGCTTCAGGCTAAATGTGTGAGCCCAGGTGTCATATTTCTAATGTCCTTTGTATGAAATGTGAAATAATTGATCAAGTGTAGAAACTGTACTTATGTTTATGAAATGTGAAGTACAGGCACAGCCTGTGATTTCAAGCGTCTTATGAAAACATGTATGTGGTAAGGCAATGCTGTATTCAAAAACTTTTCATATTCTTGAACTTTAGACTTCTCAGTCATTAAAAGTGGACTGAATGGCAGAATACCTGTAATACCTCCATATATGTTTATATTTAGTAGGTGTAAACCCACTTACACCGAGCTAACTTACTGCAAAGGAGAAACATCTGCTAAATTAATTTTCATTAAGTAGTCGGTTCTCTTAAGTTTCTGTTGTGAAACAGTGGCCTTCCAGCCAAGAGGGGAAGAAATGTATGGGCATAGTGATCTGTTAAATAAATGAAACAAGTGAATTATGGGTAAATAAACATGAGTAACAAATTTATAATAGAGGGAGAGGAAAAAGTATTCGTACACAAAGAACAGCAGATGGTGCCCTCCTCTCCATCCTGGTCCCAAACCCCAAGAATTAAAGGTTTCATTCTTACCAGAGAGACTGAAAGAAGGTGGAGTTCAGAAGTAACTTTGGGTCAAAAAGAAGGGAGGAGAGGGAGAGAGCATAGTCACTGAGATGAGTAACTTCAGATAATGTTTGAGTGTCTGAGATGTCGTTGAGAGAACTGCTGCTTAGGAAGAGGCCTGCCTTAGCTTACATTTTCAGTATAGAGCCACATGAAATCAATACCTGAAATAGGCTGTTCTGGGTGCAGGTTGTCATTATACCCTATTTACCAGTCTCTATTGATCCTCTTTTTCTATATGTGTGATGCTGGGACTTCTGAGGCCACATATCTTGGTTGTCTTGTGGCAATAAGCCAAGCCATTCTATAAATCCTTTCTAATGAATTATGGAGGAAAAAGCCTGTCCTATTCCTTAACTATTTAAGACTTCTAGAAGGACAGGGAAGGCTCTTGTGTAATTTAACCCTTGTACTTGTCCTGAATTTACAAAGCTGAACATACGCTCTGATCCTTATAACAACTGTATATACGTTGTAGCCATGATTGAACTTTTTTTTTTGTAATGCATGGATACAAGAGATGTGAGGTCAAACTGTACAGAAAACTGAAGTTTTTCTATTAGTTTTTTGACTAAAACTTGTTTTGGAAATATGACTATATCGGTATTATTGCAAATGTTTATGCTGTTACTCTGAACCTTACCAATTTCCTTGCCCTAGGAATAAAGGTTAAATAAGAGTCTGGATAACTTGTAAGAAATGCATATCCTGGAAGTAAATGTCAGTGAGACAGCTCTTGGTACTAGTTGTTATGTAAGGATTTTTTTTATTTTTAATTTAATTTTTTTTTTTTTCAATAGAACATGACCAGCTAGGAAACATCTGTTTCTAGCTGTGCCTTACTGCTCTACTGTTAAACTCTGATCTACAAATCCCCTAGTGGGAGTAAAAAAGTAATTTGATCTCTATGTCATTATTTTTGGCTCCCTCATCTCTACCTGCTAGGAAGAGTGCTAGTGCAGTGGCACCAAGTCAAGTTGGAGGGTTGTGCTGCCATCCAGAAGGACCTTGACTGCCTGGAGAAATGGGCTGACAGGAACCTGAAGAAGTTCAGCAAAGGGAAAAACCAAGTCCTTTCCCCTGGGTAGAGGAACAGTCCCAGGCATCAGTATTTGCTGGGGGCCACCCAGTTGGAAAGCAGTTTTGCAGAAAAGAACTTGGGGGACCTGGTAGATACCAAGTAGAACTTGAGGCAAAAATGTGCCCTTGCTGCAAAGAAGGCTAATGGTATCTCAGACTATATTGGGCAGAACATAGTCAGCAGGTTACGGGAGGTGATCCTTCCCCTCTGCTCAGCACTTGGTGAGGCCACACCTGGAGTGTCGTGTCCAGTGCTGAGCTCCTCAGGACAAGTGGGACACTGGACATACTGGAGAGAGTTCAATGAAGGGGCAGAAAGATGATTAAGGGACTGGAGCACATCACACATAGGGAAAGGCTGAGAGAGCCGGAGCTGTTTGCCCTGGAGAAAGCTCAAGTGGGATCTTATCAATGTATATAAATACCTGAAGGGAGGGTACAAAGATGGAGTATGGCTCTGTTCAGTGATGCCCAGTGGCAGCACAAGAGGCAATGGGCACAAATCTCAACCATTCTGCAATTCTTTAACTCTGGCCATGTTTTCAGTGACATGGTTTCCCATGCACCAGGACCTAGACTGAGGTAAACCAACTGATCTTTGTGATAGCTAGGTGTTGTTTTTAGTGAACTTGGTCTTGCTAATTTCAAAGGTTACCACAGAATGAAATCTGAGGGAAATTGCATGGTGAGCATCATGAGGCAATACCTTTCCTGTGAGATAAGGTAGTCTTGTAGGTAGTGTGGCTTGAAGGGTGGGGATTGGGTGGTAAGTTGTGAAGCATTTATGGCAGCAGAAGTGGTTTAATTTTGCTGAGAGTTCCTTTCCTGTTTGTATTAACAATAAAAGAGGTGGTAGGCTTAATCTCAGACATGTACTTTGACTAAATACTTTCTGGATTTAGAAACAAGGTAGAAAATGAGGTAGAATCTAATATGCTAAGGAGGAAGAGCTTTTTAACAGGTTGAGTCCCTGATAACTGCAGTTAGATTTTGAGGAAGTAAGTGTCTTCTGCAGACATCTCAAGATTTTAACTATAGTTCAAAAAAAAAAAAGGTAAGAGAGGCATAATGCTATCAAATGAGATACAAGAGTCTGAAAACCCCCGCTCACTAAACTGATATGTTCTTCAGGAAATTGATGATATATCAAAAGCTGTTTCTTCAGATAGCAATCACTGGCTTAGCTTCCCAATATGAATGTGAAATTCAAACACTGAGGGAAGACTCTGTCTGCTTATAATGGTGCTGCTTTTGTATACATAGTTCTAGGCTTAACTTGAAAGGGATTCTGACACACAACAAAACCAATAAAAACTGTTGCAGCCAGAGTACTTTCTTCTGACCTTAAGCATTTCTTGGTTTACATGTATAAGATTAATTCAAAGACGATTTGGTGGGGGGGTTCTGTTTTGTTTTGGTTGGTTGGGGTTTTGGGTTTTCGTGGTTGTGGTTTTTTTTTCTTCAAGTGATCAGACATGCTGTATGAAAACAGGTCCTGCAATTAAAAGGTAAGATATATATTTAAACTGAAGCATATTCCCCCGTAGAGGAATAAAGCTCTGAATTTATGCATTTCTGTTAAATCTTTGTGTACAAGGCTTAGAAGGCTGTAACTGTGGTGGTGGTAGCATTTTTTTCTTATAGAATAGCTGAATATTTTCTTCAATGAATCTGTTTTGTGGCTAATCTGGAAGTCTTCGCCACTACTGTGGAAATGAAGCCATTTCTACTGGACCAACTGGTATCTTGCATTTAAGTCTGTTGGTAGAAGGACCCATTTATGGTTTGTGTATGATAGATTGCATCTCTTGAAAATGAGCATTCATGGTTACTTCTGTTAAAGCACAAGTTACTGCTGTAAAGGGCTGTCCTCATTTACAGGAATGCTTGCTGGGCGAGGCCTGTTTCTGTCCCAAGCAATGGAGCACTAAAGCCCCCAAGATCAGTTGTGGGTATAGAGCCACTGAGCTCAGGAGATGCACCAGGGAACGTGAAAGCTTTGGGATGAAGCTGAGGTTTTGAGCCGTGGGTAGACGTTGTTTGGTCAGTCAGTATATTTGTGTTTTTCAGCCCTGCTGGGTTGCTCTTTATGTTTAGTGTGATGAGTAGCATAAAAATGGGCATTGTTTGCCTGCATTGAGCCACTGCTTGGGTGACCAAATATGTGAGCTGATTCTTGCACTGAGGTGTTTTTTCACAAACTGGCATAAATCCCACCGGTTCCACTTTCATATCTGTTTAATAAAATGAGTGATCTTTAGCATTTGCATGTGATGTCTTGGAGTTATTAATTATTTTTCTTCATGACTGCATGTGTGTGAGAAGGGATTTGGTTATCCCTGTTTTACAGGAGACAAACAGGACATGAACTGACTTGTAGACTGTGCCTTTGCTATCTTGGAGTACTCTGTAGAATGATTCTGTCTTAAAGCTTTTCAAAAGCTGCAAGGAAGGGTGTTTCTCATTATGCTGTGCTTTATTTTTAGAGGATACAAGAGCAAACTGCTGCAGTCACTGGACTGGAAGGAATATTGCCTTTGCTCACATTTTGTCTAATTGCTAAAAGTCCTTAACAAAAATTAGTGTTTCAAAGTCTCACAATGGTTTAAGAGACTTGTCTACAGAAGGAAGCCCAAACCAGCTCAATTGTTTCTTTTGAGGGCAAGGTGCAATGTGTTGTTTGTGCAGCCAGCCTTGCCAATGCCTTCCCCTCCCCAACTTCTTTGTCCCCCTTTTTCCCTTCCCCCACCTCCCCAATTATTTTTCCAGAGACCTTGGCTTGCTGCTTCTGGGGCAGCAGCAGCAGCTGTTAGTGCTGTCCTGTAATTCTTCCATCTCGGTCACAGGGGACTGGAAGGGAAAAGATGGTCTGTCTCAGCAGCAGTCCACCAGCTGCTGCTACAATCTATAATGTGTAAATTTGCAAAATATAGCTTTTAATTTTGCTTTGCAGTCAGAATGAAAAACTAGAGCACACCACCACTGCCATCATTGATTGATTAATAGAAATTTATGCTCCTTGCTCCCTGGTTCAGAACTGGACAAAATTACTTGGAAGTGGCTAAAATTAAAAGGTAAGAATCCTGACAGACTTTCACACTGTTGGGGTAATTAACAATACAATGTTGTGTATTATGCTTGAGAATACGCTTTAGATGAAAGCTGTTGAGTAACACAGAAATATTTAACTGAATTAGAGTACAAAATTATGCTAAGGGTCATACTACTTTCTGAAGGACACGGATAAGCAGGGCTTCTTTGTTACAGTGTTAGTGAATGAGGAGGTTCCACAGATTGTAGCATAAATAGTTTTCCTGGAAATGTACATTGAAATGTATTTTTGGTTTTGAGGCTTTTCTTGAGGGAAAGAGAAGAGAGGAGGATGAAGGAGAATAGGCAGCATGGTTACTGTTCTTTCTCTGCTGGCTATGAAGTTAGAGTAGCAACAGTACTGTTTGTTTTGTGTCCAGTCATACACCTCGAGTAAGAAAATAGCACATAGGAAATGTAAGCGATCCCCAAACTGCCATTAGAAAGTAACCTCTTCAATCTGTATTTATGAATGATGAGTCTTTTTGTTGGACCATTCAAAAAGAACCAGCCAGAATGTGGCCAGAATTTGTGAAAGAAGTTGCTTGTGCTGAATAGTTTGAGTGGGTAGTTTGAAAGACTTGAACTATAACACACTGTTCATTCATAAAAATAATTCATGTGGTTGTGGCACATGGTGTTGGCCAAAGAAAGACTGTTGTGTGTATAGCTCAGAAAATTAATACTGTCACAAGTCAGTTTTGCAGCTGATGTCCCTAGAGACCCCCTTGCCCTCTTTATTTTTCTTTAAATGCTCTCAAGTCCTTTGTCACGGAAGTTTCATGAGAACCATAGTGCATGAAGGCTAGCACAGAAACTTTTGTACACCAGGTTGCTATGGGGACCATGAGATGGTCCGTATCCAGGCTTCCTTGCTGGTGGAAGAGCTCATGACAGCTGGCTATCTGCTTTCCTCAGCTGGTTTCACTGGGGGTAAGGGACTTGGAGAAGCCAGCTGCCATGTTGGCATGCCTGCTAGGGGTTGTGCATGAGGGACCTTAGTGATGGTATCAGTTGCGGACTGCTGCCATCCAGCATGTGCTACAGAGTAAATCCAAATGTGGAGCAATCACAGATCTCATCTTGACAATGTGTCCACATTGTAACTCTTCTTTTGAACATCCGTGAGTGTACTAGTGTGCAAGTTGTATTTTTTGGCTACTGATTAGTATGCACTGGGTCCAAACTGAAGCTTCAGATGCAAATTTGTCTGGATTTGAGGGAGAGCAGATCTAGACGTTACCTTTGCAGAAGAAGCTAACTCTACCAATAAAGGCACAGTGTAATCTAGTACCCATCCCCAGAATCACCAGTCCTTGGGTCTGTACATCTGATGTGATACTAAAGTCAGCAATCTTAAGTGAAAGTATAAGCAAACCCTGACCTTAGAGACACGCTACTTTCAATAAATACATTGCGCAGACAAGCTGGCAGAACTAAACTAAATCTAGATGTGTCTGCAGGACACCAAAGAAAAATAATTTAAAATAGTTTAAAGAATCAGCATACTGCGTGCATATGTATGCACATATGATCTTAAACTTGTTGGAATTTTTTTATATGTGAAAAATACAGCCCTGAGTGTACACCATGCCTTCCAGCTCCAGGGCAAATACAGTAAGATCAAATTATGTAGTAACATCATTAGTCAGGCACCTAGGAGGTAAGAGAACTTCACCCTGAAGTCCTTCCTGTTTTGTTTTGTTTTATTTTGTTTTTAAATAAACACAGTATGCTCTAATACTTACATAAAACGTGTTCAGAGATATCACTTAATTGGGCAGAGAAGTCAAATTTAGCAAAACGCGTACACTTTGTGTAGTTTGAATGCAGCATTTCGAGTATGCTGCCCACCTGCTCTCAGGGAAAGGACAAATTAAACAACAGAGGCTGTTGACAAGTAAACCAGCAGAATTCTTGGAAATGCTACTGTAGCCAAACTACAGTATTGCATGTTACTAGTCTCTCAAAGAATCAGAAATTAACTGTTGAAAACAATTTGTGCTTTACACCTTAAAGAAAGACAGATAAAGTATGTTTTAAAATTTCAGTGGTAGCAAACTGGATTGAAGCTTGGGAACTTCTGACTAGGAGGCAACAAAAGCCTCTGGGACTTGCTGTGAAGTTGCTAAGAAAGCAAGAGCCCTTGTGCAAGGTGTATTTTCATTTGTTGTCCTGTTGTGGTGAAGGTATCTACCTTCTGCCAGTGCTTTCTGATCTATGCGCTAAATTCTTCCAAAGATTATGGAATTCGCATTTTCTTGACTTCTTCCCTTCAAAATGAGTATCTTTATTTTAACGTTTGACAAGTCCAGCTCCCAAGCACAGCTTCTTCCATACAGAGATGGTTATCTTGGCAGTAAAAACAAGACCTTTACTAGATACTGATACTTAAATCACAGGCTATTTTCCATCCATTCTGCTAGGACTGATTTTTAATGAAAAAAACAGCATTAAATTCTCAATGAGACCCAACCTTTCCTTATCTATTCCCCTGTATGAATTTGATCAGTCTCTGCAGCTTCCTGCTTAGACATTATATGCAGGGGATACCATTTTGGGGGCAAGGCTAACCTGGGAATAATTGGAGGGGCTTTGAGGGAATATGCTGAAATTTTCCAGCAGCTCCAGTCTCTCTGCGTATCTCCTATGTAATTGTTTACATTGAAGCTAGAAGGTGGCCCTTACTGTTGTATCCTGTCTGTGACTATGCAGTAAACCTGTAGTCCAATCTGTAGATCCATTCTGGTGCTTAGAATAAAACATTTTGAGAAAAGAATAGCAGGAAATTGATATTAGAAGAAGATGTTTCAGGAAAGGGACCTAAAAGCACGCTGCAGTCTCCCTGAAAGAATATGGTATCTAGACAATGGGAAACTTAATCTTTAATTCCTCAGCCACAAAACTCCTTGGTAGTCAGACCTCTTAAAAACTCATATTCCCCAAACCATTCCAAGGGAGGGAGAAAGAAAAGAGGCAGAACAAAATGTGAGTTCTAAGCTTGCCTAACGTGTCACTTGGGATAACATCACTTCTGTTTGTCCTTAGTAAATACAATGCCAGATCAGGAGCCAGAGGATAATCTTTAGCTCTTAATTGTTTTCCTGTAATATCTGAGGCTGCACAGTATAAAATCAAGAGTGGAGAAGGCTATCATGAGTCTCTCATTTTGCCTGCTGATACAGGCATGATTTCGTTATACAAACATTTGCTCCATTAATTGTGATTATTCCTAATCCTCCATTTTGCTTAATGGCAAAACATTTCACTGGAGGAAAAAAATTAGATTAAAGTAAAGATTTTCAGACAGTAAAGGCTACTAATTGAAACCTGCAAGGGATACCCCCATCATGGAAATTTAAAATTACACAAGTTATTACTAAGATAACTGGAGAAGTGATTCCTGAAAATCCTCAGACATGCACTTTGGATTAAGTTTTTTGTATGGTTTAATTTTTTTTTTTTCTCACTCTGTAAACATAAAGGCATAGTTTTAAGTAAACTTGCACACACAGCAATACGTGTCTGTGTTTTTACAACATGCATTTTTTTGTCTTCTGATGGAAAGTAGAGACTTGGTTGTGTGTGTGTGCCCATGTGGACCTCTAAAAGGAGATAAATCACAGATGGAGTATCAGAATGTTTTGGTTCTATTTCTTTCTGCTCTTTCCTTGTGGGTTTTGGTGTGTTTTTTTTTTTTAGTGCTTGTCTTCTCCTGCAGTGACTTTGCATTGAGGTCTTGGAATAAAATATTTTACCTCATGCAAAGCTTGTGGGGATGTGTGTTTCTGTTTTTTCCTCCACAGCCTGTGGTATACAACAATGTAGAGGTCTTAGTTTTTATTCTCCTGAGGTTGGTAATACTTTAACCAAAGGAAAACTGAGCCCTGTGAAGGTTTCCCTACCCCCTCTCCCTCCTGCAGCTCCTGCAGGAAGCAGAGAGCAGTGAGCTGCTCCTGTAGCTCCTTTCCCGTATGATAAACCCCCGGGTCGCAGGCACACAGATGGATGTTGAGTACATAAAAATATGAATGTTGATGCTTGTCTGAGAAAGTCAGCAACATTGTGTGCCTTCACTGAGTGTCTGTACAGTGATAGGACAGCACTTCATAAATGGATTTCGAGGTTGCATAGCATTTGTTAGGACTTCGGAAGGGTAGAGAATAATATTTTAAAAGACAAGACCCCACAAATATCTGTGAACAGTTCCTGTTGCTTTGAGGAGTTTAAACCTGTATAGTTCTGGATCTTTGGGTTATCACTGGGGTTTTCAGTTTCTTGACTTAACGTGGTTTTGGATGCATAGTATAGCCTGTAGGTTATAGATGTCATTAAGGAACCCCAGGAAAATACAAATTCATGGGGTTAAAATGACTTTCCCTGGAATGGTCTATTTTCTATGCATTTTCTGTTCTGTGTCTCCCTCCATTCCCACACCCTGAAGTCCATTAGGTGTAAGTCGGATTAGCTCAGTGACTCTTATCAGGCCTCTTTTTCCTGTTACCCCCAGATAAATTTATGCGACTTAAGGTTATGCCTGGAGTTCACTCTATTCCTGCTGGGAACAGGAGCTGCATTTGCTGAAGCTCTGTGTTGGTGAATAGTACCCTACTGTGTTCTATATGGGAAAGTGGGTGGGTGGCAATTTACATGGTAAACAAAGGCAGGCAGGGAAAGAAGATAGTTAAGCTTATGTTTCTTAATGCTTTAGATCTCCTTAAAACGTGTCTGCTGAAAATTAGTAGCTACAAATATCACAAAAAGAAGATCAGTGTAGATTTTGCTATTTTTAAGGATCAACCTTAAAAGTAAAAGGATTTTCACATGTGTTTGTTGTGAAATTAAATTTATTACCTAAAATCACATTTATCAATATAATTTGCCCTTATTTTGTGGTAATAGCAAATAAAGACTGCACCTGCAACTATTCACTTTAAAGATATATAGAAACCTTTTATTTCAGTAGCAAAATAGCCCCCTAGTCATCTGTAGGATTATATTCCCCCCTCCCTGCCCTAAATTGATGACAAACAAGCAAAGAACCTAAGGTGTAGGAAGGCAATGTGAATTAGATGGCAAGGGACTAGAGAGAGTGTCAGGAAGTATTGACATCCTTATTTGTGCCGTGTATCTACTATGTGACCTTGGACAAGTCTCTTCACCTATGCCATATCCTGTTATTAGATTATAAATCTCTGCTGGGAGAATGCTTGTTGCAGTTTGCTTTTGCATCTGGCAAAGGGTCTTATAGATATTATTGTAAAACAAATACTAGAAATAAGGGTAGCAGGTTTTTTTTTCTGGAACACTAGCTTTTGATGGAGATGGGGATTTCTTTTTAACCTTTGTTCTCCTGCTCTGGTGTCCAACCCAGCTGCGAAAAGGTTCCTTTGCTCTCTTGCTTTCCTAGTCTGTTTCTTGCCAGCAAAAAACCCCCCAACTTTAAATTTGCTATTTATTCAGATAAAAAAAGAGTTATGAGTGCCTATGTAGCCCTTGAAAAGTTTTGCAAACACATTTTAAAATACAAAACCCAATATATGTTTATTTGCAATATTTTCTCTTACCTTAAACTAGAGATTTGTCTGTGGCCTTGGTGGATACATTGTGTGTTTACATTGTGGTCGCAATGTATGCTTCCTCAGGGGAAGTATATTCTGTCATTCAGAAGTAACTGATCAATGTGATAATTGTTACCTACGTACATGCTAACAAGCACAGCTCGTGCTGTTTCAGGGAAGTAACTGGCTTATTCCATGTGATGAAGCTCTCGTTCCAGTTCACTTCTCGTTTTGTACTGATACCCTTCATGCTTGTGTTGACACTGGAAGGGAACTTCACATGGGTGACTCTCCCTTCCAGCTCACTGACTTGCATCCAGGCCACTTGCTGACGCTGCTGCGTGGAGAAGCTGCTTGTCCATGCGGAAGGAGAGCTCGTTGTGTAACACAGCGTGTCAGCGGGACTTTGCCAGGGCGGCTGGCCGCAGACTGAGCGCTTTCCCCGCACTGCGTGTGATTAGCAGCATGGCTGATTTGTGGGAATTCAGCTCTGTCTTTTGCAGGGTTTAATATTAGAAATTTCATAGATTTGCATGTCATTGGGAGGAAAACCTTACTTGCCTCTGATTGCAATTCTGTCAGCCATTCTCTGGAAAAGCTTACAAATGCTTTAAGGAGGTTTTGGCTGGGTTTTTTGTTTATTTGTTTAGAAGAGTGTTTTTTGTTTTGTGTTGAGGAGGGGGGGTTGTGTTGTTGTTTGGGTGTTTTTGCTTATGTGGCATCCAGGACGCTGGAGTTATATCTTTCAAGGGTTTTGCTACTAGCACGCTACCAAACTTAAAACAGGAGAGAAATGAGATTTCCAGGTGATAGTCACTTAATTATAGGACTTGACTCTTTAATTACAAAATAACACTTTAATTCAAAATAACATAAGAAAAATTACTTTTTAAGTGTTTTATAATGTCAGAAAGGATAAATATGTCAGTCTAATCTATGCTCCTGCATAGAGCCAAGAGTCTCCTTTCCAATAATATTTCTGTCAAGCTGTTTAATTTGTTGAAGCTTTTAAAAGATGTCATGTGATGCAGTAATTTAAAAAGTAAAATATTAAGACACTAGAAGGAGAACATACGTGACATGAATACAATGTAATGTTCATGTGGTTCAATGTACTTGGAATAGTTTTCCTGTGCTGTCCACATTTGTTCCTTGGGCATGACTTTGCTAATAGCAGTGAGGGTATTGACTAAGGTCTTTGCTGATAATTACTTCCTAAATATGATTTAATATGAAGGTGGTGCTAGCAAGATGCTGATTGGCTTACTAACAAATGAGATTTTTCACTTTCCCAGAACCACTAGATTAGAGCACTTGGTGCAGCAGTTCTGCGACAGTGGAGACCACTGATCAGATTGCCAAAGCCAGCAAGTAGGGGGTCCTGTGGTGGTGTGTTGGGGATGAGGGCTTTGTACTTGAGGCACTAGCAAAGTACTGCTGCCATAGCTATGAGACCTTAGGCAAGTCACTCAGTCCCACTGTCTAAAAGAGGAGTAATAAAACCACCTTTGTTTCTCCTCTTCTTAGATTGTGAGCATAGTTGTTTTGGGGGGTATGTTTATAAAGAAAAAGTTGCTTGTTAGCTCACAGCGTTGCTGGAATGCAGGCAGATTTAATAATGTGTTTGCCAATCACACAATAAAACCATTGTGGGTTGTCTGCAGTAGTGGGGATATGCCATATTGCAACTACACTGACTCTCAGCTATGATCAGCCGTTTGGAAAAGCCCCAAATGTTGCTTAGACAACCTACCTTATTCTTCCAAAAGCCAAAGCTTTCATGGAGGCAGTAAGTGTAATTTTCAAAAGCAGGCTGGTATGGGAGCACTACCAGACCTGAAAGACAAAAGGAAATAGAGGCTTTAATGAGCACCTTCGTAAAAGTTAGCATGCAGCTGGTCCCCAGCAAAGCAGGCTGCTGTTCAAATACGTGCTGTTTGTGTTGTGTAAGCATGACTAATGGTTGTGATTCATGAGGAAGCACAGCTTGTCCTGGGATGGCTGAGCTGGTTTCACCTCAAGCTGTCTGGTCCCTTTCTCAGTAGCTTGCTCTGCTGCAGCAGGGTTGGCGGAGCTGCTCACCAAGCAACTGCTGACCTGCTATGAATGACAAGCTGACACAGGAAGGTAAACCAAAAAACAATGCTGCTGACAGAGTAGACTTTGTAGTAGTGGTTTGTCTATGATACCTTGTACATTAAGCCTTGAGCTGAGACTGCTACAGAAGAATGATGATGCAGTGATGGTTTTCAGTGGGAACATGTTTCTGTGAAGGCTGAAATCATTACAGTCTGCTGTGAAGTACTTGTGGACAGTTTAGAAAAAAAAAAGATTCATTGGCAGCAAAAGCCTTTGCATTTTTTTTTAAAGCAACCAATATAGTTGAAATTTCCTCTCTTCATGAAATAAAATTCTTGCTTTGTTGCTGTTTTGTTACAAGATCAGCAAAACTTCAGGTTATCCCATAATTTCTCAGATACAAGGGGCCTGTATTTAAGGCCAAGTATAGGAACATACATCTGCTAAAATTAGTCATGATACAGGGAAATTTTTTGGCCTCAGTAGGTATCGTTTCAAACATGATTTTAACCCAATTTGTTGCCTCACTTAAGATTTTTTCAGACCTTTGAGTTTATCCTGTAACTGCTCTCAAGAACTGATTTTTATCAAAGTTTCATTATATAAAACTTTTTCAGTTTGGGCAGATAATGCATCCTTCTGCAAAGCCTGCTTCTTGCATCAATGAGCAGCAGGGCCTGATTGCTTTCAGGGCAGTGGTATTGTTGCAAGGTTATCGGAAGGTTGAAGGTAGAAATCGGCTATTGGCTCCAATAACTCCTATGAGGAAAACATGGGAAAAGATACCTCTTTTTGTAAATGAGACAGCATGACAGGTGACTCTGCTAGATTCTGACGTTTGTTTTAAGAGGTGCAAGTGCAACAAGATTTTGCAACTCCAGGAAGAGGAGATTTAGGTGCTCCTGTTGGGACTGTAGTGAGAAGTGAACTTTTGCAAAGAGCATTCATAATGCTTGTCATTGATTACCGTTGTGTGCACTGCTTCAAAAAAGAAACTTTTATCACAAACTTTGATCCTCTTCAGGTGGTTGAGGAAGATACAAGAGGCATTTTACAGCATTTTTCACATGCCTCTGAACTGCTGGGTTTGTTTTGAAGAGGAAAAAGATGTATCACAGAAAAAGACTCTTCTTGAAATATTTGTGAGCATTTGGGAACCAGGAAGAATTGAAACTCTCCCAGGATTTCTAGACCAAGAGATGCTGCTAAGTATGTCAACTGGAAGCCAGCCCAAACCTCTGAGAGTTTGGAAGCTTGCATAGTGCTAGTGGCAATTAATGGTGCCTGAAAAAAGATGCACATTTTGGGTTTTGGAAAAGGAAAATTTGCTGTGATATATAAAACATTTTAAAGCATTTTGAGAACTGAAGAGTGATTTTGGTTTCTTCTACCCTTTCTCCCCCTCCTCCTCATTTCTATTCTCAATAAATCTACAGCACTGAAGTTATAGAAGTGATTTAAGAAGGGAAGACTGGGTGACACGCTTCTATGTCAATGGCAGACATAAGATTCTGAACAGCATTCTGCTCTCCTATTTGAAGAAGCATTTATTTTAACATTTAACCCCATTTGCATCTCAACATCATAAAATATGATAGTAGCATGTTTAAAATATTCTGTGTTTTATTATTCTCATATCTGTTGCCATCCTGTGTTTATAACAGAACACACAGTGAGATTGAAACCTTGAAAATTACTTATTTTGTAATTGAGAAGTATGAGAAATAAGATTTTTCAGACAATCTGAGTTTCCACATCAAATGAACTGAAAATCCAAAGTCTTTCAAATTGCCTGTGAGCAAAAAAGTTTTAGAAAAAAATTGCTTTGAGAATGGTGTCTCTTAAATGAAGCAGAATGCTGTCATCCTTCAGTTTCTTGGTAGCTTTGTCTGCAACACCATTCTGTAGCAAAAATATTAGTGTACCTGCATTGCCACTTGAGCTCTGAGGAGCTACAGTGGTAGGACAGTCCTGCCCAAGACCCTGGCTTATTGTAGTCATTTATTTAAGTGCAAGTCTTGATACTGCTAATTAGGGGACCGGTGAACCTTTCAGTATCTAAGGCAGGGAACCTTAGTGCTTAAAAATATTTGGTATTAAACCAGTGTTTTTGAGGGAACTTTATTTCATCAGGACAGCCTGTATAGATCATTAATCCTGAGTCCTGATCCAACAAGGAGCTGCATGCAAGCAGAAAGCTGCCTGTATGGAATTTTCATGAAGGTTCAGTGCCTCTGATGAGTTTCTAAGATGTATCATCAGGAGTTTAGAGCTAAAGCCATTCAGTTTAGGTTCCTGTAGGACTTTTTTAAACCATCCTGGAAACATCAGCTTTGTGTGACCTGATGTTGCTGTGAAAGGGCTCTACGTGCTGGGGTCCTGCAGATCACAGCAGGTAGGAGGGAAACAGAAGCTCCCAAGAAAATCATCCCTTGCCATGCTTTTCCTCTCCTAAGTTTTAAAGACTGTTTGGCAAGCTTGTTTGCTTTGGCAAAATTTGTAATTGATGAGCAATTTTAAATAAAGGTTTACTAATAACTTACCAAAAGAAATCTTGCAACTGTTATGTCGTGTTTTACAGTCAATTTTTGTTTATTTTTAATCTGAAAAACCATTGCAAGGTAGTATGTTTCTGCAAATTAGCTTGTTCTTATATGGTACTTGCATTTGAAAACAAACAAACCCCCAAAAGATTACAGTTCAAGGAGAGCAAGTGTATCTTCCCTTTTGTGCTATTAGCATTATTTCTGATTTTAAGGCAGGGAATAAGCCACAGTTTCAGGAAATGCTGTTGTGTAACACTCAACGATGAGATGTAAGTTCTCATCCTTTTTGCATGAGCTACATTTACAAAAAGGGAAACGTGCTCATATCTTTATAATAAAGAAATTGGTATGCTCTGTCATTACGTAAAATAACTAAACTTTATGCATTTAAATAATACTGCCTAAAATGGCAGAGATTAAGAGAGCTGGTAAAGGTTTTGAGATTTTTTTTTTCAGTTATAAAAATATTTACTCATGTGGCACTGGTAAGACTAGACTTTAGAAGAGCACGTGAACATATGTTTACCTTTAGTCTTGATGATATTTTGTAGAGTACTTAGTGTGAACCTAATCACGTATGGTAGTGCATTCCTGACTCAGAGCTATAATGTCAATCAAATAACTAAAAAAAGACTAGCCATGCCATGGGGATTAAGCCAGCTCCAGGAATTCTCCAAGTGTTGGAGACTTGTAAGTCAAAGAATCTTGGCAAAACTCCCTTTTCTGACAAAAGTTAGAAGTAGGTATTTTTATGATTGATTGGCCTATTCTGACCAGGATATGTAGCTTCAGTTTTGGCGCTCTCAGACTCTCTTGTGTGGTTTGGGGGAAATCACTGAATCTTTCTGTGACTTAGTGTTTGTCCTACCAATGGAGGTGAAACTATTTCTTTCCTGCCAGTTGACAAGCTTGAAAATAAAGCTGAGGCCTATAAAGACTTCAGCAGCAGATGGACTTGGATCTTTTACATATGTCTGAACATTATTCCAGTGTGGTCTTCCAGCATTACTGTAATACAAGGAAGACTGTGTTATGCTTTTTTGCATTCCAAAAAAAAGTTATAGTTGCACTTGAAACATTCAGAAATAGAACTGATTCCTCTGATCCCAACTATCATGTTGCTGGTAATGATGCTGTTTTGTCAAAGCAGAAGAGCTGCTTTTGTCAGTGTCAGTCCCACAGGCTAGTGCTGCACACCTTCTCTCTTCTAACAGAAGGTTATTTCCTAACAGTCAGTTTATTTTCTAGCAAAAGCTTTGTTGCCATCTCCTTAAAAATGAAAACAAAACCACAGGGATATTCAAGTTGAAAATGCTACAATTTGTGGCACTGCTATGTGTGCTTTTTAATCACATTGGGTAACATCCCAGGGGTGCCACTTTATCCTTGCAACCAGCCACTGACTTAATCTTAAATAGGATTTTAATGAAGATCCTGGTGAGGATATAGTAAACATCCAATAAGGGTACTAAAAGTTATGTTTTGTCATTTTCAGCTCCTGTAAGAAGTCCTTTTTCCAGAGGATACTTGGAACAGCTGAGAATCACAACTCTTAAGGTTTTGGTTTTTTTTCCCTCTGCCCCCAACATTTTTTCTTAGGCTTAAGCTGAGGCTTGTTTTTGTTCCTCAGCTAGTTCAAAACCCCTCCTCAGCCTGAGAACAGTTGCGGATGCTATCCATTAAGATCAGCTTCATCCATTTAGTACTGGAGATGAAAAACTCCCTCCCTCCTGCAGTGATTACCTTTTGTAAACCTGCTTCAAAACCTCCTTGTGCTGAAGAAGGTAGTATGGGATGGAGGAGGGATGGGAGAAAATGTACTGGGAAGGTGTAGTGGTTTTACCTTGGCTGGGTGC
>VYZX01028001.1:0-14955 GCA_013401335.1 Brachypteracias leptosomus | reverse complement strand
ATTTTTTTTTTTTTTTTTTTTTCCAGTGGAGTCTTTGTCCAGTTTCCTCTGTATTTGTATTATTGTACAATCCACTGTGCAGGCTCTATTTCTGTACAGAGAAGAAAGTTTGACTCCTAATAGCAAGTCCTGTGACATTGCAATTGGCAGCTCCGTGTAAACGGCCAAACACTCGAACTGAAACCATGAGTTCCATGGCCCTGTCCGTTGGCTTGTTATTAGTTTTAGCCAGCTTGTGCTAGACCAGCTAGTTTGCATCTTGCATTACTTCTGTTTCTCTTTTGATAAAGATCCTCTCAGAGTTATCAGCTGAGGCTGCAAAACAGGTTTCCTGTTCCCCCTGCTTTACAAGAGGTAGTCCTTCCTCTGGAGGAAGCAGGACTGCTATTTCACAAGGCATTTGTTTTGCATAGACCATTAGCCTAATGGGATTTTTCACGCAGTTGGTTTGGATATACTGGGTTTTGGTGTTGATTACACAATCTGAGAGGTATCCCTTTACTTAGGGCCATGAACCTGGGTGTAATCTCTGGGCATTGTCTTCCCTGGAACCTGACTGGGAAGATCTGCTTTGGTCTTGTGTCTGTTACCTTTTTAAGGCCATATGATATGGTTGCTGTATGTATGGTAGCTTTTTGAGCCACCTTAACGGCTGAGTGAAGTGAAGCACCTTATGAATGATTCTTTAGCATCACAGGGAATTTCACATCTGGAAAGACAAGCAACAGAATCAAGTTAGTAATGCATACCATTGCTGCTGACTCAGAAGGAGACTCTAGTAGGAGTGTTGTAGTTCACGATACTGCCCCTGGGTAGGTTCTGCTGCATAGACAGTTGTCTCTGCAAAGACAGCTCAGGTTATTGTTCTGATGCAGTACTTTGTGACAGAGGGTGAGCTTTGAGTGCTCTCTTAGGGAGAAAATACTTTTTTTTTTTTTTTTCTTTAAAAAAATTTGCTTTCCCTGAACAAATCCAAAGCTCACTAAAAATCAAACAGCTGTCACCTGGTCCCTGCCTAAATAGTAGTTCTATGGTGTTTGTGGCAGATGGCTACAAAGTTTGTACAAGGATGTGTACCTTTTTTTGTACTTAAGCTTGCAGGAAAAAAAACAGTGGAGGTTTGCACATTTTTAACGTGTTCTAACGTTCTCTAAAAGAACAAACCTCTATGCATTCTTTACTCTAAAGACTACAACAACATGCCTAACAAGTTTTTTTGTTTTTAAAAAAGTTCATAGCAATTTTGAAGGTAACTAGGATGATTCATACAGGTTGTGCTTTGCATGTTGGGCCAACTGGACTTGCCCAGCAGGTCGTAGACCACAGTTCCATAAGAATTCATTCTGGTCCAACTAGTACTTGCTGCCCTGTCATCCCATCTTCTGATAAATCTGATTGTGCTGGCTTGCTCCTTCTTTTTCTTTTCTTTTCTTTTCTTTTTTTTTTTCGCACCAGCACAGATGCTCATACAATATTGCAGTGGCTCTTTTACTTCTCAAGTATGAGAGTAACTTGCCCAAAATAAGAAAAATATCAAATATCTTAAAGATAGCAGGGGAAATAATTGAGGCCTTCCCACTTTACATGTTGGGGGTTTTTTGTTTACTTGTTGCTACTCTTAAGTTTTATGTTTAAGTAGGTGTCTGTAGCTATATCTGAGTGTTAAGTAGTAATTTGAATATCTTGCTGTTTGAGCAACTAAAAGTAGCTCAATTTGAACATAGCTGCTTGCATACTTTGTGTTTGACATGCAGACAAAACAGTCTCAACAGAGTAGTTTGCCATAATATTTCATAATATAGTTAAAGATACAAATAAAGATATAAATGAAGACTTCTATCTTCAGATGAAGATCTCAAGACTTTATAGCAGTGAACACAACGGCTTATTCTGGCTAAAATGCGTAATTGCCTCAAGTTTGTGGTGTTGGTTACTGGTCCTGTTTTTTTTGCCTGAGTCTGATGATCCTAGGTAAATCATATTTTGTTTTTCCATATTAAGGTTTGAATTATCTTTCAAATTTATGTCTTTGCTGCAGTTCTCAGCAGTAAGGCAGAAAAACCTTGCCAGTTTGTATTTGCAGCATGTGCTTTGTGACTGTAAAGGCTGCTTCTTTTCGTGCCGCAGGACGAAATTGTAGGTTTTGTTGTCGTTGAAGGTATTGAATAAGAAAGAATTCTGTTAACACTGTTTTTCCTCCTGGTTCAGGCTGTAGAACACAGAATCACAGAATTGTTTCAGTTGAAAGAGACTTCTGAGGATCATATAGTTGAACCCCTTGCTTAAAGCAAGGTCGCTTAAGAGGAGGTTTCCCAGGTCCGTGTTCAGTCAGGTTTTGAATAGCTCCAAGGATGGACACTCCAACTTCACTGTGCAACCTATGCCAGTGTTTGACAACATAGTAAAAAATGTTTGGGTTTTTTTCTTTTTCTTTCCTTGTAGTGAAGTGGAATATCCTATATTTCAGTTTGTGCCCATTGCCTCTCAGCCTGTCACTGGACACTGCAGGAAAGAGTCTGGCTCAGCCTTCTTTACTCTTCTCCCTGAATTCCCCATCAGGTAGTGGCATATGGGTAAGATTCCCCCACTGGAGCCTTTTCTTCTGCAAGCTAAGCAGTCCCAGCTCCCTCAGCCTCTCCTATGAAAGGTGCTGTGGTCCCGTGATCACCTTAGTGGCCCTTTGTTGGACTCACTCCAGTAAGTCTGCATGATACATTGTACTGGGGAGCCCAGAACTGGACCCAGTGCTCCAGCTGTAGTCTCCCCAGTGCTGAGCAGAGGGGAAGGACCACCTCCCTCTCCACCTGCTGGCAGTGCTTTTCCGAATGCAGCCCAGGATACTGTTTGTCCTCCTGTGAGGATGCATTTCTGGCTCTCAGTCAGTTTGTCCACCAGGACCCCAGAGCCTTTTCTGCAAAGTCCTCAAGTGTGGGACTCAACACTTCCTCTTGTTGAACTCCCTGAGGTTCCTTTTGACCCGTTTCTCCAGCCTGTCCACATCCCTCTGCGTGGCAGCATGACCATCTGGCACATCAGACACTCCTCCTGGTTCTACATTGGGTGCAGGCTTGCTGCAAACATCTAGAGTATGCACTCTGGCCTATCCTTTAGGCTGATAATGGTGATGTTACACAGTACTGGTCCCAGTATCAACCCTGGGGTACAACCCTAGCGACTGGCCTCCAGCTGAGCTTTGTGCTGCTAGAGGTGATGATTTTTTCTCCTACAATTTTCCTTCTTAAACCTCAACTCCCATTGTTGACATACTGAATTTCAGACTTACCCACCCTCCTTTTTTTTTGTGCTCAAAAATTAATCTTCCCCTTGCCTCCTGTTTTATTTATCATTCATATATACATAGGAAGAGCCTGCCTCAGGCTTTTTCTGACTTGAATCCAGGAGGGAACAAGTTCTCCAGCTCATGCAGGAGATGGGAATTTTTAAGACACCTATAGTTTTTAAAGGGAAAATAAAAATGAAAACACCATGGCACTAGTATTGAATTGTTCCTCTCTGTTGGTGTTTGATGTGTCAGACCCTGCTTGTCAGCTCTAGTCCTGCTTTGTTAGTTGCACAGGAGTGGTGACCAGACAGAGGAGTAGGGGTAAAGGACTGTAGTACCCTGCTGGGTTCAAGTTACTGAAAATACAGAGCTGCAGCCAACTGTTCTTCGCCTGAAAGGGCGATAAGGGTAACAATAATAGCAAGCTCTGTATTTGCAGCATTTTTTAGTTACCTAACTGTACTAGTATGTTTTTTGATCAGAGAAAAGAAACACCCTTCTCACTGCTGTTCTACAGTACTTAACGTTTTGCAAAGAGAAACATGCTTGAATTGTTGCGATGGTGTTGTATTCTGAAATTCTCCTGTTTATCAAAAAAGTCAACCTATTTTTCATAAAACAACCAGTATTTTACACTGTAACCATACTTAAAATACCTTAGTTTCAATATATAGTACACTAAAGACTTTTAAGACTGTGGTATCAACTTATGCAAATATTGAGAGTAAACATCTGTGTTATGGGTGAAATCTCTAGAGCTTGAGTCTTGCATTTAAAAAAAAAATGGAAAAGTGTTCTGTGAATTTAGTCATATGAAGTCATGTGCTTGATTGGTGAGAATCCTTTCTCACTGGTAAAAATTATCCTTTTAGATAAAGGGACTGAAATGTATGACCCACAAAAAGTGTCTATTTAGGCAGGTGCAGGACCTCTTTGCATTGGGGGGTTGACTGTGATGTTTCTGTCATTGTCTCTGACCTTGGGGTTTAATGACAAAGTGCAAACTGATTATAAAAGCTTGTATGTCTTGGTTCTTCTCCTTAAAATCTTCAAATCCATAGCATCTGTCTAGGGAGCAATAAAACATCTGTGGACCAAATTTTCTCAGGACATTTTTTCATACAAGTGGTCTTGTGGCCCTGTGATTATAAAAGGAGGCTTCTTGCCATGTAAAATTGCACAGTCTTAGTAAGTTGCAAATCTTGCCTTAGCTCTGTGTAACAACTTCACCGAGATCCTTCTATTCAGAATCTCTTTGAAGCTTGTTTTATAGAAATAAATTTCTTTGCTTCAATCAGCTATGGTGTTTCAGTTTTTTGGTTGTCCCCGGAGTGTTTAGAAGCTTTTAACCAGCAAAAGGCAAAAGCTCATCTTTAGCTCATATACCTCTTTTTGGTTCAAGGTCATCTTAAAGACAGTCCTGCAAATTTTGTCTATATGTTGGAAGTAAACATTTTTGAACATAGATTGACAACATTTCTTTCCGCAATATAACTAAAGACCAAAATGGTACTGAATATCAGCTTTAAATATGAACTGTAGTGATAGCAGTTAATCTGAAGTATATTTACCTTTGGTTCAGATTCTTCTGTCTTTTTAGGACCTTGGTGACAATATGCTTCAAACTAGATAATTTCTTGTGCATACTTTGAAACTTCTTAGAATTGTTTTTAATTTTCAAGCCTGACTGTTGAATTTTCAGTATCCTTTAATAACCTTTATTTGTTGTTCTGATGTTTTATTTCCTAAGCGTGTTAAAAATGTAAAATAGTATTATTTCATGGTGAGAAGAAACTGCGAGACTCCCCCATTGTTTTGCTTCTTCTAGGCTTCAAACTGATATTTTTTTTTTTTTCTGGCCATTATAACATTTGCAGTCTGTAAGGTATTAGAGCATTAGGATATTAGTTCATAAATGCATTGATGTTCCTCTGGGATAGTTAATACTTAATGTATTTTATCTGTCACCGGGGAGGAATGTGCTGTACAGCTTGCTCCTTCTGTGAGGGGTCTGACTCATGAGCTTGAGGTACTTCAAAAGGATTTCAGCACTCCGTCCCATTCTTCAGCCTTGCAGTTGCTTTTCTAATAATAGAAGCAGCAAAGCAGAGAGTGGAGTCGCTTCTTGGCTGCTACAGTTTCTTACAGTATAGTTGTGATAGCTGACATCAACCACAATCTTCGCGTTTCATGGTCCACATTTGCCTGGATGGCTACAGTGCTGCATCTCTTGTACTACCCCTTGGAAGCAGTAACCACTATATACAACTGGGATTCCAGTTTGGATGAGCAAAACTATGAGCTGTGGGACTTTGGTACCTCAGCAATTTAAGCAGTGTTATGTGAGTGGCGTGAAGTAGCTGTTGAAGACCTCCAGCAGAATGTGGAGGTTATGTCCGGTGAAAAATGTGTTCTTGTAAGACTTAAGAGATATTGGAACTGTTCCTTAAATATCTACAATGAGCATAACTTGTGTCCTGGAAGAATTTGTTAGCTTTGAAAGTTTTCTTGTCATATAAACTGCGTTCCTAGCGTAATTGTGAAGAAGTGAAGCTCTTGAAGTGATATTGCCTGTACTGAAGTCAGTGGAAGACATTCACTTCACTGAACATGAGCTAAGGTTTTGCTTTCATTGATTTTCAGTTGCATATGGGTAAAAGGAGTCCTCTCTTCCGCCACAAGCTCATCTCTTGTGCCAGTTTATTACAGAACTCGAGCAGACACTAGCTGTGAGGTCTTGAACATGCGCTCCAGGAAAATTAGATCAGTCTTCAAAAGTAGTCATCAGTAGGGCCCATTTCCAAAAGGAACTGCTGTGCTTTAGGGAAAGCATGGTTCTTGGGTTGGTTAGAAAGCTGAAAGAGTCAGGACATCTCTCTTGTGATTGCTTCCTGTTTTTAACACATTTACTGTCAGTTAATTGAAGTAAGAGTATGCATTGACTTTAGCAGTCACAACATTTATGCCATAAGTCCTCCACAAAGCATATCTGTCTGTAAACTGCAGAAAGAGGGTGGAAGCCAAGAAGAACGGAAATAAAACCAAAAGGAAATGTGCATTGTTTCCTACAGTGAAGTTTAGAGGTGTGCGATATGGTTCGTCACAGAAAAATGAAGATGGTGACTGGAATATCTTAAACCCAGCCTTGGTTTATTAACGTGCTATAGGAACAATCTTTATTTGCAGGCTTCTCTCACCTAGCTGCTGCTGCTTAGAATCAAGGAATGGTTTGGGTTGGAAAGGACATTAAAGATGGTCTAGTTCCAACCCCTCTGCAGTAGACAGGGACACCTCCTACTAGACCAGGTTGCTCAAAGCCCCATCCAACCTGATCTTGAACATATCCAGTGTTGGAGCATCCAGTTTCCCTGGGCAACCTGTTCCAGTGTCTCACCACCCTCATAGTGAAGAGCTTCTTCCTTACATCTAATCTAATCTACCTTCTTCCAGTTTGAAGCCATTACCCCTTGTCCTGTCACTATAAGCCCTTGTAAAAAGTCCCTCTCCAGCTTTCTTGTAGGCCCCTTCAGATACTGGAAGGCTACAATAAGGTCTCTTCCCAGGTTGAACAACCACAACTCCCTCAGCCTGTCCTTGTAGGAGAGGTGTTCCAGCCCTCAAATCATCATCTTCTCTGACTTCTCTATGATAAGCATTTTTCTTGATGGAAATAAAAGGAAAAATTTGTCTGCAGGTCAGTTTAACATCATCATAAAAGTCTGAATCAAGTTAGCTGTAAAACATGCTCTTTTTTTAAGTATCAAAATCTTGTTTGAAACTGTTTTTACAACCTGAAGTTGTGTACATTGTAATAGCATTGAAATTGGCAATGTTTTTGCTAGTAAGGATACATTCTTGAAAAGAAAGACAACATGGTAAGTGAAGCTATGTTTGATGAGGTACGATGATGTTTGCATGTTCTTTCCCTCCTCTTCTGGAGTGTATTTTTATTGATCACCTGTATGTCTTGTGTGTATTTCAAGACAATAAATGAAGGTTTCCTTGGCAGTCTGAATTTTGGAAGGGATGGGTGGGATAGGAAGAGCTGGGTTTCTATTTCCAGTAGTATATGTCTGATTTTATATCGGTCTTTTAAAATACCTTTTAAAATACACGCTTAATACATGTGAAAAAACTAACTGTATGCTGCTTTGCTTAGCCCATTGTTTGTTTTCCTTTTTTTCACTGTAGGCAATCAATTTGCAGACATAAATGCCTTTGACCTTTTTGTGAAGGGAGAAAAAACCACCTTCAACACATCTTTACCCTTTTTTCCCTAATGCAATCTAGGAATGCTAAGTAATATTTAACCTCTGGCATCACTTCTGGGATTTCTTAATGCCAGTTATCAAAGAATCCCATCTCTAAAGGAGAAACAAATGAGTTTAACAACTGTACATAGCTACTCTAGCTGAAACATGCTTTGATGAGCCATTTGTGAATAGCAGTAAAGCTGGGTTGTAACTTGCCAGACACAAATGCTTGACTATGAGGAATGTTTGAAACATAGAAACCTGGTTGTCATGAGTTACAGTCCCTACTCAATGCCTAATAATAACATTCCTTCTTTTAGAAAGCAGGTTGGCTTTTCATAGAACCATAGAATTGTTTAGGTTGGAAAAAACCTTTAAGTTCATCAAGTCCAACCATAATCCTCCTCTACTCAAGTCTGCTGCTAAACCATGTCCCTAAGCACCACATCTACATGGTTTTTAAACTCAGCCAGGGAGGGTGGCTCCACCACTTCTGTGGACAGCCTGTTCCAGGGCTTGATAACCCTTTCAGTGAAAAAAATTTTTTAATGTCCAACCTAAACCTCCCCTGGTTCAACTTGAGGCCATTTCTTCTTGTCCTATGACTTCTTACTTGTGAGAAGAGACTGGCACCTGCTTCTCTACTTCTTTTCAGGTAGTTGTAGAGAGCAAGGAGGTCTCCCTCAGTCTCCTTGTCTTCAGACTAAACAGCCCTAGTTCCCTCAGCTGCTCCCTATAAGACTTGTTCTCTAGGACCTTCACCACCTCTGTTGCCCTTCTCTGGACCTGCTCCAGCACCTTGATGTTTTCCTACTGAACCTGGTACTTGAAATATGGCCTCTCCAGTGCCAAGTACAGGGGGATGATCACTTCCCTAGTCCTGCTGGCCACACTATTCCTGATACAGGCCAGGATGCCGTTGCCATTGGCCTTCTTGGCCACCTGGGCATGATGCTGGCTCATGTTCAGATGGTTGTCAATCAGTACCCCCCAGGTACCTTTCTGAACATAGGAAGCAAAGGAGGCTGTCTGTTAATAGTGCAGTTTATTTGTAACTGAAGGTTCCCGAGCAGTTGACAAAAGGTGGTACTGTTCAGGTGTAAGTGTTGCCAACTTGCAGCTTCTTGGATCAGGTTTTTCTGAAGTATTGCCTCATGGATGTGAGTGATTACAAGTGATCAGAAGAAAAATAAATTAAGGGGTGTGAAGTTCTGGAGTAAAAGTTCCTCTGCAATTTCTAGAGAAAGTTGAGTGTTGTGTATAGACTCAAATCTAAATGGCAAATGAAATGGATATTCAAATCAATTATACATTTACATATATCATAACTTTCAGGTGATTTATCCAACTGTTTTATGGGCTTGGAGTTTTTAATAATTGTGATTAGAACACTTAAGGAGTTTCCCTGACCTTGCCATAAAGCATCAATCTTTTCATGTTTTTCATTTGTGGGATTAATATGGCAGCTTTTTGATTTGGGTGATGCTAGTATGAGAATTGCATCCGATTCCTTCACTGCCCATTTCCCAAAGGCTCTTGAAATTTCTTGCGGGAGGCTTTTTTTTTTCTTTCCAATTCCATGGAGAAATAAGTTTAAAACTCAGAACATGTTGAAATAACAACCCCAGGTGTTCATTAGAACTTAAGGGTTAAGATGCCAATAAAATTTATGCCAATTCTTACAGCAGACGCTGTAGTGGAATTATTAACTACAACAGAGAAGAGATGATAAAAAATTTCAGAACATTTTTGAAGTTGTAAAATGCAAAATTAAGTTGTTAATTGGTAGGCAATTGCTCAGGATGCTAGACTGTCATTCATGCCAGGTATATTCAAAAATATAAAGTAAAATCAACTCAATTGTTTAGCCCAGCTGAATGATATACTGCAATTAAAATGCTTGAATATTTGTAGCATCACTTACATGTACACAGTTATGTTAAGGACGTGATTACAAACTCTCAGTAGCTACATTTAGATGTGTAATAGTTCAGTAAAAATGTGGAAAAAAACTCTACTGCATTTATTTTCTTTAAGCTCTGCAAGGATTAGCTCATAAAAAGCTCAGTTTGCAGCTCATTATATGAAATACTTTCTTGATGGCTTAGACTTGTGTATATCTTGGACTTCTTGTTAGAAGAGAAGGAAGAATCTTTCTGTCTTACTGCGCATGCAACTGCAAGTAAACTTGTCTTCATCCTTTCCTGGAGAAGTCTTTTGCTTACAACACTAGGTCACAAGCGAAGTATCTCTTATAGCTAAGCCACTTCTGTCTCAATCTTGTGGGTAAAAGATGCCATTACTAGTCAGGATTACCAGATTTTCTTGGTACTGAGTTTACCATGATTTCAAATTACCACATTAAACTGATTTCTTTCTCTTTCCTTCCTTTATGTTATTTCACAATGTTAAACAGCATTTGCAGAAATCTCGCTATTGCCAGGCTGTAGGCACAGAACCGGTGTCCTTGTAAAGTGTACCCTGGCAATAGAAGGAAGCTGTGGAGGAATGCTTGCTGGTTTTCAGGCCTCCGAGTGACAAATATTTGTCTTTGAACTGTTTTTTGTCTTGTTACAGTGGAGCAAAGCAGTGTTCCTGGTTCTGCTGCCATGCAGCTGAGGTTTTGATTTGCGTGTTTCCAGCTGCAGTGGAGGAATGTAATAGCACAAGTATTTCTTAAAGCAAAAGATGCTCCTTTTGAAAATTTCAGTATGGTGAGAAAACTGAAGACAAGCATTTATTCCTCCAATGAGTTTAAAGGGACACTGTGAACTTAAAATTCTAGATATTTGAGGGGTTTTCTTCATCTTTAAAAAATTGTGGTAATGGCAGCGGGTCTTCTTCACGCTTCTGCTGTTCTGCTTCCAGTCCAGAAATGCTCTGTGAAGGACTTGCACAAACTGATTCTTTTCTCCTTGATAATCGGGTCAATCAATTGACTATAAAGCGTTATTAAGCACAAGAGACAGCCTGATTGCCTGGGGAGAAATAACAGAGGGAAAAGAAACTAGAGGATGTCCAGCTGAATCACTGTGATTTAATAACTTACTACCTGTCAGCTCAGCTGCAGGAGTTGAGCTATTAGCCTGGCCAGTTAATAGATAGAATGAATTGAGTAAATCATTTAAAGAATTAAATCAAAATTATTATTTTTTTTTTTTTTTAACCTTGCATTTGAAGTGACATAACAGAGCCTGCCTTTTTACTACTTCTCAGCTGAAACTTGTTAGTGCATTGTGAGCAGGTTGTGTGTTTTTACCTACTATTGTATTTAAGGAGAGTAGGTAAAAAAGGTAATAGCAGAAGGTTTTTTTCTGTGTGTTTGACTGGGACTTATCAGAAGCTTGAAAAGTCAGACATTAGTCTTCGCCTAGTATGCTAATGATGAACTTTTTTTCTAGCAAATCAAGCTTCCTAGGTTCTCTTTAGTTATTTTCAATTGCATGCTACTTCTTATGGCTTACTTTTTCAGTCATGAACATTATTTTAATCCTTCAGAAAGTTAGATCTGTGAAACATTTTTGAAGATTAAAAATAGTTTCTTTTTAAACTCCTCTACAGTAGAAATGATTAGTAGTATAAAACTGTATGTTCCAGGAAAGTATCTATAGTAAAATAATTTTATTTTTTTTTTTTTTTCTCTCTAAGTGTTCTAGAAATAACATAATTTTATTTGGAAATAATTAACAACTTGTGAGAAACTTTATTTTACAGGTGCTTAATATATTCAGTACTTAGTTTTTATTACTTTTGGAAAGCCACAGTTCAGTAAGACTTGTGTGTTGGCTGCTTAATAAAGAAATTGTATTAATAATTTCCAAATCTTGCCAGTTGATTAATTTCCCTTTAAAACAATTCTTGTTTCATCTTAGTTTCTTGTCTTGGTAGATAGTGAAATACTTGATAAGGAAGATGCATGGTCGACTACGCCTGCCATGGACAGGGGTTTTTCAGCTTCCATGGAGTTAGGACATTGAGGGGAATTTGCATATAATTGAGGAGGAGGTGGCATAAAGGCGGGATCTTTCAAGTTCATGTTGAGAGAAATAAGAAAGACTAATTAGAGAGCAGTGTAGGGGAAAGGGNTCCGGCAGGGGGATTGGACTAGATGATCTTTTGAGGTCCCTTCCAATCCCTGACATTCTGTGATTCTGTGATCTGTGCTTAGTTTGCCTGGGGAAAGGAGATTGAATATTATGGAATGAATAGTCCTCCCCACCTCTGCATCTCTAGTCTGTTTCTATCAACTTGTGACCAAATACAACATTATATTTTTTTTTTTGTGTGTTTGACTCTCAATTCAGTACTAATTTGGGAACCATTAGAAAGTGATAGAAGTGTAGTCTATTGCTTTTGCATCAGTTAAACACCTGATTAAAAGACAGATACTAGTAAAGTAATTGATTCTTCTGTGATAAGAGTTCTTCACTACCTGGAGACTTGGTAATAACAGCACTAAAGATTCAGTAGTGCAGGTGAAATATTTACTTTGATGTCAGAAATGAAAATAATAGCCAATAAGAACCACTTAAGGTACTGAACATAGACAGAAAAATGATTGTATCCTACATGCACAGGAAATACATCTTACTTTTTTCCTTTTGAACCGACAGAGCTGTTCTGCCTGCCCATCCTTTCCCTTTACCCTGCATTGCAGTAACCATCCCTTCTATTTAAGAGACTCTACTCGCTTGTCTCTTTGCCCCAGTAACAGCATTAGACATATTCTGATCTTTATTTTACGACAGACTTTTTTTAGTTTTCCATCCTGTGTTCTTCTTTGGGAGACAGTCTTCTCTTTCTCTAGTTAGTTTGTGAGGATGAAACCAACAATTTTAATGCCTCTTCCTTAGCTTATTTTTGCTAGTCAGTGTAAATGCTGAGTAATCAACAGCTCTAGCTTCCTTCTGACATCACTCTTGCCACTGGAGTCTCTGGTCTACGAAATGACTAATAGTTTCTGTCATCCAAGCAGCATTTTCTGAACCCAGTTTCTTGCCTGTAGCTGACTTGTTCAGATTTGAATTACTGAGTTTAATATAGCATTTTTACACCTAATGACTCAACTACAGATTTTTTGTTTTGCTTTTACTGGAGAAATTTAGTAATAGTAAGTGTAGAAATTAAACAAACTTGCTAAGTTTTAAAAAAACCAAAAACTCATTTTTGACAACATGGTGGTGTTTTGGTTTTTTTTTTAATCTAATGAGGTGACACTGTTGAATTTGAAAGCTGGGTCAAAAGCTTATGTAATTTTAAGACCCTAAATATAGAATGGTGTAATGACACGAAAAGATCAATCTCTGTGCATATGTTTTGGTAGGGTATTTTTGTTTTGTTCTTATTCCGTGCACGCAATTTAAAACTAAGCTGGAAAAATGGTCTTGCTAATGTTCCTGTCTTGTGCTATGTGCCAATTTTAAATTGACATATAGCATGTAGGTTTCTTCACTATAATTATCTGGGTGTGGGGTCTCCTGAGTTTTTTGTTTTAGTGAGAGTAAAATTTCTGTGTGGTCATTGTAAAATTTACCCTTTTTTTTTTTTTTCTTTTTTTAATAGTAGTGGAATGGGGTGATGATGTTAAAGCAGTATCAGAAGATGAAGCCATGGTGCTGGTGAACCATCAAGCAACGGGTGACGTCTGCACTCTGATGATGTGCCTTCAGGATAAAGGCACGGTAGGCTACAACCAGGGCGTGGGATTGCTTCTATCTACCGTACCTCGGATGTGCTTGTGTCTGTGTGTGGTACCAATGACTGCCTTTTGTGTGTTAATCCACTGAATCATCTCAAGGCCTTGAACAGGAAATTTTTTGTTTAATGTGACAGCCAGTAGCTCGGAGCAGGTTTTAGACCGTAAAATTTGTCTTTGAAGAAGGTCAGATATGGGCTGAGTCAGTGTCCATCCAGCCTAGATTAACAGAGAGAAGCAGACCTTGCAGGTAATCATGTGCTCAACTCTTTTCTTCTCACCTCACACCCTTATGCAACTCCTGCCAGTTTTGCTCAAACCAGTGCAGGTCTAGCCTTCTTGGTTACAACTTTATTTTTCAAAGTTAGAAGCAAGTTGTGTATGAGATTTTGGTGGGAGTTCAGAAACTGAAAGTGACTTTCTCACGAGAGCATGCCCAAGCTGAAGCTAGCTAAGGTCAAAATTGCTTGAGCTTTTATTTCACAAACTCTTAATCATTTCTTGGTGAGAAGTGCAACTAATGTCAGTTGTTTCATGCATTGCTGTTTGGAAAATTCTCATCTAGGGAGTGTAGTGCTGGAAACTACAGTATGTAATCTACACTAGATATATGTACAAATCAGGAGGAAGGGGCTGCGTATGATTAGGCTGCAAAGAGTGGGAAACATACCTGTCAAGCTGAAAAAAAATGTTTCAACTGTGCTGTCTTGGTGTTGTCTTCTTTCTTGTGACCACACCATGAAGAAACAAGGAAAACAACTGCTTTTTGTTGCATCTGCATAGGTTGTAGCTGGCAGTGTTTTTCTTAGTGTATATTAATATAGATTGTGTCTCTGTCAGTGATGTAACGTTTTTTTAGAAATATTCCCAGATCTTACAACAGCAGAGCTGATTTAAAAAACAAAAAAAACCCCAAAACCAAACAACAAACCAAACTAAAAAAAACAATAATATGAAAATGCCACTAAAGATTGATCAGGGACTAATTTCTTGTTTTTTCTTCTGTAGCCTAGAGAAGACTGTATTTTAAAAGTACTTTGAATTGCTTTAATTTCTTCTGGAATTGAGGAAGTTCCATGTATATGGTATTCTGTACTCTACCCTAATGAGTAGAATGACAGAATAAACACTCATTAATTGCCTTAATCAAAATTATGCACGTGATGAAGATAGGTCTGCGAGAGTATAGTCCTGTGAGTATGTATTGCATAGAATGATGACTATAGATATCCCAGGTGTTTTAAATATCATAGAGCTTCATTGACTCATGTATGTATACTTACATAAATCTAAGCCATAATTATCCAGTTTGACTCCATAGCTAAAAAGTTTCAGTTAAAACAGAGTAAGTTTCAGTGAATATAGAAGACATTAAAGCTGGAGGAGGGCTTTGAGATGGCAAATAATCTTCACCATGGAAATTGTTAGGTTTGCAGGCTTTCATAAAAGCAAAACATCCTTAAAATCACTATTTTTTCCCTTAAATAATTGCAGTCATTGCTTCAGAATACACACATCCAGAACCTAGTATGGTTTTAATGTTTTTAGCTAATAATGAAATAACAAAAATACAAGTCTCAACACTTGCGTAAAATCCAACATGAGTAGTACAAATGGCTAAAAATAATGAGAAATATCAGGATGGTTTATCCTTCATAGAACTTGCTGAATTGGGTGCTTTTAAATAGCATGGTTCATATTTCTGAACAGAAGAGAATTGTCTT
>VYZX01028000.1:25475-35758 GCA_013401335.1 Brachypteracias leptosomus | reverse complement strand
ATGGAGATACCTCTCCACATTGTCTGGATGGAGAAGGCGGGGGAGGAGATGGAGAAGAGCTAGGCCAGAAGATGGGCCCCCTGATGGAGATGGGGAAATGAACTTTTAGGTCTTTCTCCTTCTGGTAACAGGTCTCCCCAGTGCACTGGTGGTGGGGATGGATACCTGTCTTGTCCTGGAGTAGTTATGATAGGAGGAAGAAATGAAAGAGGAGCTGTGTGCTTTCAGTCCAAGTAAGACTAAGGGGCCAGTCCCTCAGTATGGGGGTCTGGGATGAAGCAGTGTGCCTGTGAAGGCAAAACTGCTGTTTTTGCTGCCCTGCTGTTGTGGTTTAAGGCCACCTAGCTGACAAGAAAACAACCATGTAGCAGCTTGCTCACTCCTACCCTCCTCCGGTGGTGTGGAGAGTAGAAAAGACAACAAAAGTCTTAAGGGTCAAGACAAGGAACGGGGCAGGCTCACTCACCAGTTATGGTCATGGGCAAAAGACGGATTTGGGAAAATAAAACCAGTTTAATTTAAACAAAACCACCATCAATTTACCACTTGAATCAGAGTAGGACAGTGATAAATACAATTGGATCTTAAAAACAGCTTCCCCCGTTCCTCTCTTCTTCCTGGGCACAGATCTGCTACCTCCTCCCTTCCAGTGGTGCAGAAGGGCAGGGAATGGGGGTTGCAGTCATTCTCAATCTGTTCCATGTTGTTTCTGATGCTCCTTCTGCTCAGGGGGAAAACTTCTCACAGTCCTCCCCTGCGTCACTCCCATGGGAGACAGTCCTCCATGAACTTCTACCCCCATGTGAGTTCCTTCTGTGTAGTGTACTTGTCCCAGTGACAGACTGCTCCAGTGTGGGCTTCCCTCAAGGTCATACCCTTCTTCAGGAGCAGTCCCCTGTTCCAGCATGGGGTCCCCCATGGGCTGCAGACAGGATTCTGCTCCACTGTTGATCCCTAAATGCTGCAAGAGATCAGCCTACCGTCTCACCATGGGCCTCAGGGGAATGGCTGCTCCAATATGCCTCCATCCTCCATCCTCACTGACCTCAGGGTCTGCATGGTTGTCTCTCCAAGTCCTACTCCTCTCCAAACAAAAGAATTTACCAACAGAGTTTTCATCTCTTAGATATGTTATCACAGAGGTGCTGATTGGCTTGGCCCTAGCCAGAGGTAGGTCCAACTTGGAGCCTAGGGAGCTTCTCAAAGCTTCTTACAGGAGCCACACCAGTAGTCCCCTTCTTCACTAATAAAACCCCGTCAGGCACAAACCCAACACACCTGCATAGCTGAGACTGGACTGAAGCCAGGGGCAGCCAGGCTGGATAAACCTCTGTGGGGTAGGCTGTGTTTGTCCTTGTGTCTTTCAGACTCTAGTACTAGGTATTTCATCCCTGCTTAGCTATTAGGAGTGTAAAATAAGGAATACAATGGAATGGTTTTGACAGAAAGCTGAAACAGAAAGAGGACAAAACTTCTCCTCTAGGTTATGCTTAGTTTCTGTAACACATTGCTTATGTTCAAGTTTGCATGATTTTTAAATAAGGCATATAGTGTATTTAATAAGAATTGAATAATATTCCCTCTATTAAAGAGAAAAAAGACAGATTTTTTTTTGTTTTAATACATTTCTGATGGATTAATAAAAATAAAAATTTATGCTCTAACCACTTTGTATTTTTTCATGTTTAGGAACTCATAAACTTTGCCATTATTTTCCTCAGCCATTCAGAAGCCCAGGCCGAACACAGTTCAACTGAAGCTGCAAGCTGAGGAAGGTGACAGTGACTAATTTTGAATCCAAGCCACGGTCACCCATTTCCTATATCGGTGCTTTAGCTGCTTTCTTCCTGCAGGCTGCCTCTGCCTGAGGTTCCCAGGCATTTGCCAAAGTTTTACTGATGTTGTTTTTTATGTATTCAGACACTGCATGTGAATATTTTTGCCTTTTATCAGTGAAATTAGGAAATACTTTTTGTGTATATGGTCTGTTCTTTAGACCATGTGCTACATGTGATGCAGATCTTGGCAGCTAAGCAGCAACTACTTTAATAATGTTTATAGTCTATATAGGGCAGATAAGTACAGCACCCAGCCTTTTACCTGAGTGTCCTCTGGGGGATCTGGCTGTCCTTCTACCCAATCCAGGCAGGGATCTCTGTGGCACAAGGGGAAGGATTTCTTCTTTGTGGGCCGTGGAAGAGCAGCTGAGCTATTTCTGCCTCGTTTGACAGCTCCACTTCCACTCTCCAACCCCATACCCAGGGTGCTTTCTTTTCAGGGAAGGGTTTCTTTCAAACCCACCTTCCAGCTGACTGGCAAAGAAAGCTTTCCATGAGGCCTTTGATTGGGAAAGCAACATACAGGGTTTGATAGGAAAGAATATTGCACGTGAAGAAAGGGCTATGAAGATGTCTTGGGATGTTCTGCTGTCTTGGTGCCTTCTTGCTCCGTATCTCAAACACTGGCTGGTATCAGAAGTCAGTGCTCTCCTGCAGGTTTGTGAAATCAAAACTGATGACTACCTCCAATTCCCTCCAAACCTCCCCACCAAAAGACCTATTTAAAACAAAGCAAGCAAGAAAACAAAAATTACCTCATCAAAGCAGATTGAGCAACATGTCACATTCCTGTTCCTTAGCAGATGGTGGTGATGCATTCAGTGAGTGAATGTGCTCTAGCTCACAGCAGGAAGAAGTCGGCAGCAACGAGAGCTGGATGCCATTTTCCCTGACATTCTTTGTGGTGGTGGCTGGGAATAGAAGAGGTGTATTTCTTGCCCTTTTCTGCCACCATGGGCAGACACAGAAGAGGTTGCAGTTTGCTTCAGAGCTGACCTCACACTTTTGTCCTCCTGTGTCTCCCCATCCCAGAGGTGTAGGATCTGCCTGGCTGTGTGCTGACACCTCTCTCCTTCCCCAGGCCACAGCAGTGGTGGGAGCAGCTCCACTGGAGAGACAGGGCTTCTGCTGGGTGGTTGGTTAGGCAGGTCCTGATATCCACATCTCCTTAAGAGAATATAGGAAGGCAGAGCTGAAGTTGCTTAAGGGTTGGCCTTCCTTTAGGTAACTCTGGACAAATGATGTTACTGTAATGGGGTTAGTAAACTAAACTAAAACAAAAAAGAAAAAATAGAAAAAAAGGGAGGGGGAGAGAAGGAAAAAAAGAAAAAAGACCACAGCCAGATTCTTATCTTTTTCGGTTCAATATGTTCCCTATTTCAAAAGTGTTTGTCCAAGTATGGAGCAGATAAAGGAGGTATACATAAAGTAGCGTAAAAAGTATTCCAAAAGTATTTTCAACTAACAAAGAGATGTCTACACAGTAAGTCTAATCAAGAATCTGAGAGAAAATGAATCTGTGTTTTGGTGACCTGACTCATGCAGTTTACACATTTTTAAACTGATTCATGATAGGTTAGTAAATGGAATGCAAAATGCAGGTGTTTGAATGAAAAGTACTTAGACATCCCACATTGACTCTATCAGAAGTTGTTGGCAGATAAAGCAAACTGAAAGTTCATATCTAAATGAAGAGCAGAAAGGGAGCAGTCTCAGAGACAAATGGTTGGTAATAATGAGAGCACAGACAGTCCAATGTCAGCACTGTGCAAAACCAAAAGCAAAACAACAAAGGAGAAGAAACAAGGCAGAAAAATATCTCTGATATCACTAGGGAAAGCATGAAAGTGACTATTCATTTGCTTGGTCCCAAGCAACTTAAGCAAATCTCTGAAGAGAGCTCCTTGATTAATGTTTGGAATTGTTTGACTTGACATAAGTAGCATTCTATGCTGAAGATGAATCTTGGCAAGAGCTGCTGCATAAAGTTTTTTCTAGCCACAATTTGGATCTCTAACAAGTAGAGGTGTCTGAACAAACTTTTGGGGATCAAACCATTTGCAGGACAGTATTAACAATGCCAGAAAGAAGCACTCAAGTTTGCAAAGATCTGTATCAAAATGAGTGACTTCTCTTGTACGGACATGTGTCAGGCCTGACAGACTACAGCTGTATCCTTCCCTGTCAGCTTGAAAGATTCAGGGAAACAGATTTGAATAGAAATAAGGTGAAATGGCTAGAAAGTACCAACCATGAGAAACCTGTTGGCCTGCACCGGGCTGTCATTCAATACAGAAAATATAGCAAAGCCCATACTAGAAGATATTAAATAATTTTTAAAACTATTGAATTAAAAAAAAAAAATCTTTTCTTTTGGTTGTGCAAAAATCCTTCAGCTTACACAGACAGAGCCATAGCATGCCAAGGTTACCCTAGTGTGCAGTAGTCATGTCATGCATCAACAATGTCGTCAATACCTGGGCCAAAAGAATAGATTAAAGCTAACAAGTCCAGAAAGATTTCTCTATGTACAAGTGAAACTGAATCTTTGCAGCTTCCTCCAAGAGAGAAACTGTTTTCTTATCCAGAATGGAATGGCAGTATATTGTCAGCAGAGAACAAGAGATGTAGGGCTACTCAAAAAGTGTGTAACTTTTTTTAAAATTTTTTTTAATTGAGAAATATCACTGTATGGAATCTGAAATGTCTCCAGCAACAAATTCACTTCAAAACTTTTGTTGCAAAGGGTGTTCAGTTCTAGGACAGAGTGACACAGAGAGAGACTGAATTAGTGGGAGAGAGAGACTTGGTGATGAGTGGAATACCCACATGAATATCACTCTAGGGCAGGTCTTTATTTCTTTCACACCCCTGTGTTTGTGATGAAAAAATTATAAAGGATATAAAAGTTCCAACAAACAAGATTTCATAAGATAATTTAAAACTCTTCACCTTTTTGTCTTTCTACTCATCCTAACTCTCAAAAATCCTGAAAGCGTTGAGAGGAGAGGTATATATAAGAGAATATATAATGCAGAAAGACAGGTGAATCTCATCTATGTGTTCACTGGGATGAACAAATATCCTGAGATTACACTGGATACATATTGGAGGAGTGGTATGTGATGGAAAGCATACACCTGCCAGACATGATCAGAAATACTCAGAGTACAGTGAAAAGAAGTGGTTTTATGCAACAAGGTAGGAAGAAGTTTCTTCACTGTATACTTCCAAAATATATTTTATTGCAGGTTTATGAGTTTCATGTTCTTTTTTAAAAATTTCATTTACAAATCTTTCAAAATGTTTTCACTGGAGATGCTGACCAAATAGATTCCATTCAGAGCAGGTTTAGTTTTTTTAATTGCTTTTCATGGACCTATAATGTACTTTGAAGATTAACATTGATGTCAAATCATGCCTACTCTTCAGCTAATAAAATGACAAAGCTTAGTTGGTTTTCAAAATTGACTAGACTCCATCAGTGAGAGCACCAAAACAAAAAAATGTGATTAGTGATTCTTGAATGAGGAAATACTTCAACAGAAGGCACGAGGGAAGTCCAGCACAATGTTTCATTTTAGGAAGCCAGTGAATAACAGTGACTACATCTCTGATTTTATCTCAGTCGGTATATATTTTATTCTAGTATCACTGTGTAAAGCTTGTTTGCTTCAGTGAAGCTGAATAATATATACTGCAAATGTGCTCTGAAGTCCTTAACTCTCCTATATTAGACATTAGTTTGCGTATCTCCTTCAAAGCTGCACACTGACTGTTATGCCTGCTGTTACCTGGGTACTGGATTAAAAGGTATCATGAGGCTCAATATTCACTAAATGTGATTTTGTGCGTGTCCTTCTAGGATTACTAGGAAATGCTGATATTTTATAATGAAATTATCATCCCAGACCTGTGCATCTTACTGTCCCAAACTCTGGACTATAGTATGATGCTGTTGGTTTTGTTAGCCAAAGTTTGACCCACATCCGTCTCCCATTTGAAAAGACCACTGCAGATCCCTGATGGATATAATGCTCTAACAAGACCTTTAAAGAAAAGAAAATACCACCCCATACCTCTTCATTGTTGTGTTTTAATAAACTAGCTCTGCATTAGCTAGTAAACTGTAGTAGAGAAGGTAATTCCTTTAATTACAAAAGCTAAATGGAAAAATGTCTCATCCTGCTGATTTCTGTGTTTTATTCTTTTGAGATTCCAACTGGTCTGAACTATATCTTTCAATTCAGTGCTGTCTTTGTCTTTTTTTTTTTTCTGACCTATGAGAAAACTAATACTGACTTAGGTATGTTACTTCAACATCAGCTGAAATACTCAATGAACATTTGTCTGTTGTTGACACTGCTGTGCTGATCCCTCTTTGTCTGAAAATGTTTATGTGTTTTAACTGAAGCAGAAACAGTTCAAGAGGAATCTCCAAATGCAGCATCAATGCGCGACTTATTTCAGCAATAGGAACAAGGAAATCTAGCATCACTGTACAGTAAAACACACAGAGCTCTAGTTGCAATGAGAGAGCTGTGAAGAGGTATTTTATTTCTGTAGCTTAGGGAGGTGGTGTGTGTGCCCTAATCTCCCACTGTATCACCTCAAGCTCTCATATTGAAGCAAAGCTAATTATCGTGTTTCCAGCAACACAGCATGATCTCACATTTGTTTATTGGAGGAAATATAAATACGGCTTTCAAAACAAAAGCCTTACATATGTATTGTGATATGAAAAAACAAAGGATCTGGGGGAAGGAGTGAGGAAGAAAACAAGAAAGATTCCCTTTTTACAAGGTTTATAGTTCCTTGAATTGTGTTGTAAAAAGTCAGATAATTTTCTCCTGTGCATTGTGTGACATTTTACACCTAGTGAGATTGTGGGATTGTATGTGCAAAGCCAAAGCAAATCTTGTGTTGTAGGAAAATGACCTCAAAGGGATCTTTTTATGTCCTCTTCATAGCTGCATGTGTTATGTGATTCTCACCAAATTAAATTTATATAGGGCAACTGCTGCAGCCCTGACTAAACTGCCTTGATTTTGATACTTCAAACACTTATGTGCATGTGCAGGCACACTAGAGCTCTCGTAATTTATGACATCCAGAAAGCTTTATTTAATGTTCTCATTTTTATTTGTTTAATTTGTCAGCAGGGAGAGATCCAATCAAGGTGACAGTTTGGTTATTTTCTCTAGTGTGTTCCTGAGCAGACTGAGCATAGCAAACACAGCTTGTCACGTACCTCTCCTGACGTCTTCTCACATGAAACTTGTGTTTCATATGTCCCACTAGAATTATATCAAACATGCTGTTCTCTAGGAGATAACACACTTATTCTAAAACATACCAGATTATAAATATCTACTGGCACACAGAGGTTTCTCAGACAATAACAGAACAATAACCGCTCAGTCTCTGCAGCTCCCCCTGCATACAAAACCGGACTTCTGTCAGCTCTCTGGGAGGAAGCCTTTTTGATGATAAATCACAGATGACGAGATTGAAAGGATCAAGGCACAACTCAGATCCAGCCCCTTGCATTGAAGAGGGGAGGACCCTGTGGTACCCAGTTCATTGTGTGCATCTGACCTTTCCTTAAAGCTACTGAGTGCCTGTGCCATGACTACCTCATTAGTCAAAATGTTCCACCAACTTTACTAACAAAGAAGTTTTCCTAGGATGTCAGTGAGATATATCTATTTTTCATTACTAGCCTGCAGTGTTTTTCTCTTTTGGAATCCAGCACAAGGAATTATTCTTCTCTCTGTACTGATTTTCCTACCTTGGATAATTTTACAAGATCAGAACAGGATGAATGACAGATGCTCAGAGAGGTGAAACTGGAAAGGTCACAAATGAATTGGGCCCAGAAGCACTGAACCCCATAAGGGGTACTCATTTGATCCACTGAAACACAACAGCAAATTTACGAGTGTTTCTTTTTTCTTTGCCATTCCTTACTCCCAGTACAGTGTCAGTTTTCCAGCTGAGGAACAGAGGGCATGTCCTATAACCAAATAAGCACCACCACCCCTACTATGCTGCTGGCTGACAAACACCCACCCAAGCTACTCAGTGAACAGGTGTCTTCTTAGTATATGGCTCAATGAGCCTCAGTTAGAAATACTCCGCGAGTGATTCCTGAACTGGGAAGAATCTCAATTCAGTGGCTCTTCAGTTCCCCTAGTGTTGGTATATCTCACTTCATTTTATAAATATTTGGATGCTTTGCTATTTTAGCCTAACATGTATATTCTATTTTCAATTTATATTTCCCATAATAAATCACTCACACAATTTTTTAATATATCTATAATATTTAGTGCATCTGCAACTTATAGTGATTAATCTAGCAGGTACAAACACATATGACAATACTTTTCTAATATAAAATCAATGCAATGTTTATAAGCCCCATTCCATTTGGTAATGCCTTCCAACCACCCTTAAACTTCATAAGAAATGTGTGACATTTTTGAGTTTGAAAAGCAGGTTCAGGAATAGGATTTCAGAGGACAAAAAATAAGAGAGGCAACATCTTGTAATAGTACCAGTGTATGCACCTACGAAAGTTGTCAAGACTGAACATTTTTAGAAGAAGAGTAGTTTCTCTCCTGCTTTTTTCATAGCAATTTTGGGAGAGTGGAAGAAAGAGAAATGTGTTAGGTAACATCTTAGATCTCTGCTAAATTCTTTCAATGTTACACTCATTGGAGGACATGAATAAAAGTAGTGTTTGAAAAATGACACTGACATTTAAGTGGTTTTTTTTTGTAAATGGATTGAAGCAACTGTTCAGTTGTGAGGTAACCCTTATCCTTTCCCTGTCATTTAGGGCACTGAATTTCTTGTGCCATGGACACCTAGGAAAGAGTAAGAAAGGCTCTAATCTTTGTCACTAGTTTATTCACTTGGTTGCACTTTGTTGCAAATGTCTGATTCTGAGCATGCAGCCCTGCTGCTAACCATATTACCATATTAAGCCCATACTTTCCAGCAAAGGACCATCTTTAAGAAAGACTTACTCCAATTTGCTAATATGTTTACTTGGTTTGTTGAATCAGGATCTGTGATTCAGGTTGTGAATCCCTATTTTGTATCAGAAATTGTGATGAGCAGGACTAGGGAAGGACTAGGACTACAGTGCCATTGTACTCAGCGCTGGTGAGGCCCCACCTTGAGTGCTGTGTTCAGTTTTGGCCGTCTCAATATAGAAAGGACATGGAGGTGCTGAAGCAGATTCAAAGAAGGGCAACAAGGCTGGTGAAGGGTTTAGAGAACATGGCCTATGAAGAGAGACTAAGGAGCTGGGGCTGTTTAGTCTGGGGAAGAGGAGGCTGAGGGGAGACCTTATTGTGCTCTACAAATACCTGAAAGGTGATTGTAGTGAGAGTGAGGTTAATCTCTTCTCACTGGTGACAGGACAAGTTGAAATGGCCTCAAGTTGTGCCAGGGGAGGTTTAGGTTGGATATCAGGAAAAACTTCTTTACAGAAAGGGTTGTTAAGCACTGGAACAGGCTCCCCAGGGTGGTGATTGAGTCACCATCCCTGAATGTGTTTAAAAATCGTTTGGATGTGGTGCTCGGGGACATGATTTAGCGGAGGGTTGTTAGAGTTAGGGTAGTAAGGTTAGGTTGAGGTTGGACTTGATGATCTTGAAGGTCTTTTCCAGCCTGAGCATTTCTATGATTCTATTATTTTCCAGCACTGGCAATAAAGAATGGTAGGGGTGGAATCATAGGCAGACATTCATAGGATCATGGAGACTGATGCATTCAGCTCTATTGATAGAAAATAAAGTCTCTGACTTATACCATATGATATTTCACTTGTCATTGTTCCCCTCTTTCTTCCTTGATAATAGGAATAGTACTGGGCTTTTCTTTCATCATATTAACCAGCAGTGGAAAGGTACTTGTCAAGGTTTAGATTCAATCCACCAGACCTACAACAGATGGTCTGTTAACTCCTCTTTCCCCCCACAAATAGAGGAAGAGAAAGAGGATAAGGGAGAGGAAGGGAATAAGAGAGAGGCTTCCAGATTAGAAAAGAAAACTAAAACAGCTTTAATGGAGATAATAATAATAAAATGGAATATATACAAATATATACAAAACCAGTGCTGAACCCAACCACCCCTTGATGGCAATTATGTCACCGTCACCACTGAGGCTGTGGAGTAGGCACTGGCAAAGTCCCAAACTGGGCTCAGCAACTGACGGGAACTGGGTTCAGGAACACGCAAATTGGGATCAAAGGCAGGCCCGAGAAGAAAGAAGGCCAAAGGGAAGGGATGAGTCCACCAAAGGAAAAAGTGCCTAAGGCTCCCGAAGGGAAAAGGGCTGAGACCCTTGTGATCCCTCAGCTTTATACTGAATATGACTTATATGGGATGGAAACCCTCATTGGTCAGTTTAGGATCACCTGTCCTGGCC
>VYZX01028000.1:5044-21623 GCA_013401335.1 Brachypteracias leptosomus | reverse complement strand
GATTAGAAAAGAAAACTAAAACAGCTTTAATGGAGATAATAATAATAAAATGGAATATATACAAATATATACAAAACCAGTGCTGAACCCAACCACCCCTTGATGGCAATTATGTCACCGTCACCACTGAGGCTGTGGAGTAGGCACTGGCAAAGTCCCAAACTGGGCTCAGCAACTGACGGGAACTGGGTTCAGGAACACGCAAATTGGGATCAAAGGCAGGCCCGAGAAGAAAGAAGGCCAAAGGGAAGGGATGAGTCCACCAAAGGAAAAAGTGCCTAAGGCTCCCGAAGGGAAAAGGGCTGAGACCCTTGTGATCCCTCAGCTTTATACTGAATATGACTTATATGGGATGGAAACCCTCATTGGTCAGTTTAGGATCACCTGTCCTGGCCGCTCCTCCCCGCAAGTGCGGCCTTTCACTTTCTGCACCCCTCGATGTGATACATGAGATCTATCAGTGACCGTGGCCTGCACACCAATCCTTGGTAGTAACTCCAAATATCGAGCGTTATCACTGCTAGAAGCAGACACTGTCTGTGAAAACATGCTGTTAGCTTCAGAAAGTGCAGTTACTTAGCAGAAACTCAGGTGAAAGGTAAAAACACTGAGCAGAACTGGTTTGGTTCTAACAAACCAGAACAGTACTTCAAATACAAATCAAGGCCACAGAATAGAATTTAAATTGTTAAAAGAAGCAAGCATCAGTGTATCTTTTTAATTTTGTAAAAATAAAAGATAAAAATGCCATGTTTCTACTCTTAGTCAGCTAAACAACAAAAATAATCTGTCTGTACTCTCTCAGCCACAAAACATTTTATAGCTAGGAAAAACTAGAAGCTTACACATTTGATAATTAATACACAAAGACATTAATTCAAAACTCATTCAATCTTTCTCCCATTACCACTATAAAAATTTATGTAGGTTTGGACAATATATTCCAAACATAATACGAACCTGAGAAAAGCCACTAACATCCAGATTTGGAAATGTCTGTGCTTATTACTTGCAGATTTATTGTCCTTTTTTTGGATGGTGTTTCATTTCTTCTTGACTGAGCTGCCCATCAGCCCCCTGTAATTTGCAATGTGATGTCAGAGAAAGTAAACAGAGATAAACACCGCCATGCAACTCACAACTGTTCAGGTCCAGGGCAGTTTAAAGAGAGTTTCTTTCAGCCAAGATACTCATTAGTTCCGCCTTCTCTTGTACAAGACACTTCTGCACAGTATAACTGTCTGAAATTCATAACAAAGCGAGGAAGAGTTGCTGCATGTAAAATGGAGTCATGTCTTCTAGCATATTACTAGAGCTCACAGAAATCCTCTGCAACTCCCCTGGACTCTCCTTTGTCTTGCTGCTTACTCTAAAACGCCTTCACAAGCATCCTCTAGAAATACCTGGTTCCACCTCTTGTCTACCTTAAAGCAGTGAGAATCATGTACATCCTGAAGAACAGAAATAAGGTACATTTGAAAAGACATGATGGCTTCAAAGGGTAACAAGTGTGTCTATATTCTACAATGCAAACAATGGAATAATTCTACCCCAAGCTGTGTAGTCATTTGTGTTCTTTGCAGGAAGTTCAGAGAAAGGTGTTTAGGAGCTAAAAGCCACAAGTCCTACTAATATGGGGCAAAAAAGATGAGGTGAAAAGGATTGTAGGTTCTGTGATGGCTTTGGTAGAAAACCTAGGAGCTGCTGAACTCTGGAGAAAGGCCCAAGCTGACCTCCTATAAGTTTCCAAAAATGTCACTTCAATTGTAGCTGAGAAATGTCTTTTTAATTTTGCAGTGTGCAGGCTTTTTTTGGGAGCAGGTGTGAAAGACATTTGTTCATGGCCAAGTCAAGATATATTCATTATAGGAAAGAAGTAAGATTTACTCAGATCCAGCCTTCACTACTGCAGTGTTGATATCCAGACAGATAACATATATTTTGCTAGATTTTATGGATATAAATTTAATGTATATTTAGACATAGAGATGATGTATTTCCTCTTGAATCTAGATTGTATTTTTGGTAAGAAATAACTCATATAATTTCTAGTTTATAATTGTAGGATGTCTGTTTATGCATTTCTAGCTACTTAGGAGTGCAGTTTAGATGCCTCTGGAATTGTACATCTTCCAAGGTTATTTTTTCACTCTTATCATATAGTGAGAACAAAAGGAAATTTATATCTATCACATTTAAGTGATGATCAAAATAATGTGAAAGACATAATCATGAATTTGGAAGGGAAGCAGTTTAGCTTCAAACCTACTGTGTAAAACTATCTTTGATCTTTCAGAAGGCCTAAGTTTGTTGCAGTTGTGTGAAAGAATCAGTTTTGTGTATTTTTGAAAGTTTTGCAAATTATTGATGGAGGAATCTTGAATACAATGAACTAAAACAATGAACTAGACAGCTAAACTAACTGGTAATAAAGAAATCATAGTGTAGCAGCATTTTCTAGAGATCTGAATACACACATACATACACACACATTCTTTTGCACTGAAAAGCTCCGTAGAAAGAACAATAGTAAATACATAGATTACATCCTCAATGAAAATGTACAAAGGACAGTGAAAGTTAGAGAACAAGATCCAAAATTTAATCTGCAAAATTATTTAGGCCTCTAATCACAGGGCCCAAACCAGTTTTGGTAGGCTTTAGATAAAATCAAACAGCTAATGGATCTGAATTTGGGTTTTTTGATCACTGGAAGACCAGTATTGAAATTTAAGGGAATCATTCCTGCTTCCTCTTCCCCCTTGGTTATTCCAAGTTCCTCCATTTCAGCACTTTGTAGGATTTAGAAACAATCAGGAAATCAAAGCTTTTGCATCCTGGTGAAGAATTCCAGGGCAGATGAACAAAAGTAAGTTTGCAGCTAGGTTAATGAAGAACTCTTTGAACCTTCTTACTAATGTAAAACAGAAATACACCAAAAAATTGGAAAGTGTTCATTGTCTCTATGAAATAAAGTGAGATAACAGTTTCGTACATATTCCTGGTATGATAAATGACCTCATCACTGTCATTCTTTACTTCATTTATGATTCTAACCTGTCTAATGGAATTTTAACTCAACATTTCACAAAACATACAGGAGCAAGTCTTCTTTGCCCGTGGAGTATTGGTGTCTCAATGTGTTTTATTTTATTTTGGCATATGGATTGGACAACAAAACTGTGGCTATGTAGCAGTCAGAATCAATGCCAGCATTGTGTTTGACAGTCTTGGGGCTAGCACAGCTCTGCTCCCACTAGGGAAGCATCACTCCAGTCTGCTGTGTTCCTCCCTCTGCCATCTCCAGGGCAATTCTAACTCAGACATGCTTGTTTAACAACAGATGGAAATGAAGGTGAAGACGAGGGTAATGAGTCAAAAGAAGTTAAAAATATTGTAATCCAACACAAAAGGATCATTCTGCTAACATTAAAAGACAACACAATCTAAATAACAGAACGTGAGCAGCATTAGCACTGCCTGAAGGGGAATTCATTCTATCTCCTTCTTCGACATGCATAATGCACGTCTGCTGATTTTTTAATTTGAATTTGTCATTTTCTCTCCCTTGTACTTCATTGGCAGAACAAGCAATAATTCTGAGTTTTCTGCCACGTGACTAACCATATCAACTATTTAATAGCTTAGCTTAACATCTGTTAGGTCATCATGCACCAACCCCATGTAGGATGTTCTGTAGAATGTAATTATGGATTTAAAATTTGTGTGTCAAGGGTTCAGGTAACTCTGTAAGGTTCAAATTTGCCCTGATATCATGACTTACTACTACTTTACTATCTTGCCATTATCTATATTAATTAGTAATATTAATAAGTTATGCACATTTTTATTGTGACATTTCCATGCTAATCTGAAAGTGCAATGCAGGTACAGATGTGCTACTTTCTACTGTAAGTAGAAGTAAGAAGTAAGATCTGCTTCCGTAGATCAGTATGTAGGTACCATTATGGAATAACTATGCTTATTTCAGTGAAGTAGATTTAGTGAGAGCAGATAAGGTAATTTAGAAACTGTTCTTTTGACTATGTGATGCTTAACATTTTGAAAAGCTACTCCAATATTTGTGCAAGTACCAGGAGCAGCTTGCAAAACCAAGGGCCATGTTTTCAAATCTAGCAGACAGATCAAGAAGTTTGTGAAACATTGAGTACAGAAGCCGGATAGATTTTCTTTGTGAGGCAAATGACCACCTGAAGCCTTTCCCTGGTATTTTTCAAATCCTCTGCTCTCATAAACTGTTCCATGAAAGTTATGCAATGAAGTGTTAGTTTTCACTTTCCCATAATAAGACGTCCACACAGGATGCTGTTGGGTTTGTTACAGCAGATAGGCAGAGGGGTGAATCTGGAATTTTAAATGATAGGGAGATTTAGGTGCTTAAATACCTTTAGAGGTCTGGGCTAAGTCCTTTGATTTAAACTCTAGACATTACTGTCACAAGACTGTTACATATAAACATAGGCTTCAACTCCAAATGTCAATTCTTGAAGTGTTGACTATCCAAAGGCTTCGCCTGTTGACTGTATTTATTCTTCACTAGCCCTGCATCTGCCCAGTCACAGCAATGTATCCAGTGCTGCCTGGCATGGGGCTGAAAAAGGAGAGCAATGAGTTCTGTAGTTGTCACTAATTATCTTCACAGGCGACAAAACAGAGCTTTCATTCTCCTTTTCAGACTATGTGGATCCAACAGTTGTCATAATAGTTAATAACCCTTTGACAACTTGCCTATAACATCAGATTTTTTTGCACTCATGTTACACAGGTGTGCTTCTTCTTGGTGGCTTGATGGGCCAGAAGTAGCCTCTCTTCTATTATTTTCCCCTGCAACGTTTGGCAACAAGCTAACACAGCAGTGCCTTCATGGTGTCTCAGCCTTCCCTCATGCATTGCTTCCCTGTCTTCTCCATCACCTTCCTGCCCACTTACAGCAGTTTCCCTGCTGTGAATTTCCATTTAGTTTTGAATAAGTTGTTAAAAATTAAACATATTTAAATGCAGTGATATGACTGAACCTAGAAAGTGCTTGCTATGAGCCGCAAAAATTGTTCCATTCTCTCCTTCACAAATTCACCATTTTTATATCTGTATTCCAAAGTATATATATCTGTATACCAAAAGGTAGACTGACAGATAGATAATGCTCATGAAGTAATTTTTAAAGTCATGTGATGCAATGCCATTTCTCAGCCAGGCATATATCACCAAGCCTTAGCTAGAGGAAACTGATACAACCTTACGGAAGTTATGAAGCTTTGCAGTTCTAGCAGGTTTATAATTATTTTTAGTTTACTGCTTTGTAGATAACTTTTCTATTCAGGAGGAGGAGGTTCTGGGGGGCAGCTGAGCAGTAGGAGAAGGTATACCTCATTTTCTCATCTCTTAAGTGTTGAAAGTTTGGTCTGAGGCGATGACTTCAGCTTCCTCCATAGTCGGATTAGCAACCTCCAAAGAGTGGTTGATGCCACCTGCAGCAGACCTCCATTTTAGGATGAGGTGAGGCATCCTCTCATGGTTCCTGTACTTCTCCGCTAGTTATAAAAGAAACTCAGGAAAGTAACTTCAGATTAGATGTCTCTCTTTTGGATTAGGCAAGAGGGAGACAACTCAGAGCATTCTCTGGCCCTGGCTGCACAGGCACAGAGCTCCAGTTGCTCCTGCTGAAAGCTGTGAGCTATGGACTTGCTCTCAAAGCCTTTTCTCAGGGGAACTGGCTTAAGCCACAGCCTGATGGCTTGCTGATTATAATACAGGTGCAACAGCAGGTTCACAGCCGCACATCATCCTCCTAGGATAAAGCTACAGCAATTGTTTGTGTTACTAGGGTATTAAATTGTGTGAGGAGTCACAAAAGGTGCCTGAGAACTGGAGATAGAGGTGTGAAAGAATAATGCAAATATGATACTCTACTAATTGAATTTTACTTCTTGCAGTGGTCTGATCTTTTTGGATGGAACAACAAAGAACGGAAGCAATCTTTTATATTATACTTCAGTCTGCACTGGCTTTGTGAAATTCTCACTTTAAGATATGCCCCTAAAGCTGGTTTTGATTTACATCGTGGAGACCTGTACAGGATGCCTTTCTCTTTTTGATCATGACTGTTCAATCAGATGTAGCTGCTATACAGCAAATGTTTGTAGTGTTTGTATTTCCCTGTGCTGGCATGTCTAATTTAAACAAAAGTGATTCCACGTGGTGCAAGGGCATTTCTAAAGAAAGACTGATGGAGACAAAAATATTTTGACATTTTCCATAGGATAAGGTGCTTGTGCTGGAGACATCTGGAAACATGTCTCACTGTGCACCTGATTAATAGAATCAGAAAGAGACATGGCATAGTGATTAATGGAAAAATGAGATACTAATTCAATTTGTAAAGAATAGATGTTCAGAGATTTTTAGATTGCATTACTATGTTAATCTGTTTCCTTTTATATCCTACTATAAAAATTCTGTGAAATACTGTAGCATGATGTATTTTGGCTGGGATGTTATCTCATCTAATGTCTTGAAGCTGAAGTCATTTATTTAAACACTGGGAATTAGCATCAAGCTAATCTCATTTCCTTAATCCACTGCCCACCGATGCAGCCACATTATATGGATTTAGGAGCTCTGTAGGTAATGTATATGCAGGTCACATTAGTGATGTGGAACAAATTGATGTGAACTCTAACTCTACATGTCAAATAGCACTTAACAAATGATCATTTGCAATAAATATGTAAATTTCCATAATTCTGTAGTTTTAAAGACTCATTCAAACATGTGTCCTTGGACAGCGCTTTCATATTTTATCAGGAACACTTGTTTATACTTGAAGCGTGATGTTTCCTATGTTTCCAGAAAAGTTTTTTTCTTTTATTCTTAAACAGAAATGACAGAGATATAGACCATGTAGATAAACATAATTTGAGGACTGTGGTCAGAGCCACTTACTGATATTTAGTAGGTCTCTGTTTTTCTTTGTACTCAAGTTTCTGTTTCCCATGCATTATCTGATAAAATATTTCCCCTGCTTTCCAGGTGAAAGTATGGTAAAGCAAAATTTTTGAAAAAGCCTACTTTAAGGCTTGCCAGGCAGTTAGCCTTGCCCACATGTATTATACTGACAAACCTAATGTGACAACTTTACTTAAATTAAATTCTGCACTGTGATATAAAAGCATGAATCAATCAAAACTAAAGTGATGGAGATTGTTATTACGTTGGATGAGGTAAGAAAAAAAAAGAAAACATTCAGTGTGGAAGAGAAAGCAATTTGTTCCACAATGACAGGATGAAAAGAAGGTTTGAAAGCTAAACCTGTGATAACAGAGAGCTTCCCCTAGCTCTTTTGCTGTTATCCAAGGACATGCAGAATGGTGACTGTTGGGTGTCTGAGTGTTGTATATGACTGCAGGTGTCACAGTTCTCACTCTTTCTTTTTACACTGTCATTCTTATAGCCAGCAGGAGCATTACACTACATTTGTAGCTCCAGTGAAAGGCTGTTTCTGCCCAGACTCTGTCACTCCAGTATGGCTGGAGGATGGAAAAGAGGAGAAGGGCAGCTGGTCTGCATGTAATGTTCTTGTTGGGGATGGTGGGAGAGATGGTTCCAGGTACAATCCGTAAGAAATCTAAGGAAGCTTGATACAAACTAGGCTTTGTGAAATCATGATATAGTTGTTCATTTTCTGGAAAAAAAACAACAAACAAACCAAACCAGAAATAACCACTCACAGCTTCTATTCATACCTAGTATTTGTCAGCATAGTGAAAAAAACAGTTCTTCTAAGATGATGGCTACGCTGAATTTTATGGGAAAGATTAGCCCATGGCCAAATGTCAAATAAATTTAAATTTATTTTAATTTTTTTGAGGACCAAGTAGCTTCTTTCTGCTTGTGGGTTTCTGCTAGAATTTCTGGGAGCTCTGTTTAAGACATCTGTACAATGCTAGAGTCAAAGTGTTGGACTGGCTGATAAGGAAAATGTGGGGTAACTTGCTTTGCTGAGACAGACATGTCCTGCATGTTCTGTGTTTATCTGGTCATTTTTGGGGATTCTCTTGCCATATTTTTCTTGTCTGCCATTAAACTTCTGTAAACTTTGAACATCCCTTAACAGAGTGATTTGTTACTCTCCTGTTCCTTGTCTTCTGTTTTCATTGATCCTACTAATGCAGTCCGATGTTCCCTTATTATTGAATTAGATATGTCTGCTTAATTTTTGGTGTGATATGTTCGAAATAGAGGATTACATTGTTCTAGCAGTACTCCAGAGAGCTCCACACTGGCAGTGAGCCTTGCTTTGGTGAGCTCATGGTTATCCCCACCCCTGTGCTGAGTGGGCGAGGAGGGCAGGGAGAGGGTGGAAGGGTTGCAGACCTTTGCGCTAATGTGAAGCGCATGTCCCTGGTCCCACAATGACACAGCTTTCTTGTCTCCCTCAGCAATATTCAGCCCTGTAAACAAGTCTTCAGATATTTTGTTTGGAAGATTAATGGCCTGTTGATCATGAGCTCTGTTTTGGGAGATGAAGCAACAAAAACGTAGGGGTGTTACTTGAGTGTAGAAAACAATGACTAGGTCAGCCTCCGAGGTGACAAAAAGTAACAGGAAACAATTTTCAAGCTTTTCCTCATTTCCCTTTTATACAATATTTTGTTTGGTTTGAATTTGCTGATCTTTCTTGTGCATTTGCCTGCTGATCTTGCCCACTGCTTTAGCTTTCCACTCCTTTTGCCTTGGTTGTTCTCCTCCAGAGAAACAATTAACTCCCTAAAGCTCCTTGTCTTCTCCATTTTCCTGCAATGCTTTCTTTCATGTCTTCATTTCCAACAAGGAATGTACCACTGAAGTTGAGACTACGGTATGGAAGTCCACTTATAAATCAGATCCAATAGTGCTTCTGTTCCTGCAGATGTTTAGTTTGAAGGATGAGCTCTGGAAGGGTAACAAGGTGATAGTATCTTTTGTATCATGTGCAGCCATTTAAAGTATTTGCTTTGTTAGTAACTTTGATTTTACTCAGTGCTACAAAAAATGTAAAGTTCCTATAGGAAACATCTGCAATAGTCAGATCCTACACGAGGTGGCAGTACTGGTATCACATTGGTTTCTCTTTTTGGGTTTTCTGGTTTCCAGAAAATCTCCCTTTAAATTAATTGATTCATGTCAGAAGTGGGCAAGCTTGCAAACAAGTCCATCTGGTAAGCAGCTTACTATATTTCTGTATAAATAAAGAAGATCATCCAACTTTTCCAGGGTCACTCCACCCCTCAGATCACGAGAAAGTCTGTTTTCAATGCAGAAAAATTCAGATCTGTGCAATGCTCCAAATGCATAGCTGAGCACATCCTGCCCGGTCAGATGATGATGTGCAACTGCAACACCTGACAACTCAGAGCAGAGTAAATCAGGCCTTGTACAAAACCGAGCACGGATTTGCTAGGCAATCTGGATAAAGTCTTTTTCAGCTTCATGGAGGTGTTGGCAAGACTTACTTCTGTTTAGATTCAGTCCCAGAGAACAAGGCCTTAGGGTGGGAATTGACTGGGGTTTAAGCCATCTACCACTGGAAGAAAAAGTAATTTCATCTTATGTGTGGCCTCATTTTCACAAAATGCTTTGGATATGTGGATAAGAAGAATCAGATTTTGTTACTGCAATCAATATAGTCAACGGAGACAAATGTAACATGTTCTGGTGCATTTTCTTTTGCCTCTTTCTGCTTTCTAAGATTTTGATGCCAAATTGCTTTTCTCAGATGAGACTTTGTTATTATGCTATTTTTTAAACAAATGAACCAACTGATAATGTGGCTCATCTTCTGGCAGGCTGGGGCCTGTTTTTCACCTAAACATATCTTGAGTGTGTTGCAACTAGCAATAAGAAATCCCCTACTTTTACCATCTTTTGTTTTACTCTCTCTGAAAAAATTAGAAATCAGCATTCCCAGGCAAATAAATCAAAGACAATTCTTTCCCTATGCCTGGGACTGTGCTGGAAGGATGGGCCCAGGAAGACAAGAACAGATCTGGGCACATGAGAGTAGAAGGGATGAAAGGGAAATGTGACACCTGGCAGGTCACTTGGGGAGACTGTGAGGTGGCTTATCCCTAGCAGCTCTGAAAATCAATGACTCCCTCTGCTCTGTGAGACCCAGCTTCAAAGTGCAGAGGGTCAGGGTATCATGGCTTCACTGTGTTGTTGCAGAGAGAAGCTAGGTGACTGTGCTGTGCGAAATACGGGCCTGTCTGCGGGTTGTGTGGAATGGGACTTAACTATATGAGTATTACAAACATTGTCCACAACTGACCCTATCTGCACCACTTGTTTCCCTGAGCTTCCCCACTCCAGCTCTGTCCAATCTATTCTTACCTGGGTATTCCAGGTTAGAGAAGGACATTGCTATGGAGAACAGATGCTACTCATGGACTATTCAATTCAGGCCATTGTAGACAATCTCTTGGCTACCATGGGGATTAACAACAGAAAAGCCCAGACTCGTGAAAGCCCCTTCCCAGGGCTATGTTTCTGCAGCTGCAAACCAAGTCAGCCAGCAGGAGTATGGTTCCCAGAGGACATTCTTGGGAATTAGACCATAAGGAGGAACATGCAGATAGGCCAGGGACAGTGCTGAGGCTGTGTGATTTGAGGATGTGGTGCATTCTCTCAAATGTCTGTGCTTCCAACTTCCTGGATGTGCTCCAAGGTTTTGTGCTGTTTTTCCTATTTACAGAACAAGTTTAGGGTAGAAACATGCAGATATAAAGAGGGTACACAGAAAAAGCCCCAAACCCTTGAAGCTATTTGATGTCTAAACCTCCACTGAAGTAAGTGAGATTGGATCCTTCACATTGGGGTTGGACTAGATGACCTTTGGAGGTCCTTTCCAACTCAGACCATTCTGTGATCCCTTTCACCCTTTCACAGTTTGGGGATAAGATTTTTCCACTGAAGGTTTATTATATGTGTTGAAGTAGAATCCAAACAACAAAAAAAAGGCTTTCATGACTTTTTTGAATGGTAGAGGGAGAAAAAAACAATTTAAAAATAATTGTATTCTTTAGATTTTAAGGCTTCTTGGTGGGTGCAGAGAAAACAAATGAACCAATGCAAGAGCAGACAGTTGACATTCTATAACTTAGTAGAGGAACACCTGGCTTGGTGAAGGCAACAATCAATGCTCTTGCCTCAAGAGCTGCCACCTTACAAAAGAGGTTCTTACCAGCCCTGTCAGCCCAAAAAACAAGACTGTCTTATGACTATTCTCTTTATCTTCTTTCTAAACCCAAAACCTCTTCTAAATTATAATAACTAACTGCTTTAAAATCTTTGTTCTGAATTATGAACTGAATTCACTGGATCATAAGACCATCATTTAATTAAAAAGAAAAAGTGTCCAGATAGCTAGACTGGCGGGCAGGGAGTGGACACTGATTTCATGCATTATGTTTTTTTACAGAATCTGTGAGCACAACGCATTTTGCAGTTGGATAGTTTGCAGTCCCAAAGCCCTTTGCTAACCTAGGATGCAAACAGTCCTCATCTGTAAGTGCTTGGCACCAACACCCTGGCTGTGTGGTAAAAGAAGATTATGTCACCCTCCCTTACATCTGCTGTTCTTCTTGGGGAACATCTCAATTCAGCGTGATTCAATTGCAAAACTGTGGTTTGCTGAGGAACTACATACTTAGAAAATGTGCTGAAAGGACTGTTTAAACAGCTTACAATTTCTTTTCCCTTGTGCTTTGGTGACCACTTTCTTATCTCATCCAGGCAAAGATGGGTAACAGCTTGTTTTGGTTTAAAGCTTATATAATAATAATTAAAAAGCTGAAATAGAAACCAAAGAAGATGATAATACATTATTCATGAGTCTTTTCTTTGTTGCTCAGCTACTGAGGTGGTCCAGTGATCCAACCAAACTATCTGTTTTCAATACCTCTTTTACAGTAGAAAAATTCCTTGAGTTTGCAGTTACCAGTACACAAAGGAATTCTGCCTATGGTAAAAAGAGTGGCTGGGAGAAAACCCTACTAATCTGTTATCATTAACTCTGAAAGAGATCTCCCCCACCTTAAAGTAGTCGCTTTTGGTGGCTGGTTTGAGTAGATACTCTCCTTGAACAGAATACCTCATCTCCAGTTCTCATCTCTATGGTGCTAAACTACAGAGCTGACAAACACAGTAAATGAAAACATCCTCCTTTGCTAAATTAATGGCTTATATAGGACTGCATGTGTTGCTGATCCACAGGTGCCACTGAGCTTGTTACTCTTCTCCTGGTGGAAAATCTGGGCAGGTTTCCAGCTGTGACTCCGCTGCTGACATTAACCTTGCCAGGCTGTCAACAGGCATAGAGTGTTCCTCCTCAGCATGTTATCTTGCAAAATGTAGCATGGTAGGTCTCTTTATTTTCCCTGCAAAACTATATTAATTCTTAATTGTGTCCATATCCCGAAAAGTACACTTTTAAAGCATCAGCAGATGCAAATCAGTCAGGACCAATATAAGAACCAACCAATCACTTTGTTCTTAGGGCAAAGTGGACAAAAACATGTAACAAGCAAATTCGAGCCTGTGACAGTGTTCAGACTCAGCCACGCAAGTTAGCTAGCAAGTGTGAAATGTACATTGCTTAATCATTAAATCAGATTCAGCTTAGTCACACAGGGAGCATGTGATTATTGAAGTTTGTTTTTTGAGTAAATCATGTACATATATGCTTCTTTTTATACACAAGTAGCAAAATGACAGCATGCAGAAAGGAAATTTCTTGTTTCCTGAGCCCAGACAGTGTGACCTATTGCAGAAATGCAAAAATGAGATTACAACAATAGGAATTCATGTCTCCTTATAGAGGTGGTCAACCCAGCTGCTGGTGCACTGGGCTCCTGGCTTCCACCAGGAGGAGCTGCCAAAGCAGGCCCTGCATTTCCAGGTGGTGTAGGGACACTGCATCTCTGACCTCTGTTAGAGCATTAACTACACCAAGGGCTAAGTGGTAAATTTGATAAATGGTTTGAATGGACTGATTTCAGATGAATTTTCCTTGTTTTTAAAGAGAGCTTTCTGAGCTTGAGAAGGTGTTTGAATACAAGAAAATGTCAACAACTTTATTGTAAACAAAGTGTTCAGAAAACACTTCATTTTCTCTCAGAAATGAAAATGGTTCTTTGCTCTGAGGCATAGTAAGAGTACTCAGATATGAAAGAACTAGTAATTCAGAATAGGACAACAGTGGGTAAACATAAATCAGTCAGGGTATGCAACTGGTCAACCACTGAAAAACATGTAAAATTATGTGAAATTGTATTTCCACTTGAAGATGTAGGCAGCACAGGTTTTGCAGAGCCAAAGTGGTCTCCAGTGGGATAAATTCAGCCGTGACAAGATGATTGCCTTTTGCCTGCATGTTGTAATAGGTAAACATAAATCACTCAAGATATGATACCTGAAATTGTTTTCCCACTTAGAACTGTAGCAGGCACAATTTTTGCAGACTTAAAGTGGTCTCCACTTCCACTGTGTGCTTTCAATGTCATTGGTTGGGCAAAAGATTACAACTTTTTCCAAGTTAGAGTTACTATAGAATTCATACATTTACATTAACAGCCGGGATTCTGCTCTAGGTTAAGACTGCTAAATGTTGGTGTTTTCATCTAGATGTCAATACTTGTGCTGGCTGTCTAAGCGTCCTTGACAATCAATGGGAACTTAGTACAGTCAATGGAGTTTTGAGAGCTCTTCAGGTGAACAAATGATGCTCACTGTGAGCTCATCTGAGTAGCTTTGGAGAATCCATTGACTGGGACCTGGATTTAATTGTTTAAACATATGCATCTAGTACACTTTGAGACTCACAAAAGTGATCATCCATGATCTCCAGAAGGATCAATTCACAAGGCCATGAATCTCCGAGAGATCCTATGTCACATCTGTCTGACCTGTGTGGCTGTCTTGCATACCCGAGGACATCTCATTGTGGATAGCTACATTTAGGCACTTTTCCTAACTTCAGTGATCACAGGAGGAATGCAGACGTATGCCTCATATTATGTATCTACCTATACAAATCCATTCATGCATAGGCACCTATGCATGCAACATAAAATATAGATGTGTATATAAGTATGTATAGGTACAATCCTAGATATAGGTACAGGTGAAGGTGTGTGTGTATCTACATAGGCTTTTGTCTGTATTGTAGACATGTAATATAATCATGTACATATATGCAAACCTATATATACTTATATGTGTATCCATATGTACTTATATTCATACTCCTATGTATTTATATGTGTACATGTACTAGTATACCTGTACGTGCACAGATTAAATTTACATATCTCGATCCAGAGCTGAATCTGAACCTGAATGGCTTTTTTTTTTTAACTTCATTCCTGAAAGTGTGATTTCCCAAATTAAACTTGTGGTACACTGAGAAAATCACACCTAATACCCTCCCTTTCCTCACTATGTAGCAGTGAGGCTGGCTAAAGAGCTACTAGTAAGAGTAAAAAGACTTTGAGCTGAACTACTTTGAAGCTAATACTGAAGCAGTGATATCGGCTTGTTATCAACTTACATTTTTGAAATCAGCAGCCCAGCTCCCTGCCACTTGGTGCCTTGTAGATCCATCAGACTTTTTTCCCCACTCTCTACATTAGTATGTTAGATGTGCAGTGAGTGAGCAGTCCAGTGGGACTGTATATGTTACATTACAATATCAGATCATTTCTGCTACCATGAAAGTAGGACTTTTCCAAACACATTTTGAAACAAAATCTTCCATGAGGGTAACACAGCCACCATTGATTGCAGCAGGGCTGCATGTGCACAACAGGCGGTTTCCTGGTGTTTGGGCAAGAGTTTTTCAAGAGTATCTAAAGCTTCCCCCTTCCTAGTTGGTGAGAAACTGTAGTGACTGTAGGTTGGAAGTGGATAGCATGTCATAGAATCATTAAGGTTGGAAAAGACCTCTAATATCATCAATGTACTCTATAGAGTGAATAACAGGTAGTAACTTCAGCGCTCTGAATAAACAGATCAGAAGTCCAGAATGAGGAAAGGAAATTGTAGTTAATGAATTCATACATGGATAGACCACCTGTTCTGTATACATGCCCATGGTCCTCTCCTCTCTTATTCTCTCCTCTCTTCTCATCTTCCACTTCCACTTCCACATCCACTTCTGGAAATGCATTCCATTTCCAGTAATGTATTCTTTTTCACTATTATTATTTTCACAATTTACATATATAAACATATTAACCCCTCTTGTGACTATTTTCTCATTAAAATACTCCTCCTTTGTCAGCCCAGAGTTCATGTGTACCCTAATGATCACTTTTGGTTCCAGTGTGAATAAATGAGGAAAGTCACTTACTCCTTCAGGAGCACTAACTTTGGCAGTTATGTTTACTTTCAGTAATGAGCTTTAATTACTTCAGCAATTACAATGTGTTTGACCGAATTTCCACTGACTGCACACAACATCTGTACTGGTGGGACTGTGCATACTCTGATCTCTGCACATGGGTCCCTAGAACATGATAACAGCTGTAGTCCATTAGTCTATAAAATAGGAAACAAACAAATGTCCTCAAGATTTACACCAGTAGATTTAAACTAGTAGCTCTCACCTTTCATGTTAAAATTAAGACATCCTGGATCTTTCCTTGTTTCCCACCTAATGTAAAGGTTTAATCATTCAAGTAGACAATCTACTCTCTACATTAATTGCTTTGGTTTTGTATGAGAGACTGTCTATGCTGTTTTCTGAGGAAAGGTCTCTGGATTGATATTTATTGATGCTTTGGGGTATATTGTGTCAAACAGACTTTCTTCAAGTGTTTGCCCTATAAAATGAATGCTACAGAGGAAACCTAGTCAGAAATCTGTTGTCTCATTGAATTACATGTGATTCTCGATAGTTCAGGAGTTAGGAAGTTGAAGCTCACTGTAGGATGTAGTTATGTTGTCTTCACTGTTTAAAACAGTGACAAGATGCTTAGAAAAGGAGAATGAGAGTGGTGTTATTTGCAACCATTTTCTTTGTGTATGTGAACTAGAAAAAAGGATTCCATGCACTCAAATGTTGGAAAATGCCAGAACTGAAGCTACTTGTCCAGTTTCATGCCTCTGGAGACATTTCTTCCCCCATTATTCTCTAGTCTCTAGGTCTGTGCTTGCACTCTATGACTGTTGCTCTTCTGTAACCTGAATCACATCTCTTGGATCATCTTCTTCAGCATCTCTGGGAAACATTGAACCCATAGGAGTAGCCCCAGTGTCTCTATCCTCTGCTTGCATGCCATGCTCGTAGACAGTCCTTGACAAGTTAGAGAGAAAAATTATAAAGCACTCCTACCTAGTCACATGCTGGGAGTGCTGATAGTGAGCTCTGCAGGGATGTAGCTTGCTCTACCAGGCTAGCCCAGCTATGTGTAAGTGCAGGGCACTTGATGTGGATAGACTTTTTTAGAAGGGATTTCTTGGAATTTTAATTCCACTGAGCTTTTCCAGTCTGCTCTGTCTTTCTAGCAATGACAGGAAGATA
>VYZX01027999.1:18637-41966 GCA_013401335.1 Brachypteracias leptosomus | reverse complement strand
AGTCCAAAGTGTTAGTTTTGCTATCCCCCTTTCTAACACCTCTAAGAACAGAGAACTTAATAATTTCATGGTCACTGTTTCCTAGATGGCCTCCAACTGCCACATCCTGCACAAGTCCTTCTCTGTTCACAAACAAGAGGTCCAGCAGGGCACCTTCCCTGGAAGGTTCACTTACCAGCTGTGTGAGGAAGTTATCCTCCATAAATTCCAGGAACCTCCTGGATTGTTCCCTCTCTGCTTTGTTGTATTTCCAGCAGATACCCAGGAAGTTGAAGTCCCCCACAAGAAAAACAGCAAGTGACCTCAAGATTTCTCCCAAGTGCTTACAGAATATTCCATCTACCTCATTGCCCAGTTGGGAGGTCTGTAGCAGATTCCCACAGCAATATCGGCTTTATTGGCCTTGACCCTTAACCTAATCCAAACACTCTCAACCTCATCATCACTAAACTTAAGTTTGGAGGATTCATAACAATCCCTAACATACAGGGCTACCCCACTGCCTCTCTTTCCCTGTCTAATCCCTCCTGAAGAGCTTGTAGCCATCGATTGTGGACTCCAATTGTGTAAGTCATCCCACCACACTTCTGTGATAGCCACTATGTCACAGTATTCCTCCTTCATCATGGCTTCAAGCTCTCCTTGTCTGTTGCTCATACTCCATGCATTGGTATAGATGCACTTCAGATGAGCTAATGATCCCAACACCTTTTTGCGAGTGTAGGCCCCATTTCCTACCAGACGTTCCTCAGGTGCTTCCGTGATTTCTAAATCACCACCAACAGCCCTTACCTCTTCATTTCCCGTTACACGTCTATCCCTTGTCTCCACTGAGAAGGCAGAGCGAGAGTCCTCACTTATCACACCATCCTGCAAGCCCTGGCGTGCTTTCCTTGGGCTTATTCATAGCAGACCCAGTTATATCCCCTTCCCACTTTGAGACTAGTTTAAAGCTCTATCAATGAGCCCTGCTAACTCCTGCCCAAGAATCCTTTTTCCCCTCTGGAACATCTCATTTGTTGCCAACAAGCCAGGTATCTTGTATATCAACCCATGGTCAAAAAACCCAAAGCCCTGCCAATAACACCAGTCCTGGAGCCATGAAGTAGAAGTATATGAAGTACATGCAGTACTGCACATCATCTACTGCATGAAATACATGCAGTAGATGAAGAATAAAATTTAAAAACTCTAAGTTACCACTGCCATACCATTGTAGAAAAAAAAAAGTGTTCCATATTAAGCAGGGAGCAGGAGCACCATTTCTCAGGCTTGAAATGTCATCCTCCCATGGTACAGACTCTACCTCCAGCTTACGAGAACCAACTGTATTTCAGGAGACAGGAGAAGGGCTCAGAACAAAAGCGTAACAGCAACTGGAGTGCAGGGAAGCATTCCCTTGGAGAGTGAACAGCAGGAATGAGGACTGTGTTAAACTGAAAACTGAGTAAGGGTAGGCCCAAGCAGACCATTAGGATCCAGATCTTCAAAGGCACTTTGTGTTGCTGAAAAAATGTGTGGTTAATCAGCATGATGAGGTTTCTTGTCCCTTTTTTTTTTAGACTAGTTCCTGCCCAGCCATGCTGCCACATGACTTTTTACTCACAAAAGCTTGCTCTCTGCCTATTCATTTCTTTCACCTCTTTCGTTGTTCCCATTTTGCTCTTACAAACTGACTGGATCCTGGCTGTGTGCTGTACTTTGGGGCTCAGCGAGCCTGGCTTCCACTGATTGGCCAGAGTGCACCAAAAGGTGAAAACAGCAGACTGAGGGAGTCCACCCCAGTTGCCAACTGTCATTTTTCCCCTTCCTAATCCCTAAATAATAAATGAAATAACCAATTTAAATCATGCAAATATCTGTGATGATGGCATGGGATTTTAGGGTACTATAATAGCTTTTGCATAATAATCCAAACCCAAATGTCATGTGTCCAGTTTTTCAAATACAAATCTAATACACCTAACCCATAGCTCAGATTGTATTGCGTGTTTCACAGAGAAAATATTTACTCCTTAAAGTTATACTAAACAACATAATAATACTTCTGGGGAGGAGTATGTTACTGCTTCTTTCTTATATTGAATTATCTTAGCTTGTGGTCCTGTACCTAAACATTTTCCTTCAAAGAAATAGTGCTTGACCTCCCAAAACACTTTTCAAACTACTACCTCTTAGCTCTCTTTCTCAAACACAGCCACATGTATAAAAAAAAGTCATTACAAGAAAGATGAACTTTCCCTTCTACACGAAGCCCTGAAATTTGTTTTTCTGTCAATTCACAAAACCATCCTAAATACGAATGTTTACCATTTTCCTTCATCTTGCAGCCCTCCACACCTTAATGATTTAAGTTGTAAAAATCCACTTAAGCCATGCAGACTCCCAGAGAAGCTAAGCCCATTGCTTTACAGCATTAGGTCTACCCTGAATATACAAACAAAACAACATATCCACCACGCCTAGTAAACTGGATACTCTCAGGATTATTTTCCTGGCCCCACATCATCTACTCTGTGCTAAGTCATGGAGCTTGACCAGGAAACGTTCAGCCGAGTGCCAGGCTGCGTGGGCCAAGAACGTGCCAGGGAGCACGCTGACAATTTAGCAATTGGACGTCGCTGAGAGTCATTTTCCAGTGCCTGGGAATGGCCAGGGTCCCACAGCTCCAAAGAGCAGCGGGTCAGGATGAGTGCTGAGCAGTACGCAGCAAACGGGGTGCACATAGTTGCTTGGCAGGCTTCCTATGCGCCGTTAAGTGAATGAGGTTTTATGAAAATCTATAAGATCTAGACATATGGTGTATAAATACATAAAATATTTACATGTTTTTGTTTCTGTAACAAAGCAAACAAGAACTGTGTTGCAGACACTTTTTGCCTGGACAAAAATAAATCCTGTTCCTAAGAAATTCTTTATTTGAACTAACTGCAACCATTTGTCTCCCCCCTTAGACTGTTCATTTTTAACAACAGTAAACTATTTCCAATTTAGCATTGAAAATTAGCTTCTAAGCAATACTTTTATCTAATTAAACACAGGGAAAACTTTTAAATATGTAAATATTAAAAAACATTATGCAGCTGCTACGGTCCTATACAATCCAGTGATCTTGTGGCAGCTCCTGGCACTCCAGAATGCCCTAAAATCTGCGCTGACAAAGAATATGTGGATCCTGACAGGGCAAGGCAGCATTTTGGTATATAAATTAAATTGCATGTTTACTAAATAACAGTTTGTAAAATAAAGCAATAAATTCTAAATGGCATTAATAAATATCTGTAATATGAAAATCACACAGGATACACAGAAAAGAATACAGCTTTCAAATGCATTGATAAACGTCAGGCAACTTACAAGAAAAGTCAATTAAAGAAATGTCATATCACTGTCTGAAGTGCAGGAATGCCTTTTAGAGAAGGGACTGGTTTTACTCAGAACAAACCATGCACTGAAATGAAAACTGTAACTTTTTTATTAAAAAAAAAAGACATTAAGTGCAGTTTTCCTTTATTCTTTTGTTTTCTAATTATGGCAAAACAACATGAGGAGGAAAGTTAAGGCTTTGCATTTAATTACTTTTATAAAAGATTAGTCTTGGTGTACACTGTAACAATCTTAATTCAGGCTCCTTTATGCATATATTTGACTTTTAAAGATTCTGCTGCTTTATTAAACTAAGAAAAAACATGAACTGTTCTAAGTCAAACTGACTTAAAGTAGGGCTGCCAAGACAATGTTATGTACCCATAGTGTCATGCACCTCAAAAGGTGGAACTTGTGGATCAAGTTGTGGATACTCAACACCAAAATTACATCACCCCTGGTCATCACCCTACTGATGATAACTTATTTGATGTCAAGTAATAAGCACTAAGCAGAAGCATTAAATAGAAAAGGTGTTGTCCTAAAGCAGGGCAAATGGGCAAACTCTTTATGAAGAATTCCTGGAGTGCCAGCAGGAAAGAGGACACGAGGCCTTCTACTCTGCTTGTTCAACCCCAGCCATGGCCTTCTCTTCTTTGCCTGCAGACTGGGTACCCTGCCACTTATTAGGTCTTGGAGGATTTCCCTGAGATTCCTTCATTGCTATAGAAATAGTACATAGGAAATGGCTTTCCATTTTTCCAATTTGTGTCAGAAAAAGTGATCATGACATAAAAACATTATATTGAGATCTTCAACAGAAAAAGGAAAATGGAAAAAATAACATGTTAAGCTACTTCTTAATGAAGCCATGTCTGTCTCTATATATACACATAGAATTAGTCAATTCTAACATGGATATAGAAATACGGTATAATATGATGATTTAATTGAAAGCATTTCTCTTGTGACATAATGTATGCATACAAAGCATACCATCAGGGCATTAGCAAAGAACTCAGCATGTCACACTCACATTTGACAGAAATACTGTGATTACAGAGATCTGAAATCTAGTACCACATCTACAAGTATTCTTGCCATTTTTAAAGGTTATGCAAGTTTTTGTTATACATAGTCTTCTATGAAGTAATTCTAGTGTGCTTAAATCTGAATGCAAAAGCTTTCAGAACATTAACTTCTAAATAAAATATTTCATAAGAGCAAAGACAGCTAACAGTCTGACATCTTCCTTGCTGCAGAATGGAAATGAAAGCAAAAATAAAAACAAAGATTCATTTGTTAGGGTATAACAATAGGATTTACAAAATGTAACGTGAGGAAATAGCTAGAATCATCAACATACCTCCCAAGTAATGATATGTTGAAAATCTTTGACTGAAGTATGGGAGATAATTTAGTTTGCTTTTGACGGTTTTTGTTCGATTCATTGAAAATGCTCGAGAGAACTCTATCAAATGGAAAATTCTAATCACAGTGTGTAATTTCATCTTCTGTTTATAGCCCCCCTGATTTTGATAAAGTTTAATGCAAATCGGCTATCAATTCCATTTCCCACTCAGATAAAATAATAAATTTTAAATTATACATTTATTAGTTATTGTTTTGACTGTTGAGACTAAAGAGGACAAGTAGCTAGTCTAACCAAATATTCATTGCTTGTAATAACACCAAATAATTCTGTGACACAAGACTATGCCTTAGTGCTTTTTCAGTAGACTTACTGCTCCACATCACCTATATTTCCAAACTTTAGAAGATCCGTTTAATCATTTGGTAATCTCCTAGCATTTGTGATAAATTTGTCTCATCCAAAAAATGAAAATATTCTGTTATTTTTCTTAATAATGTTAGATGCAATCAACAGAACAAACTAAACATCATGTTACCCTTACTAAATTTGCTCTCAGGTATAATAGATTGTAAATCACATTCATACATTCATACTAAGAAACACTACAGGAAAATCAGACTAAATAAAACATTAGCACTCTTCAGATGTTTAAATAAGGTAAGAATTGTCATAATTGGATCACTTTGCCATTGGCAAACTCAAAAGAACAAAATAAGAGAAAAACATTAATTTTTTCTAAATGTTGAAGATTAATTACTAGCCAGCAGAAGTAACCTATACCATAAATGCCAAACTACGATGTTTCTCAACAAAAAACAAAAGATCTGCAAATGCCAGCAAGACTACATTGCTTATGTCTACTTTATTCTTATTCTTTTTTTATTCAAGGTCATCCCAGCAGGAAATGAAAAACAGCCATCAGCATAGTAAAAACATTCAAACAGAGCAGAGCATGAAAATTGCACAAAAGAGGTTATATAATCAAGTCAGTGCAGTAACTGGATGATGTCAATGGCACTTTCATGCTGTTTTAACTACTGCCCTGTAAAAAAATGTGTCACTTTGTTGAACAAACAAAGAGAAGGCCACCACTTTAAAAAAATAAAACCAAACCCCACTTTGAGCTATAGCACTACTTATAGTAATCCTTACTACTAGCAGCGCAACATTTTCTAGAATACCAGAGGAACCAAGATTTTTTTTCTGCCTGGTTTTAAGATTTAGCCCTAGTGATTTTCTTTACAAACAAAATTACATCATCCTCCTTTTTCCTCAGCAATTCATTTTCTGGATTAATTCTTCCCCAGTCTAATTAGTAGATATTATTTTATATATTATTTTCTCTTACTTACACTGGGAGATTTTTTATTATCTGTACATCAGCACTCAGCACATATGTAAATGTCACTGCAATTTCAGATGGGAAACTAAAACATAATTCTTACGTGGTAAGCAGGTATCATAGTCAATAATATTTAGTATACCATAATTTTAGCAACAAAAGTAAATGGTAAGATCACAAAAATATTGAAATCTGTAGAACAGGATACAGAACATTTATCAGTACTCACCTTCACCATAAAACCATGCTTATGAAAATACAAATATTTAAATCTGCATAATCTATCAATTATCTGATTAAAATAATACCTGATTTGCACAAATATGTAAGATTTGTTGAAAGGGACCTTGAGTTTATAAGTCTTCCAACCGCTAACATTCTGTGATTTTATGATTCTGTCTTTAAAAATATACTTATCAGGTACAGCTTTGGTGAATGGAGAGCTGATGATACAGCCTCCTCCAAGAGCTAAGGATTTGTTTTAACTAACAATTATTTTGCCATTAGAGTTGAAAGAAAAACATTTAAATTTGAACTTAATGAAAGGCAATACAGTATTGTCTTACTAAGTCTGTAGATCCCTCTGCTATCCTTCTTGCCAATTTTTCCAACCAGCTATGCCAGTAATAGGACTCAAGCGGGATTTGCTGGTTCAGAGTTTTAGGCATGTAGGCTTAATTGTCAAGAATTACACATGGAAATTTTACTCTGGCATAAGCATAGCTTTTTGTCTCATCCACCTTCAAAGTCTTCCAAAATCCATCCACTACAGAAATACTGTATTTTAACAGTATGGGTAGAATTCAAAAACATGTAACGCTATTTCTGCGGTTTGAAGAAATAATAAGAAAAGGTGGGAGGCTGGAATAGACGATCTCCAGAGGTCCCTTCCAATCCCTATCATTCTGTGAAATCTGTCTACATTCCTCTCAGGGGGATCCATTTCTAAAATCAAACAATGAGAAGGTTGTTGACAGTACAGCCATACTATTTATTAAAGATTATTTTTGACAGAAATATCCTTGGTAAAGGGTTCCTTTCTTGTTTTGCATTTGTGCCATGCCCAATAAAATAAGGCACAAGAGCTGAGCATGAGTGCTGTGCTAACATAAATTCTTGATAGTTAAGGTCTTGGATCAAGCAAAGGGTGAACTAATGTTTGGCACAGTCTCTATTGTAAAGAGCTACCGATATATTGAAATATTTTTAGTGGACTAGTGACAGTTGGAGAAGCAATCTCTTCTCTATTGCTTCAACTGTACTTTTCAATAAAAAATAGTTTCTCCTCTATAGTAGGCTACAGATGACACCAAAAGAGGAAGCTGACTAGTTTATGGCATAGCCTGAACCATTGAAACAAATGCAGTAACAGTTTAATTTGGTTTTTTAGTTAATAGTTGTGTGAATTACTACTGTGAAAAAACCCACAGAAATACTGCTTTTTATGCTACAGTCATAAATCAGTCTCTTTTTTTCCCCCCTATCTGCCATTTTCCAAAATAAATAATGTTTCTGCACTTCTCTGTCTCAGAGGGATTTTTAAGTCTAAACTCTACATCTATGAAATATTTATATTCTCAGAGGAAAGAACTAAAAGCCAGAAAGAAACATTATCATCCCTTGACCTCCCACACTGGACAAGTCACACAACAGAAGAGGAGTTCCTGTCTTAAGGCAATTACTGATGTCAGAACTGAACCATTCCTCTGAGAAAAATGTAAAACTGTGATTCAAAACAACCATGAGTCAAACAAAACCTAGTAACTTGCTAGTCATTCTAGTAGTTTATTCACTGTTAAAAATGGGATAGTCTCATCCTGCTTTCAGCTTTATGAAGAAGTAACAGACTGGGAAGGTAAACTAATACACTAGCATGAAAGTATGATTTCTTGATCAGTGCAGTTTTGGGGCTTTTCTTTCCTCAGGACAGGAAACCTTATTGATGCAATAAATAACATCCAGCATCTACAATGCCAATGACCTGACTAAAGAATGCCCATTTTGTCTCCTTCAATTCAAAAAGAAGTCTTGCAATATGAGATCAACATCAAGCCAAAGGATGTGGAAAATTGAAGGAATTACTGCATCTAAAAATAACATCTAAATTTGACTCAAAAGCCTTTATTCATTGTAAATCTATGCATCATTCTTCCCTCTCTAGGAGGCAGATGTTATTGGAACATATTTCCAACTGTTATGTACTTTCCAGTTATTTCCAATACAGGGATTGCTGTATTAGATTCAGACTCAAAGGTGTTGTTAGAATTTATCTGGACACTTTTCTTACAGAATGCCAAGGACATTTAACTACTAATATGGAAAGTTTGCATAAAGAGTAAAAACAAAAATTCAGGTACACTCTGACTTGGCTGCAGATGGGCTTCCTGGTTTCAGGCAAAGCGATGGCTCTTCCTTCCACTTTATGGAAAATCCCAGGTCATCTCATTGAAAAGGCTGCAGCTCTTGGAATCGTGTTTTCTGCTTTCTGAGGTTAGCGATAGGCTGCCAGAGCAGATAAGTTAGCTATTTTCTTGCACTGCTTCCAGCTCCTCCTGCTCCTGGCAAAACAAACTCAGAACAAGAACTGGGAGTGACACGGCCAGGGTAGGAATCCTCCAGTATTTATCTCCTCATTCCTCATCAGTGCAGACAGCCTCAGCACAGGCATCTGTGCGTTCCTGTCTCTTGGGAAAAGAGGCTGCTTTCTGCCTACAAAGAGCAGTGGAAGCGGCTACAGAAGAAGACCTTCAACCTTAAAGTACCCAACTAAATGACTTTCAGTTATGAAAATCTTGGAGACACAAAGGTTACTCCTCCTTTTTTCTTCTCATTATGTCTACTCTAACATCAATGTCAAAATTATAAACAAAAAACAATTAAAGCCATTTTAGAGCTGTTCTTTATTTCCCACTCCCACTTCCTACTCATTAGGGAAAAAGTTATCCTACAGAATGCATCAAGAGAATAAATAAAATATTAAAGTATATAAAGGCTGTTATTATCCCACAACATATAGAATCAATCAACACTAAACTTGTTTTACTTCACATGCTGAAACTAGGATTGAACTAAATGAAATACCTACAGCTTCTTTCCCTGGACATTTCTTTTCTTCTTTCTCATTTACACAAAGTAAATCTGGATTGACCAGATTTTAGAAACTTGGAAAACTAGAATTCTGCGAATTACACGTGTCTGAAATTTCCAGGTAAGTGTTGCTAGTCTTGTGTGTGTTTGTTAGTTATTTAAAATTCCACTGGCCTCACATCTATTTTGCTTTAAGTCAATTCTCCCTAGCAGTTCTACTATTGGCAGTATTAAATCAACAATTAATTAGAAAGCACTTTTTAATATCTCTGTAATTATTTCATCACATTAACAAAGTCCTAAAAATACAAGAAAGAAGCATGAAACACTTTTAGACATAAAATGCTTTTCCATACATGTTGTTCCTAGGGTCAAAAAGTTCACTTCTGAATATAAACAAAGACAACTCTTTACTACTTCAGTCTTCACAGTTTAATGTCATTTTTAAAGCAATAACTCAATCTTATTCTTCCAGTTTGAACATGTTTCAACTTACGCCCTTGTTTTCATCATCACTTACCAGTTTCAATCTAGCTATCTCTCAGGCCATATAAATACCATTTGGGCCACAAGAAGAGCATTATAGCTAAAGCAGACACTTCAATGGGTCTTTCCTAGTGTTCAAACAGAAAGGGAAATGTTTTCAACCACATGTGTGTGCAAAATATGGGGAAAAGTTAAAACATTTCATTAGTCTTGCCAAAGAAGATCTGAATAAAAAAGAAATATCTGTAAAGCATTAAATAAAATACAAACCTGCCTTTTAGCAAAATCAGGTGGTTTAAAATAAATACCTAGTATGACAACTCACTTCATATGAGATTAATTAAAAATTAATTTAGGAAAGTCGAAATTCCAAACGTTCCCAAAGACAAACAGTTGATTTTGCTGCCCGGCTGCTCCAGCAGGGAGCAGGGGGCTGGTGGCTCTCGCTTCCCCAGCAAGGCAGAAAAGTGGAAGGGGACTTTTTCTGTAAGGAGGTCTCAAGCAGGGGCATTTACAGTCTCTATGTGTGCAGAACCTGGCCCTTCAAGTTCCATCACAAATGGGGCTTATTTTTAAGGTTTTCTTTGAGGGCAGACCTACTTTGGTGAGGCCCCAGGGACTGGTTAACAGGTTCCCCCAGGAAGCAGTTCCTCCCCTCCTGCCAGGCCACCTTTTCTCTGGGGCTAACATGAGTGGCCACAGACATCAGAGGCCACAAAATCAGGGAAATGATTCAAGTGAAACCAAATGGTTTTCCCTTGTTTATTTTTCAGCTAACTCTGAAAACTGACTGAGAATACCAAGGGCAGGAACAAGCCACTACTGTTGGCACTCTGCAGCCAAAAGTAACCCAAGTACCATTCACAGGGTGTTTCTGTTTGGTTTTTTGACTGCAAAGCAGTACAATCTCTGTTTTGTAAATCAAAAGAGAAAATTAAAACAAGTAGGCACATACTGGCAATATACTAACTAGACCAGCTTCTTAAATACATTACTATTTTATTTTAATATACAGTATAAATAGTCATCTCAAAAAAAGGAGCTTACTATGCGCAGCCAAAACTTAAAATATCTTAGTTTCAATAAGCAAGAATACTAATTATTTTTCAGCTTTGAATAACAGATTCTTTGAATGTTTCTACTACCCAAAAATACAATCTACATGTCTTGAAAATGCATAAACTACTAGTACTCAGCTTGACTAAGAATACTGACATAAAAATGGCTTAAAAGCCAGTGAAAACATTCCTTCCCACAAATATAACTTACCAAATTTTAAGTTCACCTGAAAAAGAATCCTCTTAGACCCACAGCTCAACTATCATTGCTCTAAGACTGGTTGTTAAGTGCAAATACACCCTCTGATCCAGAGGCATACAAACATGAATTTATTGGCTGAGATTCCCACAAATTCTTAAGACAACTTAAGTAGAACTGAAGAGGCTGAGGAGTGCAAGCCACAAACCCAGCACTTAACCTCTTAAGCACATAAACTTCTACAGGTAAGGTTTCCTCAGGCATAGATGTTGGGCTACTACAGTAGTAGTGTGGTTGAAATCAAATCACGGGGCTAAAGAAAAGGCTGAGCTGAATGGACATTTTATTTCATATCTATGGAAGCTCTGTCACTTTGCAGTTAAAAACAACAGATTTACAGAATGACAAAGACATCAACCAACAGAAAAAATAGCAAATTTTAAATCCACAAAGGCATTCAACAAGTTTTCCAAATCCTGATGCTATCAGAAATTCCTTACATGCTGGCCCAAAACTTAAGTCATTTATTTTACAGGCATCTACCATCACATGCAATTATCTCCAAAGTTCAAAGATAAAAAATAAAATAAGTTAATTTCACCCTAGTCATCAGCTTGTTTTAAAAGCAGTTTTTTGTTTATACCATCCAGAAGACTGGCTCCTGAAAAATTAAATACCCTTTCAGACAAATAAAGATATTTTCAAAACAAAGTCAGCCTGCAAAAGCAAATAAGTAAATAAAAGAAATTTAAATATATAAGGACCCTGTAAATGCAAATTCTACTTCAGGTAACAGAATAAGATGTCTTTATTATTACTACACTAATTATGAGATACAGTTGGGGTTTTTTATTTTCAGGTAAAGAGTTTGGGAAGATAGTTACAGACAAAAGAAATCCCCAAAACAAAAACCAACCAGGGTATAAATTCTATCATAAACAATGTCTCACAAGACAGGTATTTGCTCTATGCTAATGCTGCAACATAAAATTATTTTGCCAAACTGTTCAGTTGGAAATCTCCAATGAATACTGTGTCTCAGACTATTTTTACATTTTAGACAATATTTCTTCTGTTTTCACTACCTTTATGCAATTGCTTACATGCAAGATGTATCCAAAATGTATAAAGAAAATAGATGGTGTCAAAAAGAAAACACCTACTCCAGAAAGAACATGAAGTTGACATAGTATAAAACATCTCAGAAAATATTCCTGTCATAATGGGAAGATTAGAAGACTTTCTGGCTAAGTTTTCAAAACTATTATTCACTGAATCAACAAAGATGTTTTTGGCATTTATCAAAATTTTAGAAAATTCAAGTGATTCAGCTTATTCATAGAGCATCCAGGAAAATGAATATCCTGAGTTTTAAAAATTGGTTTAAATAAAGTATAGGAGGTGTTTCTATACTAAGGTCTTTACAGACCTTTAATAATTGTCTGGTAGCAACTATTAACACTTCTGATAGTTATGTCTTCAATCTACACAAAAAACACACTTTATCTATAGATAGAAGCCTAACTAGTGAACATTTTAATTTATTTACTTTAGCTGATTCTACCCCCTACATAGGTGCTATTACACTTACTTAAGTTTTGCCCAGGCCAATAAAATTAAATCAGAAAGTTAACTTGAATCTGGCCAGAGCAAACCACCTACTCACATAATCAATTGCTCTCACTGGCTCTTGCAGTCCTGTCACAGCTCTGCAGCAATTCCTGCCTGAGGAAAGTCTGTCCTTTCTCTAGCACTTCAAACCAAATGCCTGGGCCTTTTTCCTCCTGGAGACTGAGAATGTTATCTAAATCAAAGATCAGGATTTTATGATTCAGTTGATGGCTTTAAAAAAATAACTTCAAATGCTCCCACCTCTCAAATTTCTCAGAGTTTAGCAAAATGTCATCAAACCAAAACATTTTTCCTCAAACACAGATTAGTTATTATCCCAAAAAGTGACAAAATATCCCTTAAAAGGCATCTGCCTTTGATAGGCAGCTTCCCAGCAGCAAATCACTGTGTATTTTTTATACACATACGCCACACCATCACACTACTGTTCCAGCTTTTTACATTATCTTAGCAAACAAAGCAATGCAGCATATATTTGTGTTTATTTTGAGTTTTGAATGGCTCACCAGAGTTATCTGTGTACCAGACCACACACTGCCCCACATATTTTCCAAAATATTTTTGAAAGGTTGATGAAAAAATGATTTCTCATCCATCACTAAAACATTGTATGACTTTGATTCAGACACACTTTCAAGATCTGAATATTGATGAAAGATTTCATCTGATTATCATTAAATTTATCTGATTATCATGATGAACAGTCATTAAATAGAAGCCATTATGATATAACAGTGAGACTTTATATTGAAGTGGTCAGTCAAAACCATGTAAAACCAAAAATATTTACCTTCTGTAGAGCATGATGGACCTTGGACAGAGGCTATAAGCCTCTGAATTCAACACTTTTGAAAAGTCTGCACTGAATTTCCTTTGGCCCCAGCTATGCCTCACACTGCCTGGAGATAAATCAAAGCAAGCATAGACTCGTTTATTCTATATTTGGGCTGTCATATGGCTAATAAAAGGCTATTAAATCCACCAGTCTGGCTAACACAATGCAAATAACTTGACACTTTGTAGTCATCATCCTGCTTACCAAAAACAGTCATTAGTTAAGGTAATGTTATGTACAAAGTAATATTCGTTTCCTTTTTTAGGCCAGCCAGGCAATGAGCAGACTGTTGTAATGTGTGATTTAAGAGGAAAGAATGCTGAAAGAAAATGTTTCTCAAAGATCCAGGGAGTGGCAATTGGAAAGAGAAGAAAAGATCTGGAAGTCCAAACAACAGAGCACAACAGAAAAGGGAGCAATGTCACAGATATTAAAACTAATGTTGGAGTTAAATATGTACACTCATCATTTTGCTAAGCAAAACATAGAAAAAACTCAGAAAAAAAAAAAACAAAACAACAAAACAAAAGAAAACACTATATTGTACAAAACTTCACAGTTTTGATTCTACACACTTTCACAAGATTCAAGAACTCATGCCAGGCACTGCACAAACTCTCCAATGTCCTAATCTTTCCTAATCTGTGCAAATACAGATTAAACAAAAAGACGTGAAGCTGAAAGCCCACAGCAGGCTCTCCTCCATGTGTCCTTCTCAAGTAGTTTGAGAATCTTTGTTATTTGCAATAAATTAAACATTCATTCAATTTTAAAAGAGGCATTTGACTCTCATTAGGAACAGTAATATTTCCATACCAAAAAGAAATACAGTTTGGCAGCCTGATAAGCAAAGGAAGGAAAAGGAAATATCTGAATCACTCCATCCCAGCTCAGCCAGCTCTCATTGCACCATCTCTTTGGATTGTCTTGAAACTCTGCCCAAGTTTGCAATAATAAAGCCTATAAAGCTATTTTTGTTTTGTGTTTTTTTCATCAAATCCAAATGGAACAAATGATAAAGACAACTTGGCTCCGTTGTTTCCATTTTACTGTATATATACACACACACAATATGTATACCATGTGTAGATGTGTATATAAACTCAGACATATACACAAGTATTTAAAATATTAACTTATTTTTATACATAAGCTTGTTCAGAAAGACAAGCAACTATAAATATTTAGCTTGTGTGATATAGATTTTAAATGCCACCTTTATAAATGGACCCTTTCTGTAAGTGAAGTCTTAGCCTATAATGCTGTAAATACTTTGGCTTGCTGGAAGGAAACTCAGCAAATGTCCAAGCCCAGGAAGAATCAGAAGCCTGACGATTACTCATGTATACAAAGCTAAGGATAAGTTCACATTTGCAAGATGAGATCTAAAGTGTACAAAATATTTGATCACAAAATAGTATATAAACTGGGTAAAAATGCTGTAAACAAACTACAGTAAGCTCTGAGCATCTCAGAAATAGGAATCCAAAAAGAAATAATTGAAAAAATACCATTTTGAGAGATTAATCAAGATGGACTGAAATTTAGTTTGTTTTTCAATTGTTCAAAATAGAACTGGGGCCTGAAAACATTCATCTAGCATTTTCATTTTCTCCATTATAACCAATAAAATATTCTTGTAAAAGGACATTTTGTAATTCAAAAAATAAAATATTACGCAATTTTACACATCACACACTATTTCTTTTCTTATTTTGTTATTTTCTGAATAGTTGTCTGCTATTTTTTCATGTCATAACAGCAATGGCAACTTCTTCTATCTTATGTTGTTTTCTTTCCACAGCTTCCATCTTTATCCTGAGTCTGTTGTCTTCTTTACTGCCTATATTTTCTATTTTTCTTTTCTGCTATACCTTCAACCTTCTAATTTAGTTTACTTACAAGCTAATCCATAAGCACACGTGGGCAGCCTAAAATCTATTTAATATCTAAATGACCACATTTTCTGCTGGTTAATGACACCCATCTCATCTCTTAACGAGCACTGACCTCACCTTGGAAAGAAATCAGTAAGAGCTACTCAGAAAAATCAAGGAGGTTGGAATATTTACCAGTCATATTTTTCTCTTAAGTATGTGTTTACCACAACTTAGACAAACAGTCACCCCTCTCCTTGTGTCTCAGATCCAGAACCTCCTGATGATGCAAGGAATAGGCATCTCCCTGTTATTTTTTCACCAGTCTTCTTTGGGAATTAGGAGAGAAAGAGTATATTTACTCATGTCCAAGCATCCATTTCTTAATCTTTCCAGTGCATAATCCCATATTTGTCTCTGCTGCTCAAAAACTTCTTATTCAACGTCCCTCATGCCCCTAAATTCCCCAAAGTAATGACAAAAATTGATATAACTCATCACTTCTAATTTTGCTGTTGTTTGGAAAAGCTCAGTAACAGCAGAGGCACTGAAGTGATCTGTTAGTAGAATCAGGAAGACTTGAAAATGTTCAAAACTGTGATTTTCAACTGGGAATCCAGACAATAATACAAAGTGATCCACTGATTTACATAATCTTCATGGCTTTCTAAAATGTTTCAGAAGAACAAATGAAAAAATATTCTGCTGGCCACAGTTCAAACTCCCAAAGCTTTGGTAATTAGAAGATAATCTTTTGAAACAACTAGAAAGCAAATATTTGACACAGTCCAGGTGAGCATATGAAGAAATGTTGGTAATAAATGGCAATTTTTCATAGTAGTAGAAGGTCACCAGTAATTTAACAGAGAGCTGTGATGGGTTCTGCATTGTCCAATTTATTAATAAGTTGGAAGAGGGATGAACAACAGAGAGAAGAAAGTTTGACTTATGATATTATTTAACAAAGTCTTACTAGGAAGAACAGCAGAAGGAGCTATCAACAGTCCATGAATGGCTATTAAAATGCAGACTTAATGCATATTAATACAAAGTAATGTATGTGGAGAAAAACAAACTTTACATATAAAAGGATGTGTCTGGAACTATCATTACTACTTATGAGCAAGATCTTAAGCTACTCTTGGTAATTCCATGAAAACAGTTCAAGAGAAGGAAATATGATGTTGGGAATTACTAGGAAACGAACAGGAAATAAAAACAGAGACAATCTTAATGCTGCTGTATAAATCTGCAGTTAGCCCACATGCTAGATCTGTCCATGTAAATACTGGAGAAAGTTATAATTCCCTCACCTCAAAACATAGCAGAGCAGGGAGGGAGCAATTCAGATGATGAGAGGTTAAGAACATTGACCTTCCAGTGAGAAGACTCCTCAACTTTAAGAAGAAATGAGTGGAGAAGCTTAGGATCAAAGGTCATAAAACCTTTCATTATTGAGATGACAGAGGGGTATTGAGTATTATTCACTGTCTTCCAACAGAAAAAATGGGTGACGCCAAGTGAAGCTAGCAACCTGCAGGCCTTAAACAAAATTAAAGAGTAATTTACACCATGTAGCTTGTGTAGTACTCCTTGTCACCAAAGTTATCAGTGTAAGTAACAGCTAAATTATTGAAAAAAAGAGGTTAAACAATTTGTGGAGGAGAAATCCATCAGGATTTACATATAATATGGCAAAAATCTTTAGCTCAGAAAATCACGAATATGCAAATTATTATAGGGATGAACCACCATATGCTGCTCTATGCTGTCTACTTGTTTATAAGCTGCCCTTTCAGTCACCCTCAAAGAACACGCACTAGGTCAAATGGATCTTTGGTTTTACTCATTATGGATATCTTTCTGTAAATAAATATATGTTCAGCATTTTAACACTCAAATGTTAAGTATTTATTGGTCAAAAACGTATCTTAGTAAAACAGATGAAAACTAGAAATTATATTTATTAACTGTAACATAAGACAACATATTCCTCTGATGACAGTTTGTTAAATATACAGTAAGATACTTGCAGGAAATGATGCGTATGATTTTGCTCCAAATGTTTTCCCATTCTTCAACAAAGAATTTTGACACAGCTTAACTTGCTGCTGAGACAACAAAAATACTTTCTCACTAGTGGATCTAGAGACTTGCAGATATGCTCTTGAAGACTCAGCATTCTGCTGCATCCCTCAGCAACTTTGCCTGATGCCTCCCAGTAAATGCCAAACACTCTATCAAAGTTGTGCCCTTCTGCCCCCTGCTAACAACCCAGAACATTCTGCAAGCTCAGCAAATGTCTCCTTAACACATTCATGCCTTGGTCCTGACTTGTTCCCTCAGCAGTACAGACAGATATGTGGACTGGCTTCAGCAGAGTCCACAGCCTATACCCATCCTACACGCCAGTTGCTTTGCTGGGGAGGTTTGGTATCTTTTGTGGTATCCATTTGATTCACTGGTACTCAGAGAACTCAGAGAACAGAGTCTAACTGAAGGATTATTCTTTCAGCGACAATTAACATACTTTAAGTGACTTTGTGCATGACTCCTTTAACCTGATTTTTGCAAGTAGTTTCTGTTGAAAATACTACAAAAACATTCTCTTCTGAAAAACATTTTAAGCTTTTGTTTAGACAAATAAATATAAACATCTATATACAGATGTTTAAGCTCCTTTTATTGTCAACAGAAGACAAGTCAACACACTCATGCTGGAGAAGGCTGGAGAATGCATAAACAGTCTGAACAGTAGCAGCTTAATTCAGTTGTCTGAACAGTGGTGACTGCTGTTGGCTTAGATGTCCTAGACTGTCTGAGATACCTGTGGGGAGCAAGCAGGTATGACACAGGCCCAATGCGAGACCTGTGTCCTTTTTGGAGAGGCAGCTGGAGGCTAGAAATTATTTTCTCAAGGAAATTCAAATGGTGCTAGATACCATAGTTAGCACATTAATTGAGTTCTAGGTCCCCTTTTGGTTGAGCCAAGTCCTGCTCCAGGCGCTATGTACTGTATTGCCTAAGTTGATACTCACTAGAAGGGAAGTTCAGACAAAAAACATGGCTGTAGACTCCTGTGTATAGAGACCTAAATGTAGAATTCAAATTGAATTCTGCACTTGATCATAAAACTTCCATGAAGGAAGACCAAATATAATTTTTATTGAAATAATCTTATGTTTTCCCCCTGCTTTGTCCAATTCAAGTCAAATCCAGGAGTCTGTCAAGATCTGCATCTGTATTCAGTTATTCTCACACACTTCAAGTAAACCTTCAGTATCTGTCCTTGTTTTTTGAACATTAAGTATACATGAATCTGTGTCTTTATAATCTTATACTAGTGTCACATCTCTCAACTACCTTCTATATGTAAATTGATGCTCAGCAGTGGTAGAGCTTACTCACAGTCCAGATTTGAGTCTACAATTGTATTTCACAGTGTCAAAGTGTATTTACTTCCTGTCTTAATTTACTGGAATTTTTCCAAAAGGCTTTCAAAGATCCAATTTGAAGTGAGGATCCTGCATTTTTCAGATGAGAATTTGTTGGTGGTTTGCTGACTGATAATGCATGATTTGCAAACAGCAGATCTGCAAATAGCTTGCATCCTTCTGCTATGATAGCCCAGAGACTCCTGCACTGACAGATTTCATACATATCCTCATTTCTTCTCCCTAAATGCCTCTGTTAAGAGGTATAATGTTATCACAAATCAACACTGAAATGCAAAATATCATTATGTTTCCATTACCCCTATCTCTTTAGCAATTCATGTACACGCCAAACAGATGTGTGATTTGTGTAATTCAGTTGGGGTTTTTTTAAATTATATTAAGATAGATGCTCTTGAAAAGCATCAGTAACGCTTTTCATTGGCATTGTAAGTACATTGGATTCCACAAAAATTCTCATTGAGCTATGAGAAAAACGTAAGTACTTCTTACACAGCTGTCTAGGAAGTCACCATAGAATTAAACAACTAACACTTTCTCCTTTCCCTTAGGATGGATCCTTGACATTTACACTACGAACCAGAAATGAAAATAAATAAATAGGTATACACTGGAATCATGTAAACATAAGCAGTAATAAGCAACACTGAGACCATGGCCTTCAATTTCATTTCAGTGACTACCTTCAAAATCTACTCACTTGGAATGATTGCAATTTAAAAAGTCCTATTAAGGTCTGATCACTTAAAAATATACCTGAGTATTGAAAAGGTGCTTTACTCCTATCAGACATGCAGGAGAGCCAAAGTAATAATTATCCATAGCAAATACTATTACGAGAGACTTATTTCAAAATAACTTTTTTCCTCAATAATTTGCATGCCATTCTTAGTGCAAATCAAGTCCACTTCCTTTCACAGCAATTATTTTTCGTCAATTTTTACCTTTTCTGCTTACAACAGAATGTTCTTGTTCAGTCTTTGAGACCCAACTTCAGTGAATGCAATTATGCTTGTACAGCTAAGAAAAAATCAGAGAGCACCCAGGTGTTGCCAAGAAAAACTTTGAACAAATTTTAGTATTTGTCTGAGTATGTGTAACTAGTCCTGCAGACAGATTTGGATTTTGGTCATGTTTAGGCAAGATACAAATAGTAACATATTGCATCAATACTCAAAGGACCCCATCAGAATTAAAACCACCATGAACTAGAAATGGCTGTAAAACACAGAACCCCCCTAAATAAATGTCAGATAGGATACAATTTGGGGAAGAGAGGACAGCTATAGTACTGTATCCAGAATGTTACATTCATCAACCATTTAAATGATATAATATAAATATGTTTCATGAATGCATGAGTACTCTATATTAGTTAAAGATGAATGGAACTTCCAGGACTGTACTTAAGGTATGAAGTGGTTTTGCAAAGTGTTTTGGAGGTGGGTCTCTATTCTTAAGGAAAGTTAGCATAGGACCTGCTGACTGGGATGCCAGCCCTTCTCCTACAAAGAGTCTGGGCAACAACCTCATCTTGGGGGAAACCATGTGCTCATGTAAGGCTTCACGAGAACTTTTGAAGCTGGCAGGATCCACCTTGCAGAAGAAATCTAAGTCGTGGATCCCAGCCTGCAGCAGGGAACGGGGAAGTGCCAGAAAGTGAGGGAAGCAAGAGAGAGTGAGAAAATGTACAGCCAGAAGTAGCACTGGCAAGATCAGCAACTAGTAATGTTATGAACAGGTTGCAAAAGAAAGCCTGAGATTAGGAATAGACATTTTTGATATGTGGGGAAAAACATTTGGCTGCACTGTTGGTCTGGGCCCCATGCTGGTTTAATTCATATAGCAAATTATATGTGAGGTAGAGCAAAGTCAACTCTGCTTCCAAAATGGGAAAGTTTTCAGAACCAGTGATCAGCAAAAAAAAATTTAACTATATACTTATAAACAAGGAAAAACTTACAGTGAGTATTTTTATACAAAATTACTTTGTACAGGTCAACCTGTGTCCTAAGGGAGAAATAAAACTGACAAGAATGTGGAATTTACCAATTCCAGTAAAAATGGGTTTAACCCATCAGCAACACACTTTGCAGGATTTCCTAAATCCATGTTTTAAAGGGGAAGGCATTCAATTGAAATCAATTCATTATTTCTAATTACCTAGCTATCAACACCACTACTAAGGAAAATACATTTAATGTACAGGCTCCACATGCAAGACAAACTGTGAGAGGCAAACCAGAGATGAAATAACTGCTTCTTACTTTCATGCTTAAAAAAAGAAACTATTCTCAAGTGTAGAATGCCTTCCATGGGTGATGGGTTACCGCCATGAAGCATTACATCGATGTTCAGAACTGCTGTTCTACACAGCAGTAAGATGAAAATGAGAGGTAAACCCTCTGGTAATTCAGTGAGTACCTCAGCCATGTAATAATTGTTCTGCAAGTACATCCTACAGCTGAAAGTAGGCAATTCATATGCAATAGGTATGCTATTTACGTATAATTGGTACCTTCAAGCTACAGATGACTAAATAAATTGTATCATTGTTCTTTGTCCCAGAGATTTGTATTGTCTGGCGAACTTTTGGCCCATCCTCTCCCCATTCATGGCCACTCAGCAGAAGTGTAGCAAGAGTAATTGTGCAACTACAAACATAGTATTACTTATTTTATTTGTAACAATCCTTCCCTCGGTGAAAAAGGAGAGTATCCATTATGGGATGACAAGTAAGGCCACCATTATGTTTTTTAAAATGCTGGTCATCCGCAGGCATATTGTGAGAAATTCTGTTCTTTATCAAGCTGCAAAAAAGTTTTTAACTTCTTTTTCATTACTTCTGCTGCACTGCAGCTTGCATTATACCTGAATGGTAATTCAGACTTGGGATACTAGACAATTTGATATATTAGTGGGGTTAGACGAGTATAAAGCTTGCATTGTTCACACATTCTCCTCTGACTCACTGCAAGATTATAAATACCCACCGTAAGGGGAGCTCCACCCTGCCTAGGTCTAACCTAACACTTTCTGATGGTGCAGGCCCTTCTACCTTTAACATAAAACCCAGCCACTAAGACTTGACTCCACACTCTAAAGATTTTCCTTTTTTTTTTTTATTTTTACATTTAAGAAGATTCACAAAAAACTAGGTTTACACAGTTTCCTGTAATCTCAAGGCAAAAGGTGTTCTGTAAATGTACTTTGTTTCAAATGTAAGAAACATTAACCACCCACTTCCTGTATTGTTCCCTAAAAGGTTTACAAGTACTGCAGGACTAATCCCCTTCTGCCAAAAGGCTGCGCTGCGTGCCAAAGCGGGACTCGGGTGATGGTAAATGACTGTTCTCTTCACGTTAAATAATAATACTTGGAAGCTGAAACACACCGAGGCTTTATAGATCCCTTTTGAAAATATCTGACAAAGTCACAAGTCAATTTATTACAGGAGGCCCCGCAGAAAATTCCCATGGCCAAGCTCTGCTCCGCTTCCACGGCTGTGTCTGTGTACGGGAAGGACGGGGCTGCTGCCAAGAGCTCTCTGAGCCCAAGTAACATATAAGGAGGTCAGTGGAACAAATCCATTCTTCACAGTACGTCTCGAAACAAAACAGCGTGTGATGTTCCTTTAGAACGTTGCGTTTATTACAAGCAAATACGGCTGGAAAGGTAAACGCTTCAGTAAAATCAACGTGAATTGAAGGATCGTCAATCATTGTCAATGCTGAATTTTGTTACCAACACAATCCCACTCACAATAGTGACCAGACCTTACAGAAGTTTGGCCAGACACGTCAACTGACACTTTAGTGCCCGATTTAAAATAACGTTCTCAAGTCTCTGCAGGAACGTGAACCGAGTTAGTTTTCAGTCAGCCCAGGGTCTGAGTCCCGGTTTGCTCACACGTCCCCACCACGTCTCAGAACTGACCAGAAACGTATCCATAGCTCCCTGCCGATCCTCCTGCCAATTGAATCTGCTTTTAAGCGGGATAACGAAACAGTAAAATCCTTCTAGGGACGATTAACTAGGAGACACAATGCTCACAGGTTCACAAGAATATCCACCTCTAATCGCCCCAAACAACCCAGGGGCACTGGGCAGACTTCACCCGCCCCCCCGATGCCACAGCCGGGTAGTAGCGCTCCGGGGCACCAACCACCCCCGGGACCGGGGGGTGGAGAGCCCCGCTGAACCGAGCCAAGTCAAGCCGAGCCGAGCCGAGCAGCGGGCAGCCCGAGCCACCCCGCCGCTGCTCTCTGCGGAGCCCGCCCAGCAGCAGGGGAGCGCCCGAAGCCGCCCGGGCAGAGCCACCGCCGCGCGTCCAACCCCCTCCCCCGACCGCAGACAAAGGGTCGAGGCTCCATCGCCATCCAAAGTGCCTCCCACCCCAGGTATCCCCTCCTTCTCCCCTGCCCTCCCTCCGCCCCTCTCCCTGCCCGCCGCTCGCCGCGGCAGCCCTCGCCCGGCTACTCACAGGATGGTGGTCTGGGGGGACACGGCGGGGACGCTCTCCAGCATCAGATGCATGCAGCGCACCGTGGTGCGGAAGCAGAGGCAGCGGCTGGGGCACCACACGCTCCCGCGCTGCGGCGGCGGCGGCTGCGCGGC